>BJKQ01000006.1:2505000-3022498 GCA_006538405.1 Hansfordia pulvinata | reverse complement strand
TCTTAATATATAAGACCTTAAAAAGTAAGCTTATAATAACCTTATATTTATTTATTAGCAGCCTTTGCCTTATAAGGCTAGCCTTTAAAATAATTATATTAATAAGTCCGACTTTTAGGCTTTAATAACGGCCTTTATAATAAGAATTAAAGTAAGTTCCTTATTATTATTTATTATATTTAAATAAGAATTAAGGTTAACTTAAGCGATTATATAAGGCTTTTTAAATAAATTAAAATTAAAAAAAGGGTAAAATAAAAATAAGGATATAATTAATAACGATAATAACGGCGATAATAAAGATAAGTAAAAGGACGTTAATAATAATAATAAGATAAATTAAAATGTATTTATTAATCACAACATTATTTAAGGTTATGTTTAATTTTAAGCGCTTTAATTAATATTTAATTTATCCCTTTTTTATTATTAAAATTATTTTATTATTAACTTTAAAAGTATGAATTTAAAGTTTATTTTTTATTATTTTAAAAAGTAAATAGTTAACACGCGCGCTTTTTAATAATACCGCCCCGCTTAATCTTAATAACTTTATTAATACGCTTACTTTAAAAGCGTTTAATTTAACTTATATTAAAACCGATTTAACTCGCGTTTATAATACTTTTAATAATAAATAACTTCTTTTTAATAATAATAATAACGACCTTAACGATAACGGCGATAACGATAATAATAATAATAATAACGGTAACGGCGGCGACGGTGGCGGCGGCGGTAATATTAATAATAATAATAACGATAAAAGTAATAATATAATAATAAAGGAGACTTTAATAATAAATTAACCTTAATTTAAATTATTTTATTTTTTAATATTAATTATTTATAATTTAACCTTTTTATTACTATTACGTTTTATAAGTATATAATTATAAGTTTAACTCACGCTTATATTAAGTTATTTTTATAACCTTAATTAATATATATTAAAGTTACTTTAAATTAATAAAGTATAAGTATAACCTTATTTTCAGCCTTTTATTAAGTTATAAGTACGCTTTTAAAAAGGGCGGTTATTATATTATATATAAACGTAAAAACGAGTTATATATTAAAGTAAGTTATACGTTAAATCCTTTTTAAATTTATTTTAACCTTATATAATCATTTTAAAGTTTTAAATATAAGACCGTGCGTTCCTTTACTTAATTAAGTTTATTAAAGACTTTATTTAAAGTTAAGTCTTTAATAATAACCTTAACCGCGGCTTTATTATATTATTTAAGTAATATATTAAAATAACGGGTGTTTATTTTCGTTTATTATAAACTTAACGCTTATTAATATAAGCGTATTACGCTTATTATTATATTATTAACCGTAAAAAGGTTAAAAAAGTTTATTTTTATATTAACTTAATTTTAAAATAATAATTAATTAATTTCTTTAATTTTTAAAAAAGATAATAATTTATAAAAGTTAAATTAACACTTATATAATTAAGGTGTAACGTTTTATTACGCTTATATCTTTTAACACGGTAAGTTCCTTTTATTAAAGTCGGATATATATTAAGGTTATATTAATATATATATTAATATATTTTATTTTAAACTTTTATTTAACACGTTTAATATTAATATTATTTATTATTATATATCCGTTATACCGACTTAAACTTTAACGCTTAATATTTAATTATTTATACTTTTATTATTAATATAAAAAAGATTTATACTTTATAAACCTCGCCTCTTTTTTTAACGTTAAAAGAAGGCTTAAAGCTTAAATAACTTAAATTTATTTAAGCTTAATTTTAATTAAGTTTCGTGTTATTAATATAACTTTTTTAATAAGGTTCTTATAACGTAAAGATAATATTTTATTAATTATAATAATTATAACACGGTATTAAAGTTTAATATATTTATAATCAATATAAAAATATAACTTATTTATTTTATAATTTAACCCTTTTTTAAGTAAGTATTAAGCGTGTATCCCGTGTTTTATTAATTAAAGATCTTTTTCTTTACACGCCCTTTTTAATTTAAATGTTTAAATAACCTTTTACACGCTTTTTATATCTTTTATTATTACTTATTAATTATATTTATATAATTAACCTATTTACTTTATATAATAACATTACTTTTTTAATAAGTGGTCTTATTAATTATATTTTTCACTTTTTACTTATTATCCTTTTTAAGTTTTTAAAATTAATAAGTTATCTTTTAAGTTTTTTACTTAAGATTTTAATAATTAAATAAGAAATATATTATATATTTAATTATATTACTTTAAAAAGGCGATTTAATAAGCTTATAAATCTACTTAATTTATAATCCGGAAAGGCTTAATAAATTTAAGTTAAATCTTATAATATTTTAATTAAAGGTTATATATAAAAAGGGTTATTACTTTTCCTTTTTTAAAAATATTAAAGTAGGTATTATTATTATAATACTTTTTATATTATTAAACCGCTTTCTTTTAAGTTTTTTATAATTATTAATATAATTTTATAAGGATTTTAAGCTTATTTTTTATTATTAATATATCCTTTTTTTTAAAGTTAACCTTAATGATTTAAAAGTTTAAATAATATCTTATAAAAGCCTTAAAAAGCGTTTTATTAATTAATATATTTATAATATTATTAATTACAAAGTATATTTATAATAATAAAAAAGGTTATATTATTATTTATCTTATTAAAAAGTTGTATAAATAAGTTTTTAAGACTTAATTTATCCTTTTTATTTATTTATTTATTTTTATTATTTATAAATAAAACGTAATTAAGTATTATAAGCGTACCTTTAAAAAAAAGTAAAGTTTAAATTAAAATTTATTAATAAAAAACGTTTTTTAACTATTTATTATATTATTTAATAATTTAAACTTATATTTAATCTTTATATAAAATAACTTTACTAAATCCTTTATTATAATAATAATATTTATAATTTAAAAAAACGATATCTTTATAAACCGGTTAATTATTATTAAAATAAAGTTAATTAAACTTTTATAATATAACACTTTTAATAAGCTTATAATAAAGTTTATATTTAATTCTTTTAAAAGTTAATTTAATATAAATAATAATTATCATTTATTATAAAGTTAATAACGTTTCGCTTTCGCTTTTAAGTAAATATTATATTTTATTATATAAGTCCTTATATTTTAATTTAAATAAGGTTAATAAAACTTATATTTTATTAACTTTTAAATATAATTTACTTTAAAGTGTTTTATTAATAAGTTTTATAATATACTTAAATAATCTTATTTTTTAATATATATTTTATTAAAATATAAAAGCGTTCTTTTTAATAAATAATATTATTTACGTAAACACTTTAAAGATCTTTATTTAAATCACCTTTATATTATACGCGCTTTTATATATATTTAAAGTGTTTAATTTATATAAATAAAAAGAGTTTAAAAAGCCTTATAAATTACTTATTTTAATACGGTTACTTTTTAATTATTACCTTATAAGCTTATTTATATATCATCACTTAAATTTGAATATTTATATAATTTACGTTTATATTTTCTTTATACTTTTAACCTTATATTTTTTAATATAAAGTTAATATAAGGTTTATAACTTTTTTTTACTTAATTATATAATCAGGCCTTTTTAAAAAAGGATTAATTAAGTTTCGCTTTTTAAGTTAATACTTAATTATAAAGTCGTAAAGGCTTAAAAATAAAAGTTATTCTACTTAACGTTTATTTAAATATAAGGCCTTTATAAAGCTTTATAAGTTATTATAATTTATTTATACTTTTATAAGGAATTTAAAGCCTTAAAGGTAATATCTTTATTATTTAAAATAAGTTATAATAATTAATATTTCTTAATTATTAATAATATAATAAGACTTAATTAAAGTATACTTATAAAATTAAAACGTTATAAAGTAAAATCGGCCTTATTTATTTATTTAAAAGAAAATCTTAAATATAATTAAGTTTAAAACATTTATTTTAATTTTAATACGTTACTTTAAATTAAAGTATAATAATAATAAAGCCTTTTAAAAAGCATTAATTAAATAATAAAATAACTCTTATATAATTATATTTAATTTTAAATATACCTTTATTAATTAAGCTTTAAACCCTTTTAAAAGCTATATTAAAAGGGCAGCGATAAAGGAGAAACCTTTAATAAAACGCTTATAAAGTTATAAAAGCTTTAAAAGACTTAAATATTATAAACCGGTATTAAAAAAGTTATTAATAAATAATATTAACTTAATTAAAGTTTATTAATATACTTATATTTAAAATAATATATTTTAAAAACTTTATTAATAAACGGAAAAGTTAATACTTTAAAGATTATATATAAAGGTCCGCCTTTATTAAACGGTTAATTATAAGTTAAAAATATTTTATATACTTTTTAATTAAAGTTAAAAGAATAAGGATATTATTTAAGTATATTATATAAAACGAGTTAAAATAATTTTTAAAATATTATTAATATAAGATTAAAATATAATAAAAGTATTATTAAACCTTATAAATATAATTAAAAACTTAAAATAACCGTATTAAGTATAAAAAGCGGTCTTTTACTTATCTTTTTTTATAATATAAATCCGATAATAAACGTTTTTAAGATCGACCTTATTAAATATTTTAACTCTTATCACTTTATTTAATAACTTTAAAATTAAAGGTAAAATATATTAATTTTTAACCGTTACTTTATTAAATTCTTTATAATTTATATATAAGTAAAGATTATTATTCTTTTTTAAAATAAATAAAATTAAAACTCTTATAAGACTTTTAAAAAAGCGGATTTTACTTACTTTTATTATTTTATTAATAAATTTCTTTAACTTTTAAAGCTTATTATAAGTTAAAGAATATATTAAAAAATATAAAAATATAATATTAAATAATAAGTTAATAATATAATTAATCTTTTTATTTAATAATAAAGTGTTTATATTATTAATATTAAAGAACTTTATATAATCCTTAAAATAACTTAAAATTAAGTTAATATTAAAATAACGTAAGTTAAAAGATTCCTTTTCTTTATAAATTATTTTAAATAATTATATTATTAAATAATATATAATTTAATTTTAATATACTTTTATAAATCGATAAAAAGTTAATAACTTAAACCTTTTTTTATGAAGCTTAAAGAACCACTTATTCACCGCGGGGTTTAAAAGAATATAATATTAATATAATGTGCTTTAAAAGAGTAATATTAAGCTTTTACTTAATTATAGCTTTTAATTAATAATTGAATACGGCTTATATAACTTATAAATTTTTTTAAAATATTTATAAAAGAGATAAAAACTTAATATACTTTATAAGTTAAAAGTATTATTATTTTAATTACTTAAAATAATATAACTTAAAATAAAGCTTTATTAAGCTTATATTAAATAATAAATTCTTAATTAATTAAATTAAATTTTATATAAGTATTAAAATTAATATATGTTTTAATATATTAATAATAAGATTACGTTATAATAATATATAAAATATAAAATTAAATTAAGATATTTATAAAAAGGTTAATAAAAGTATAAAGATTATAATATTTTATATTATATTTTTTATACTTTTTTCGCTTAAAAATAAAGGTATTTTAATTAAATATAATTTAATTATTCATACTTATAATACGTGATTAATTAACGTTTATTATTCCGGCTTTTATTAAATAATTATTTAAAATTAAAATATATAAAGTTAAAAAAAAGCTTACCTTTTAAAAGTTTTATAAAACATATTAAACGTTTTATTTTAAATCGGCCTTACTTTAAGCTTATTTTATATATAAAGTAATATTATCCTTATAATTATTACTTTAATTCCTTTTCTTTACTATTATTATTAATTTTTATTATTATATAATAATATTTATTATAATATTTTAAGTCTTTAATAACTTTATAAAATAATTAAAAAGGCTATATTATAAAGGTTTTAATAGCTTTTTAAAAAAATATTAAGCTTACTTTTTATTAAGGCGAGTCTTTATTTAAGCCTTTAAAAAAATTAAATATTAATTAAAAACTTATAAGTCTTAACTTAATAATTATAAGGCCTTTTTTAATTAAAAAAGATATTAATATAAATATAAGTAAAGTTACGAATTAAAGTATAAGTTTACTTTTAAAATTAAGTTTAATCCTTTTAAAGTTAAGCTTTTTTTAAGTTAAATATAAATCGGATATAAGCTTATTTAATACTTTTATAATTTTAATTAATTTTTTTAATATAAAAAGCACTTTATTAATTCTTTATTAAATCTTTTAAAATAAGTTAAAAAAGGCGGTTTTATACTTTTTAATTTAAGACTTTTATTTATTAAAGATAGAGTTAATATTAAATAAGTTATATATAAGATTATATAATCGTTTTAAATCTATACTTAAATTAAAGTTTAATTAATTATAAAGTAAATCCTTTTAAAAATTAAGGTTTTTTTAATTCTTACACTTAACTTAAATCGTGGGCCTTACTTTTTCCTTTAAGGCTTAAAGCTCTTTTTTAAGTTATTAATATTCTTATTACTTTTTTAAAAGTCTTTATTAAAAGGCGATTTATTAATCCTTTTTATATAATATACTTTTAAGATCTTAAAAGCTTTTTTAATTTTAATTTAAACTTAAAGTAAAAGTTAATAAATTTAATAAGGCCGTTATTAAGTCTTATACTTTTAAAACGTTTTAAGTGTTTAACACGGTTAAGTGGCCGGTTATTTAACTCTTTTTAAGGTTTAAAGCGTTTATAATTATAAGTAATAAGTAATAATAAAAAAATTAAGATTTTAATAATATAATATATATATATTAAATGTAATTAAAGGAAAAAATAATATATTTATAAAGTAAGATTAATTCTTATTTTAAAAAGGTAAATAAGCGTAACTTATATATATATATATATAATAAAGGGAGTTAAATAAAAATCGGGGTATTATCGGTATAACCACGTATAAGTGGCCTTAATTATATTATATTATAACACCGTGATAAGTCCGGATTTATATAAATTTAATTTATATAAATTTAAATTAAAAAGGTAAGTAATTTATATAAATCCGGATTTATATAAATCGGATTTAAGTTAACTTATTATTAACCTTATTTTTATATTATACTTAAAGTTATAATTAAGTTCTTCGTTTCTTTAAATTTAAGATATTTAATAAAATAAAACTTTAAAAATATTAATTTAAACTTAAATATTAAGCTATTTAATAAGAATAATAAAACGGTATATTTAATAAAGGATTTTAACTTAATTTAAAAGTTTTTATAAAGATTAATATATAATTATAAAAAGTTTTATTATTCTTTTAATTATAAGTAAATTTATTAAAGTAATTAATTAAATTCTCACTTGTATTTCACTTCCGCGGGTAACTTAAAATCTTTATTTCGTGATAATGTTACAAATATAAGCTTTACCTATATGAAATTAAGCTTTCACTTTAAATAAGCAAGTTATTATAAGTTTTAATTTAATTTATAAACTGAATATTATTATAATTAAAAAAATATTTAAACTAATACCAGATTTTAACGGAGTGAAATACGTATATAAATAAGATATTAATCTTTTAATCGTGTATAATATAATGAAAGTTAAAAAGGGGTTTACTCGTCTTTAAAGTATTAAGCTTAAAAGAAAGTAATAAAAAAACGAGCGACCGCGTGGTTAAATTAATCGCTTAAAGCATACAGTGTAAAAGTAAAAATAAAACGCTTAAATTTAATTTAATTAAAACTAATATATCTCAGGTAAGTAAGCATATTAACTGCCTTAAAAATAAAAGTACGTCTTATAGGGGTTTTAAATTAGCTTGAAGCTGTAAAAATAAAACTGTAGGTTTTAAAATTAAATCTAAGTTATTTCATTATTTAATAATGGATTAAGCACTTTTAAATTAAGATTTTTAGAAATAAACTTAAAACAGAGCAGTAAAGCAAGCTTAATTTATAGAAGCTAACGTATTTTAATGTATTATTAACTTATAAGCCGTTTATAAACGCTTTAAAGGCTTAATTTATATACGTAAGTAAAAAGAAGTTATACCTATAAAATGTTTTTCAAGAGCACTTAATATAAATTAAATCATATATATTAAGTAAGCTATATATAAATACAGTGAAACAATTAAAGTAAGATAAGTTAAAACGTGATTTCAAGGCTCACTTAATATTAATAAATTGACTTTATTTAACATTATTTATACACGTGTAACATAAGTTATGATAACTTATTAATTATTTAAATCTGCCTGCGTTAATTTTCTTTTAATTTAAAAGACTTGTTCTTATTTTAATTTATTACATTAAATTCTAACTTACATTCATGGTATATTCCGCTTTAAATAGAATTGAATAGTCTGATTAAACTTTATAGCCCCTCTTTAACGTGAAAAATAATTAAGGTAATAACTTAAAGTAAGCTTATATAAAGATGATATTTTACTTAAAGTAATTTAACTTTACGCGATTTAATGAGCTTATTAATTTAAAGTAACTTAATTGAATTAACTTACTAACCTCACCTTATGAATATTAGCTTAAATTGAAATTATAATAATTTATAAGTTTGGTCATAAGCTAACTCGAGTTAACTCACGTGAATCCGGATTCATATCAATTTTAATTCACGTGAGCTACTTATTTATCTGGTTTAAAGTAACTCACATAATCTAAGTTATTTATAAGTTAACTCACGGATTTAAAAATTTAAACTTAATGAAATTGTAAGTAAATCACTGTTAAACTTATATAAGTCAGAAGAATCATTAATTCAAAGTGACCCACGTGAGCTATTAATAAGTTAACTTAATATTAACTTAATTAAGATTAAAGTAAGTTGAAATACTTTTATTTAATAAATATCTTATATTTTATATTATTTACCATAAACGGCGTTTATATAATTAATATTAAGTGTACTTTATTAATAAGAAATAAAGTTAAGTTAATTATAAATCATGCAATAAAAATTAAGCTGTATAAGTTATTAATCCGCTTAATTTAAGCTTATATAAATCAACTCACGTAAGCCCGGGGTTACGTGGTTTAATTACTTTAAACCTTTAAGCTTATATAACTTAATAAAATCACGGGGTTAAAGTGTATTAAATCGATTAATTAACTTATAATAAAAACTTTTATTTTTGATGTGAATCTTCAATAATTTTAATTCACTTAATCCAATTTTTTAGTATATACGTTACTTAATTTCAATTTTAAATCTAATTTGCTACTTATCTTATAGCTTTTAACTTCTTCGCGTGAGTTTAACTTATATTATAATTATATTATAGGCTTATAGCTATTTATTTTAAATAATTATCGAGTTTTATAATATTAAAATAAGATATATTAATGAAGTATATATAATCTTTTTTAAAAAATAACATTAAGCGGAATTATATTAACTTAACTTAGCTTAAATTCTTATAAAATGTTATTAAATTAATAAAGTTCATTTTTTTTTTAATTTATTATTCATATACTTATATTTTATAGTATTTAATTGATGCATAGTTTCACTTATAATATTTATACCGTATAATGTAATAACGTATACAATTTTTTAAAGACATTAACATGACTTATTACTTACAAGAATGTATCACAGAACGGGTGCGTATCAATACTGTAAAGCTGACAGTTTTATAGTCGATAGGCCCAGTATCACAGACGGGTCGTGCGTGCTTGCCGTTAAAAAGCAGGAATATAAGGATATGACACGGAGGGCTGTGGCTATTCGCCCTTTCTGCCGTGCACTGGATCCATTGCTCCACGTGCTGTTTGTGTCCTACCTCTACGGCACTATCTCCGGGCAAAACTTACTCTTTTACCTGTACGACTTTCCTCCCTCAGGTTCAACAATCAGAGAGCGAAATGTGCACCGCGGGCTAGGGAGCAGCCATTCCAGAATAGGAAACAAGTCGGCGGCGCTTTCCTCATTTGCTAACAACTCGCCGCACCAACCGGCACTCTCCCTTGCCCCTTCTGCTCGGTAATCAGTTGCTCTGTATATGGCTGAAGGCAGATGGTCTTGTCTATATAAGAGGATGGATGTCAATGAAGGAGGTCTGGACTCTCGAGTAGCCGGTCATTGTCTTCTTTCATAGACCTACCTCTTGTCCACTCTACGGATTGCGAGGAGCCACGTCAGCGTGTCACGTTCGATCAAGATGATAGGCTTTGCAGTCATCAGTGCCATGGCGACTTGCCTCGTCTGTTACCTCGTACTCGTCCCCATCATCTACTATTATTACGACCCAAAGGGTCTGCGAAAGTATCACACCTATGGATTCTTTTCCGGCTTCACGGACCTGCAGCATTGTTATCTAAGCGCCCAGGGCTTCCGCTCCAAGGGGCTGTACGAAGAACACGTGAGTACAATTCCGAACTGACATCATCTTGATCCCATGTCCACTAAAGCCGATTATCAGACCGCTCGCAACCTTCCCATTCTTAGGACCGGCCCCAACGCCATTTCCTTCCAGCACACCAGGGCCATCAAGGACATATATGGACACCAGTCGAAGTGCGTCAAGGACATGGCCTACGAGATCACCAGCGGGACGCACCGACATCTGTTCGATGTTGTGGACAAGGCCCACCATGGGCAGAAGCGGAAGCTGCTATCTGCAGCCTTTGCCATCAAGAACCTGGAGAATTGGGAGCACAAGGTCGTCTTCACGGCACAGAGACTCTTTGCCGCGCTGGACAAAAGGTGCACTGCCCCACTACTGAAGGACGAGCGGCCGTCCCCAGGCGACCTCCAAGTGGACTTCTTCCACTGGATCAACCTGTGGACCACGGAGGCCATCAACTTCATTACCCTGTCGGACACGATGGACCTCCTCGACACTGGCACGGACGAGGTGACAGCAGAGAAGAAGGATGGCACCTTGTACAGGGCTCGCTACGGCCATTCCTTGCGGCAGTCGGTCTGCTTCACCATCGCCTTCGTGTGGGACTACAAGCTCTTCCCGTGGCTCGGGTGGCTGGCTCGAGGTCTGTCGAGCCAGTGGAGGGCTCGGTACGAGGAAGGGAAGCCGTTTGAAGACGTCTGCTACCACGCGGCCGCGAAAAGACTGCGCAGGCACCAGGCCGGGGAGAAGCTCGACGACTTCTTCTCGTGCCTCATGGAGGACAAGAACGGGTCGCCCAACGGCCTCGAGTGGGGCGAGATTGTGGCCGAGATCTCGGGCCTCGTCAACGCCGGTGCCGACACGACGGCCACGGCGCTGTCCAACGTCCTGGAGTTCCTGATCGGCAACCCCCAGCACCTCGAGACGCTCCGGGAGGAGGTCGACGGGGCCCTGGGCCCCGACGAGACGATTGCGCCGTATGACAAGGTCAAGAACCTCCCTTTCCTCCGGGCGTGCATCGACGAGGGGCTCCGGGTCATGCCGCCGACCAGCGCGCCGCTGCCACGCCGCACGCCGCCCGAGGGAGCCCGGATCCTCGACGAATGGATACCGGGCGACACGTCGGTGAGCATGACCTGCTACGGGGCGCACCGCGACCCGGCCGTGTTCCCGGACCCGGAGATCTACAATCCGCACCGGTGGATGAAGGCGGAGGATCGGAAGCGGATGGAGCCGGTCTTCATACCGTTCTCGATAGGGCCGCGAGGATGTCTTGGGAGGAACATCTCGTACCTGGAGCAAGTGATCATGCTGGCATCACTCGTGCACCGGTACGAGTTTGCCCTGCCCCACGCGGGCTGGAAGATGCAGCGGGTCGAGGCTTTCAACCTGGTCAATGGGGAAATGCCCATTAAGCTGTGGAGGCGGATGGCGGCGTGCTGATGACGCTGATTCATGGCGACGATGCGGGGACCTGGGCTTTGGTCATGTTCGCTACGGATGTACGAGTACGGTCGTAGGTCGCCGAATGTGGCAATCATTCGCCGGAAAAGGCGGGGTTAATTCGTCGTCTTGAACGCACGTGAGAGGGGGGGGAAGAGGGACGGGATGGGGCGGTGATGAGCTGCTACATACGATCTCCAATGAGAGGAGATGACCATCTATTCAAGTACAGGTCTTGAATACCTAATGTAGTTTGCGCGACTGGAAGACCGTGGGGAACCAGGTTGATATGCCCATACTGTCAGACAGGTATGTTCTTGGTTGGATAGGAGGTAATACTCATCCGTACTCGGGTACCTGACCTTGGCTAGGGAGATTTTGCACACCACTTCACCTTCGCCCGTCACCATCCTCCTGGCGTTATCATCCTACAAGGCGCGTACTGTAGGCGACGCTTCAGGTTATTCTGCTTGCCGTGATCACTGTGCCCTCCGCGAGAGCCGCGTTGAGTCCTTTTTGGGCCGGGTCATAATCCAAGAGAGGGGAAGTTGGTCGGTCACTGGTGAACTCCACGCCGTGCGCGAGTATCGGACGGCGACAGTCGGACAGATACTCACCCAGAGGGCAGATCTCGAATACGAAGAAACCCCGACCAGAAAACGCGACGCTCCCATGGCAGGGCGGCGCAAGGAACGAAGAAAGCCCTGTAAGAGATGTAAAGGTGTGTGTGTATACCTCGCCGCACCCGAAGTGTGCGGAGCAGAAACGCGGCCGGCCTGGACGTGATGCCACCACCACAACCCCCCCCCCCCCCCAAAGGAAGCTGATCGATTCGAGAGTTCTATCCTGACCAGTGTGCTCTTGCAGAGCGACACCTCAGATGTACGTCCGCCTGCATACGCTCACATCCCCCCGACAACGGCCTGAGAAGTGAGCGCTGAGCAGCAGTCACCAGGCGATGACAAGCTGCCCTGTAGCCACTGCACAAAGCTGGGCGTGGACTGCTCACCCGTGACCAAGGGGCAGCGCTTCCAGATACGAACCAACACCAAGTTTCGATTTGCTGCCGAGCAGCCTTGGGTTTCGTCAGATCAAGGTATGCTAGAACTCGACCCTTGCCCCCCCCATTGCCGTGCAGCGGACCGCGGTTGACTTGTTCCGCCCAGCCCTTTTCTCCGCCTCGGCCGAACCCGCGAGGATCAAAGAAGCCGCCGACAGTCGCGCCCGTCCAAGCGCTCCGGAGGCTACAGACGAGTCGAGACATGCTCATCCACCGCCTCCGAACCGAGCAGGAGACCGACGCGTTGAAGCTTCGCCAGTCCACCGCAGGCGGCCTTCGCCGGCCGGCGGATCGGCCCGCGACGATGCTGTCGCCGCATTGCCCGGGACATCTGAAGTTACTGTCGAGCACGGCGACAGATCAGCAAGCTCCCCCGCATCGCAGCTTGAACGCCAAGACCCAGACACCCCTCGTGTCAACGACTTTGCCATTGGAACCCCCTCGAGCAGCGGACCCTTCTGCCCTGCTGGCTCGAGCGGTGCTCACGCTCGGGACATCTCCCCGCCGCCACCTCTTGCGGAGCAAACTCACCGCGATTGGAGGACCGCTCTGCCAGCTAATGTTTCGATCGGGCTGCAGGAGGCTTGCCTGATTCGGTGCTTCATCAAGAATCTTGCTACTGCGGTAGGTATCTGAATTTGCCCCACCCCTGGCCTCATCCTCATCCTGACTGGTGAGGTCGGCGAAAGGAAAAGGTGAACTGATTGATGCTTGCCAGTTCGATACCACCGATCGCGAGCAGACTTACTCGCTTGAAGTGCCGCGCAGAGCCCGGCACAGCTCGATACTATTGAACGCTGTCTGCACGGCGTCAGCAACGTATCTGATCAAGCTATGGTCCGATAAGCACCCCCGGCAGCGTATCATGGTGGACGATATACCCCTGCCGGAACTGACTAGAGAGTCTGCGATCCACTACCACAACTCCTGCATTGCGTTCCTCATGAGCATCTCTAGGGACCAGGGCGAGTTTTATGACGAAAACGTCTTGCTGGCCATCCCCATCCTGCGATACCATGAGCAGGTCGACAGTGAGTATGCGCGGAGATGGCCACCACAAGGAGGAGCCCTGGCTAACGTGATCAGGCCACCTGACCGGCCAGGACACCGAGACCTACTCAAAGGCCGTCCAGGCCATCTTCAGAACGCGGCTCAGCAGGTCCATCGGGTTCCTCGGCGTCATAGACAGCAACGACTCCCGGTCGTGCACGCGCTCGGCGGCCCTGATTGCACTCCGGCAGGAGATATGGTCGGCGCTGAGGACGCGCAGGAAGTTCATCCTCCCGCTTTCGACGTTTGAGTTCTCCCAGATTGACGTATGCCAACTCCAGGACGAGTGGGCGTGGACGAATGCCGCCATTGTCTGGTGCGCCTGCGTCCTGAAGCTGTGCTTCGGAGATGACGACCAGAGCACCATCGACACAAGCTCCTCCAGGGCCGACACTTGGAACACTCTGGCAGGGTTTGAGGTGGACTGGAACGCGAAGAAGCCAGCCTCGTTTGCGCCCCTGCACTACGAAGCCAGCTGCCCTGGCCAAGGACGGTACTTCCCTACCATCTGGCAGATGAACCACTGCCAGGTCATTGGCCTCCAGCATATGGAGGTTGGACGCATGATGCTGGCCGCCCACGATCCTAGCCACCCGCGCATTGGTCTGGGTGTAACATCGGCCGCTCGCACCCTGGAATCCCGCCTGAGAGCGTCCCTGCGGACGATATGTGGGCTGGCCCTGTCCCATAGCACCTGTCAGCCCATCATGGTGTCGGCCACTGCCGCCGTGTCCCTGGCAGCCGAGTACGTACGGGATCCGCGGGAGCAGACCGAGATTCTGGGCTTCCTGAGTCGAGTGGAGAGGGATTTTGCTATGCCCATGGGCGACATGAGGGATACTTTGCGCAAGAATTGGGCGGATAGCTAGATCAGGTAGCTAGCTACCCGTAGAGGGGCCAAGGCGCAGAGCGGCTCGCGGTTACCCATGCCTCCCACAAATTGATCATGATAAGCCGCAGTTGCCAAGAACCCTGCCTTCGCCGGTGGCCTCGGCCAACATGTCCTTCCTTAGCATGCGATCAGAACTTGAGGGCGAAAACGGCGATGTTTACCGTCGGTGGTCGAGGGGACCATTGAGCAGGCGCTTGTCTATCTAGCAATACGCGCACTGCTGGCGAACACGAACGAACTCCCACCACATGCATGCACGAGTGAGTACAGAGTCGGCGGGCGCCCAAGGCTAAGGTCCTCCCTCGTCCACTGACTGTATCAAGCCATCGCTCGGCGAGACGATTCCGGTTTCGGACGACTCATGATTTCGGTCCGGTGATCTAGTGAAACCTTGCCCGAGTTGGTTAGTTGCAAGCACGTCTCGTGTACGGAGCACAAAAACGTACATTCGACGGCGACTGAGCCCGATTGGTAGGATGCCTGCGGGCTTCAGTCAGTCCGTCCGGTCAGTTAGTCAGTCAGGCTCAATGATAACTGCGATAGTAGTACGGATATGAGTAGACATGCATTCATGCATTCGATTCGGCATCTCCGCAATGCTCGCCTGCCGACGATGCTCGCCTAGTAAGTGATGGGCTACATTTTTGTTGCTGTTGCTGTAGATGTGTTGAGTACGAGTTGAGAGAATGTCCATTCTCGTCGCATGAGTGAGTTGGCGAGGTTTATCGTCCCCTGGTTACGTTCATCAAAGCAACCAACCGTGCCAGGATAATGAGGGCGCAGAGTGTCTCCACCTAATACTGTGTGCCGACTCTTAGCCCCGCCGACCAACGGGCAACATATTACGACAGCGATTTAACGCGACAAAATATGTGGTAATTGAAGAGCATCAACTCTCTGCGCAAACCAGGATCCTCCAATTGAGAGGACAAAAAAGAATCAAGAGGGGTTAGCCTCGCGGCTATACCACCCGACGTGGGGCTCGAACCCACAGCCTTCAGATCACTTTTGGTGACGCGCATCCTGGATGGATGGGCCTCCTAGAAGTCTGACGCGCTACCATTGCGCCAGCCGGGCTTGAACGGCTGAATGTTATCCTTGATCGACTTATCGTAGCCCATGACCCTGACTTGTTTTTCTCTCCCCACTCACCAGCCATCATCAGCGTCGGAAGGTGCGCGCGGAAATGGGGGCTTCACGCAGCCTGTCGCAGCAGCATTTTCTTGGGGTTGCAGTCTCAGACCTTGCCGAGGAAGGCTGTGCGACCAATTCGACGGGGACTATCGACATACGTGACATGGAGTCCTGGTATGACCTGACCGGGCCGAGCACTGCTGACATCGTCAATGCAACGGCCGGACTGACACACCTGCAGGGCTACCATCGATCTGCGAGAGCGGCAGGAAGGGGACCGGCGTGTCATGCATGTTTTAGGGAACTATGTATACCGTACAACAAGCCAGTTCATTGTATTCTTGTTCAAGTACCCGATCCTGTCGATTCGTTCGTCCCTATGCGATGCTTCTACCGACTCCGTTTCCGATGTTCATTTCACTCGTCTATTTATTGACTCGCCATGCCAGCGGCGCCCCCTCTATGTATTGGTCCGCGGGTCTCAAGCAGTTCTAGTGGTAGTGAATTTCGGTGTAAACGGTATGGTCTTCATGAACTGTTTTGGATCGCCGTTGATGTCGAGCAGAGCGAAGATCCATTTGAGGATGATGACGAATGACATGGGCTCGCCCATATCTTTGCCACGTCAGCGAGAATTCAGTAGCGACGAGTGTGAAAGGAAACCAGCTGGCCACTAGCCTCGAAGAACAGGATGGTTGGGATGGGGACCAGGACCTACGCTTGGTATTAGGAATGAAGCTGTGTTATGTTCAGCTTCCGTCTTACATCTGATTGTATCGTGTATAAGGATGCCATTTGGACTCACCGTGCTTCTTTCGGATCTCCGTGTTGCAAGGACAGATAACAATCATCGATCGGGAAGATCTCGTCCTCCGTGCCGTTCACTAGCAGCATGCGCGCGCAGTCCGGACGGTCGAGCAGGCCGCTGCTCAGCAGAGAGAACCTCTCCCTTGCCTCCACTTTGAATCGGTCGAAATCTTTGCCGTAGCCAAATTTGTGGCAAAGAGTGTGCGCAAGACTGTGGTCCCTTAGTAACACTGGCGTGGTAAGACGGCATCCCGCGTAGACTCACTCAAGGGGATACTCGAGTGTATCGGCTGTATCGAGCCACTGTCATGTTGTCAGCATCGATCGTGTCACATGGGGTTGAGATCCAATCGACGTAGGTCTTTTTTACCTCTGGATCGAACATGTGGTGACAGCCCCCACCAAGCGCCACAACGCCCTTCAGCTTAGACGCGTGCGTGTGCGCCAATCGCATTGAATAGTACCCGCCGGTGCTGAAACCCCAGTTGACGATCTTCCCCTGGTCGATGCGTCCCTGCTTGGCTATCCAATCGAACATGCTTTCCCAGACGCGGTCTGGGCTCGTGGGGTCAAAAGGTGCCCCTGGGTTGTCTCCTGTCCCGGGTATCTCAACGATGAGAGTTGCACAGCCCACGCCAGCCCTGTCCATGGGCCACAGTTAAATGGAGAGTTAGACGTGGTTCCTCGCGGAGGTAACGGAGAGTTCGCGTGACAAGTCTCGAGGGGAAATTACTAACCAGCCTTCTTTCCAGACAGCCAATTCGGTTCGGTACCCATCAAGCCCGGTGAAGATGATGATCAAGGGCACCTTGTCGGGCACAGACGAGGACGGACGAGGCAGATGATAGAAGGCTGGAAGCACTGGTCCGTCCCCGTCTCTCGCATGTGAATGGGGTATCTCGACCTGAACCATGGGGCGCTCATGCAGTCTGGATGGACGGATCAGAAAAGGCCCAGGTATACCGTAATGTGACGTACTTCAATCCCTCGATGGCTGCATCCTTCCCTTTCTCCCACGCAAGAGCCTGCATCGTCGAGCGTGGAGCGGGGAACCGAGCGATCCTGAAAAGAGCAGACGCGCGACTGGGAAGATCAGAGTCAGTAAAGCCACAATGTACCTCTTGGTGATGTCTTTCGCCTACAGATATAACTCGGATGCTTCGTCTTTGTTGCCTTTTGTTTCGGCCTCACCGGCCTGTCTTACGAGAGCCTCTGCTTCAGGGAAGAAGGCCTGGGCATATTCGTCCCAGTCGTAGGGTGGTCTCAGGCCTTGCTGCGTGCGAGTAAGTGCTCGACCGTTCTCTGGCCCCAGGGGAGGTCAAGTCTCGGGCAATACCTCGATGATTCGGCCGACGACAGGCTGAAAATCCTCGGCGCAACCAAACATAAACGGGTACACGCCTGCCTCGCACTGGTGCAAGTCGTCAACGATCGAGCCGCCAATGGAAGGGATGCACATACCAGCGGCTTCCATTTGGTATTCCACAGAGCTTCGAAGCTTTCATAATGTCTCGCGCTGCCATGTAGCTTGTCTTTGATGAAGTACTGGCCACCCGGAGCGGCCATGTTCGACACGCGTCGTGGTTCCCGGGCAAGGACTTCGCTTGTGGATTAGGTAGGTAGACGTTGATGCACCAGAGACGACGGTTGCAGACCGGCGAGGGAGTCAATACACTCGAGGTAATCCGATGTGCTTTCTTCGGACACCCCCTCCCTCGGACCTCCGCCCGCCGGAAGTTGCTTGGGGGCATCCGGTCGGGCCTACCTAACGTTCACGCATGCAGCAGAACCAAACGCTCAACGGCGACCGAAGTGCGCCGCGAGCGCGAGGAAGGGCAGCGGGTAACCCGCCTCATCAGCATAGACCCAGTACCCTGCCTTCGCTGCTCTGGAGCGAGGGCGTGACTGCCTCGCGGTACAGCTTGAGCTGCCCTGTCGGAAATGCCAACCCTGCGTACAGCCTCACTGGGCAGTCACTGGATGTGTCAGGCAAGCAGCTACCTTATGTACCCAAGCAGGTAGGTAGGTCCTTAGTCATGCTGAGTCCCCAGCGGCAGTAGAGAATCTCAGCCCTTACGGATGGCCGGCGCCCAAGTTCCCGGACCGATGCGACACGGCCAACACACCTCGAATGCAGTCGGCAATTTGGAAACATCAGCACTGGGTTGTCAAAGATCTGAGCATGAATATTACCTAGTATACACCGAATAACGGAAATATTTCTACAAGCAGTCACCTAAACTAATTCACAGGCGACTCAGTAGGCCGCCAATATATGCCGGGAGGTCCTCGACAGCAACGTCCGACTTGATCCCAAGTCTCCGGCATTGTACTTCACACTGGCGACTGGCCCCCCAACTTCTTCCGAGCATGATGGAAATTGGGTACCCAATAAGGTCGGCATCTATCATCTTCCAGGGAAAACTCTCTCGACGGTCGTCAAGAGCGACGTCGATGCATGGCGATGTCCCTGACTGCCGGTCGCTCAGACCGCGAGAAACCTCAGCAGCATCGTTTTCCAGCCCTTTACCCGGTATGACGACAACCTCGAATGGGGCGATCACACGAGGCCAGTTGAGTCCCCTGCCATCCGCCAGATGATCTGCCACTGCCCCGATGATGCGTGAGACCCCGATTCCGTGGCATCCCATTTGCATGGGTACGGTGACGGGCTTGGAGCTGATGTCCTGGGCCCCCTCGACGAGGGCGCTGGGAACTGACACAGTGGCAGAAAGAGGTTCCGAGTAGCGGGTACCGAGATGGAAAGTGTGCCCGAGCTCAACAGCCTCTTGCACCTGGAGTGTACCAGAATCGCAACGAGGGCAGCCGTCGCCAGGCTGAATGCGAACCACATTTAGTCGGCCCCCCTTTACAGAAGCCGACGTGATGAATTCCACGCCGATGCTGTCGCGAGATCCGTTTCCTTGCCTGGGGTCGATTGGGGCGGAGTGGCCGGCCTTGAGACTGTCCACAAACGTTTCCCCTAGCCTTTCGTCAATGATGTTAACGATTCGATTAGGGGACTGTGCAGTCTTGCAGTCCCACAATGATGGCGCATAATCGACGCCAGTATCGACTGAAGGGAGAACAGCCTTCACGGCATGCATATTCACCGGTGCACGAAGCACATCTGCCGAACTAGCTCTGTCGACCACCGCACCTTCCAGGTTCTCTTCGACTCCGGGAGCATTGAGATACCAGACGTTGACAAGCGTGGACCTATCCTTGGAGACACCGCGCCACACGCGGGCTCGCTGAGTGGCAGGGTCCGCCACATCGCACTTCGTGGACTGCACGGCTTCCCTACCATCTTCCAAGCGACACTCGGCCAGCTCCTCGTTGGCAACGTAATGACACGAGTCGCAGCTGATGACATTGTCCTCGCCGATCGCCGTGGGCAGATGATACTCGTGGCTGAGGTCGCCGCCAATGTCTCCGGAGCTGGCTTCAGCGACGAGATAAGGTATTTTGAGATCGTCAAAGAGCCGGGAATAGGCAGCTCGAACTTCTTCGTACGTGCTTAATGCAGAGGACACTGAATAGTCAAACGTGTACAGATCTTTCATGATGAATTCTCGCGAGCGTAGCACGCCATGGCGAGGGCGCATCTCATCACGATATTTGCGGCCTGGTAGCACATTAACATACACCCAGAGCCAGCGACTGGGGACAGCGTACCAATTTGGTATAATCTCAACGGCAGATCCTTGTAGGATCTCACAGTCCTGGATACCAGGGCAGTTATCTCCTCTTCATGGGTTGGCGCAAGCAGATAAGGCGTTTGCTTGCGATCCTCGAAACGAAACAACTGCGTTTCTGTAAGCCGGGCCGATCACAAGAACTTGAAAGAAGGGTCGCCTAACCTCTGCACCGTAGCCTTCAAGGCGGCTTGTCTGCTCCCAGAGGGCCTGCGAGGAAATGGAGGAGAGGGAAACTTTGGAAGCGCCTGTTGGAGGTAGAGGAGTCAGTGGCGACGAGTAAGCAAGAGGCAACTCTAAGACCAACGTTGGACGTCGCTGCTAGATGGGGTGGTTCAATGACAGGAAAGCGTACCAACTTGTGACATATGCTTGTCAATCAAAGATTCAAGTTTCTGCTGTACCCTGAGGCCGAGGGGAAGCATATGAAAAATGCCCGCATGAGACTGGAAATCGGGGGTAGTTTGAGCGAGTTTGACCCCATGACAAGCGGCGGGAGCTCGAAAGACACCGAGGCGGGAGCAGGAGAGAGCTTCTTACCTGGCGGAGATATCCTGCCCTTATCAACTTGGCGTGGGCATCTGTATTAACGATATTGTATCAGTTCCAAAACACTTAAGCGAAGCGCAAAAACTGGCAGTAGCTTCGTCACGCAAGTCTGGCTGCGTACCTTCATTCTCAGTAGGAGACCGCCCGCCAGAGGCAAGCCAAAAGCGCGACAAGCGAGTATATTGGCGACGACTCGAAGGAGAGGCTGACTGAGGGCAAAGGTTCAGCGATGGGACGACGAGAGTAGGGAAGCTGCTGAAGAGGGGTGGGCACATACAGGCGAGCATCGGGACATCAGCGCAGGGCGTGAATGCAACATGCCGAGGCGTGCCGAGCACGGCAGACCAGAAGACAGAGACCCAAGCATGATCTCCCGTCAAAGACGCATCAAGTTCGGCTCGTGGTACGTGAGTTAAAGAGTGGAGTCAGTTTGATGCAAGCAGTGCCTGATCATGAGCCCGACAGCTATGCTGCGAGACGGGGCTGATCATGGGAAGAAGAGGTTAGTCAAGGGGGGAGGTTTCCCATGTGGACCAGGCCGGAGCCTAAAAATCGAGCGTATCGTAGCTGCAGAGGTGGATTGGTGAGCGTTCACGAAAGTATGGCCGGCGAGGCAGTCAGAGAAGCCAGCCCGGACGTGATCTCAGGCGCGTCGAGCAGCAGCAGCACGTCACGGAGTTCATCAGTGCCGACCTACTCGTAGCTGCAAAACGGACGCTCGAGGCGCTCCGTTTCCTGCGAAACACGGGTGCCGGGGTACCGGCTAATGCAGCTAGTGCACCGTAATAGCGCCCCACGCACGTGGGAGCGGCCAAGAACCGTCAAATTTATCGATAAGCCAAACCTCAGCAAGTCGCTACTTTTTTTTCCCCAAAGGCCTGGGCGCTCGACACAATCGGGCTTCTGATTCTCATAGTCAGGGTCTGTTGGCGAACCGACTGAGCGATCGGCCAGCAGCTACATCTCTTGGGCAAACCCCCATACTCGGTTTACTTTAAGGGATAACTTTCCAGATCTCGGCGCATGCGACTCTCGCACCTTGTACTGCAGACATACACACACACGCAGCCCCTCCCAACCGCGACGCCGACCCCTCGCAGTCCAGCGCCGGGAAGCCGATAGGCCAGAAACATGGCACACTTCGACGACGCTGCACTGTCGCGGCTGACAGCCAAGCTCGATAGCAAGCTCGCCCAGCCCTCCAACAACAGCGGCAGTTCACCCCAGCCGAACACCAAGAAGGCGGAAGCCGGCAAAAAGCGCAAGCAGGTTGCCGATGACGCAGCGGACGCGCCCCCATCGTCCAAGAGGAGGTCTAAGGACTCCAAAGACGCGAAAAACGCTCCCCAGTCCCGCTCCCCCAGCCACAGCAAAAAGCCCCGACAGGCCCCTGCTCAGCCCTCCAATGCCGCGGGGCCGCCGAAGCCAGCCCCATCGCACCCCTCCAAGCAGACACCCGGCGATAAGAAGGGCCAGGGTCATAGCAAGAAGGCCACACAAGGCCAGGAGAATGGGAAGAGCGAGCGCCCGCCCTCAAAGGCACGGCCTGCTTCCAGCAAGAAATCTCTTGGCCCTGCCGAGCTTCTAGCTGAGATCAAAGCACTTGGAGGCGACGAAGACGACTTGAAGCTTGTCGAGGGGATCGCCGACGACTCTGACTCAGACGCCGAGTCCGACCCTGGGTCGAAGAAGAAAGCCGGCGCAGATCCTGGCCCGGACAAGGCCCTTCAGTCCGAACTTGCCAAATTTGCCGCTGGACTTGGCTTCGACTCTGTCACGCCCGACGACGATGCAGAAGAGGACGAAGAAGATGTCGATGAGGAAATAGATTCCGACCAGGACATTGAGTCTGAGGATGTTGAAGAGGACAGTGGCAATGCGGAGCCCCCTAAAGCGCCATACAAGGGAAAAACGGTCAGTAAGCCTCCCTTCACTTCCTTTTCCGCTACTCAAAGATGGACAAAGCCTTCGAGCCATGCGGAAAGATTCGCTGACGTTATTTCTACTTAGATCTTTGAACCTCGGCCCGACTGGCACGCTGTCGATCTGCCCTCTCTACCTGCTCCTTCATCTGACGACTCTACCCCCTACTTGGCTGCCTTGACCGCGCTCAAGGCCCATGCCCGATCCGTTCTCGATCGCGATAGTGCTTCCTACAGCACCACTCGCTCTGCTTCATCATCTCAGAAATTCATGTCCACCATCATGTCGTCCGGTACCATGTCTGACAGAATCTCCGCTCTCACTTTGGCTGTCCAGGAGTCGCCCGTCCACAGCGTGAAGGCTTTGGAGACCCTGCTTGGTCTGGCTTCAAAGCGCAGCCGAGACCAAGCTCTTCAAGCCCTTGCCGCGCTTGTAGATCTCCTGGGACCGGGCTCGCTGCTGCCTTCTGATCGTCGCCTGCGCACTTTTACTTCTCAGCTGGGCCTTGTCGGGACCTTGCAGAAACACAAGGTCAAGTCATGGTCTTCTGCACAGCCTCTGCCGGGCAACATCACCGAGCCTCACCTCATCTCGTGGATATTTGAGGATTGGCTGAAGGAGGCCTACTTTGGCATGATTCAATCGCTCGAGACCTGGTGCAACGACGAGGTCCAGTACTCCCGCAGCAAAGCTGTTGACATGGTTTTTGGATTGCTGCGAGACAAGCCCGAGCAAGAGTCAAACTTGATGCGATTGCTCGTCAACAAACTTGGTGATCGCGAGCGCAAAATCGCCTCACGGGCTTCCTATCTGCTGTTGCAGCTGCTCAACACCCACCCTGGCATGAAAACCATCTTGGTGCGCACAGTTGAGCAAGAAGTTCTGTTCCGCCCTGGTCAGGACATCCGGGCCAAGTACTACGCCATCAACACGTTGAATCAAGTCATCCTCAGCACGAAGGAGCCCGAGATCTCCGACTCGCTACTGCGTATTTACTTTGCCATCTTCGTTACGCTCCTCAAGAGAGGAGACCTGGATCAGCTCGACGCCCCGTCCAGTGCACCCAAGAACCCTCAGCAGAACAAGAAGCAGAAACGACGCAAACCAGGCCCCCCGACTCGAAACGCGATAGTCCCCAGGAAGGCGCCAACGCAGGCGATCAGGAAGCCGTCGACAAGCTCGTGACCGCCATCTTGACAGGTATCAACCGAGCAGTGCCTTTCTCGCAGGCGGACCACTCGACGTATGACCCCCTCCTCGTTCTGTCTTGTCTTTCTGTTCCCTTCTAACTGACTTTCTTAATAGACTTGAGGCTCACCTTGATACTCTTTTCCGCATCACCCACTCATCCAACTTCAATACAAGCATCCAGGCGCTCATGCTCATTCAGCAACTTTCGGCGACCCGCCATCTCGCCACGGAGAGATTTTACCGGACTCTGTACGAATCACTGCTCGACCCGCGCCTAATCACATCGTCCAAGCAAGCCCTGTATTTGAACCTTCTCTACCGCAGTCTCAAGGCGGATGTGGACGTGCGCCGCGTCAAAGCCTTTGTGAAGCGGATGCTGCAGATATTGAACCTGCACCAAGCTTCCTTCGTATGCGGCGTTCTGTTCCTCATTATCGAGCTGAGGACCTTGTTTCCTGACATCGCAACGCTCGTCAATGAGCCCGAGGAGCACGACTTCGAGGACGGGGAGGGCGATGCGAATCCCGATGATGACGGACAATCTGACCGCCGTCCCCAAGGAGCCTATGATGGGCGCAAGCGAGACCCAGAGTACAGCAATGCGCATCGCAGCTGTCTGTGGGAATTGGTCAGTGAACTGAACAGCACAGTAATATTCCGTTTTCACTCCTTTGCTGACCAAACATGCCGCAGATGCCGTTCCTGAACCACTTCCACCCCTCTGTTGATGTGTTCGCAACAGGTTTGCTTGGACTCCGCAAAGACGTCAAGAAGCCCGAGCTGGCAGACCACACGCTCATCAACTTCCTCGACAAGTTTGTGTATCGCAACGCCAAGTCTGGAGAGTCGGGCAAGGGGGCTTCGATTATGCAGCCTGTCGCAGCCGGCGGCCAAAGCCATGTTCTGGTTTCAAACAAGAAGGCATCGGCCAAGGATGGGGCGTACCTTAACACGGCATCATTCTGGAACAGAAAGGCGGAGGATGTTGCAGTTGATGATGTCTTCTTCCACGAGTACTTTTCGCGAATCGGCAAGCCGGCACAGAAGAAGGGCGGCAAGGACTCGAAGGCTGATCAAGACTCGGCCGCCGGTGAGGGAAGCGGAGACGAGGATGGCGAGGATGAGATCTGGAAAGCACTCGTGTCGTCGCGGCCTGAAGTGGGCGGCGAGGACGAGTCGGAGAGCGACGGCGGCTTTGACGATCTCATGGACATGGACGACTCCGAAGATGATGGCGATGATCTACTGGAGGGAGTGAGCGATGTGGACGACTCGGAGATGGGTGATGAGGTTGACGAGGACGAGGAGGCGGATCTTGACGGCCTGGGAAGCGACGAGGAGGGAGCAGAGCCTGAGCTGAAGTCAGCCGCAGGGGAAGAGAAGAAGCCGGAGTCGAAGCGCAAGGCCCGGAAGAAGGCATTGAAGAGCCTGCCGATGTTTGCATCGGCCGATGATTACGCCGAGATGCTCGCGCAGGATGACGATTAGGAGGCTGATGATGACTTGGTGCCTCTTTCAGTTCTGTGCGGCGCAATGCGCAAGGTACTCAGAGCAGCATAGCTAGACAAATCTGCTTGTTCATTCACAACCGCGCTGTCTAAGGCTGTCGGGCTCCTGCTGGAGCGGCCTCATCATGTATTGTTGTGCAAGTTTCGTTATGTTCTAGGCCGAGCCGTGTACATCAATATAAGCCTGGGAGACGTTTAACCATGGCAGTGATATGCGCACCTGTTCCTGTAGACTGACGCCCTGCACAACGCCCTTGGCAAAGTTGGCGGCTGAGTGCCGGCCTGGACAGTAAGGTCGACGACACCAGGCTGTAGAATACCACTGCCTGCACTAGCCCCTCTAGACTACCGTGAGCAACAGAATAGGTGCGGCCGTTTTCCAGAAATAAGGTTGTATGTCTTCCACCAACGTATGCTTGTATGGCCACAAATTTGACTCGTCGAGCTGATGAACGCTGCGATGGATAGGTACTGGGCGAATGGATAGCTGGACGACAAGATGGCTCTCATGCGAGTAACGGGTTCACCGTCTGAAATCAGTCCCAGTCCGCACCGTCAGTCGGACGGTTATTCCGGCAGGTACCTACATGTAGATACCTATTTGTATATGACGCAGTGCCTACCTGATACCAGGTACTCGTACCAGGCGCGAGTAAGAACCGTTCACTACCACTTCTGCGCGTCCACTGTCTTGTCTGACCTTGTCACGCTTGTCTCTTGCCTCGGGCAGAGTCGGCCACCAACGCCAACGCCTGAGATTGCCATAGCGCCTGCGCTGCCCCCACCCCCGTGTTCTGACGGCGCGCTCGTGCGAGACCTGGGAGAGCATCATTCCTTTCATCATCCCATACCCCGAGGCGACCGACAACCACCTACTGCACCCGATCCTGCGAGTTTCCGGCGGCAACATGTCGGCCCTCGGACGCAGAGCCGCCGGCGCTGCCGTCCAGAGCCACCTACGCATGTGTGCGCCAGCGCGCATGCGATCCGGACTTCCGCGACAGCGACATCTACGACCCCATAACGCCCCCGGCCCCCGGGCCCCGACACGCCATTATTCGGCCAACTCGGCCAAAGCGACCACAGGATCGCCGCCGCCGCCGCCGCCGCCGCCGCTGCAGAAATTGATCCTCAATGGAGTCTTAAAGGCTCTGGGCTGGGCCGCGATCGGCGTCGTCATTGGCTCTTACGATCTCTTCTCCTTGGCCTCCGGCTTGAAGAAACCGCCCACCAACGAGCAGACACTATCGCTTGTTGAGCCCGGTAGCTATGAAGAGCGTCGCGTCAATGACTACATCACATCTCACCCGCTGGCCGTCGAGATGCGGTCCAAGTCAGGCTTCGTTGAGTCGCGTCCGCACATGAAAGTCCCACCCAAGTTGCGAGCGGGCAACCTCACCGCCGGCACCCTGATGGGCCCGGGCAAGATGGTCGTGCCGCCTCTTGCCTTCGCAGAGGAGGGCGGCAAGTCTCTAGTGTCCATTGCCTACATTGGCAAGGAGTTGTGCGGCCATCCCGGGATCGTCCACGGCGGCCTGCTGGCTACTCTGCTGGACGAGGGGCTGGCCCGTTGCTGTTTCGCTGCACTCCCCCATAAGGCTGGCGTAACGGCGACGCTGAACATCAACTATCGAGCCCCGGCCCCCGCCGACTCATACATTGTTCTCAGGGCTGTTACGACAAAAGCCGCCGGCCGCAAGGCCTGGGTTGAAGGGCGCATTGAAACTCTCGTTGGCCCGGGCGAGACGCCGACCGTCCTCGCCGACGCCACCGCTCTGTTCATCTCCCCAAAGCATGCTGCTGTGAGTTTCTTTCGTCAATACCACCGGTCGTCGTGATTTGTTGCTCTACAGATCTGTTCGACGCAAGGGACTGGGCCCAAGCTGACCGTGTTCCTTTCTCCGCTAGTTAATACCCAACATTTACTCTTCTGATTAGACGACGAGGACCGCCCTCTGCGGCAGCCGCTTCCCTCTAGGCGGCTGTAGCGGACTTGTATACGTTTTTCTTCTGCATTATTTCCTCATGGCGCACGTGTCTTGCTTGCTTAGACACGCGACACGATGTACGCATACCTGCGCAGATATATAGAGTGCGTTTCGTGATAGATATCGTCATCGCCACCCTAGCCATGCTAGAAAATCATGTCCTTCCTCAGGTCAGGTACATGGCTAATTTATGTGAGGCGGACCAAGACCAACAGGGAAGCATGGTCCCCCACGGCATCTGGCTTCAGTCTAAAATTGGCGCAAGACGGCATGCATGCATGTGCGTCCATTGGCGTGCGCGAAGCTATGGCAGGTAGGCAGAAGATGAAATCTGTAACTGCATTGGAGCCCAGTATCTGACTTACGTTGCCACCCGTGCCACCCCAAAGTCGCGTCTGGCCGAAACTTCACGGGGGTCCAAGTGGGTAGGACACGGACGGGTGGTCTTGCCCCGTCTGCCCCTCGGGAACGCTCCAACTTGCTGGGTCTTGCGGGCTTTGCCTGCCGAACGTCTCTATCTTCTGCCCCGGACCATTGGACACGCGGGACAAGGGGGGCAGCCAGTCCGTGCAGGTTTCAAGAAGAGTGAGATGAAGCCTGACGAGGCCACGGGCGCTGCATACAAAGGACCTCCGCGACCGCCCGAGTCTAGGTCGCTCGCGCGTACTGACCTGCCGCACGTGGTCAAGATGACTGAGATCCTGGCGACCTCATACGAAGATCAAAGGTGTTGATTAACGATCAGCCTCAGGCTCCTGATATGCGAGGCATTTGCGGCAGCTGGAGCGAGCCCCTTCGCACTCGTTCTTGCCTTGCGGATGCGGATGTAGGGAACAGCTCGAAAGTGGCCGGCTCGAGCCCCAGAAACATTGGAACCCTTCAGACAGACCCGGTTACAGCCTGGAGGGCCTGTCCACTTTTAGCTGCCACCGCCAGACCTATAACCACCGGCGCTGCCGTCTGCCGTTGCCCTTAACTGGAGTCTGCGGTGCGGAGCGAAGCCAGCCCATTCTTGTCGTTACCAAACCACATTGCTTCTGGATCCATTGCCGCTCCCGAGGACAGAACCCCCCTTTTCTCCATCTCCCCTTTGCTTGCCGAGTCAACATTTCACAATGGCCACGTGAGTGATCCCCAAAGCAGTGCGCATGTCTTCCGGCCGAGCCGTGCTGGCCCTGCCGCCCGCCCACCCACTGCAACTTTAGCAGCTCTGCTCGACCCCTCCCCCGCCAATGCCCCGCCACCACCCGGCCCAAGAGGCTGCTTGCCGCGCATAATCTCGTGAGAACCAGTAAAGAAGGCCACGCTGACCCACGCCGCGACACAGCAACATTGTCTGGCACCCGTCGCTTTCGCGAGCCGAGCGCAGCGAGTTCCGCAAGCAGAAGGGCTTCACCCTCTGGTTCACTGGCCTTTCGGCGTCGGGCAAGTCGACCGTCGCGACCGCCCTCGAGCAGCACCTGCTGCACCTCGGTCTGGCCGCCTACCGCCTCGACGGCGACAACGTCCGCTTCGGCCTCAACAAGGACCTCGGCTTCTCCGACCAGGACCGCGTCGAGAACATCCGCCGAATCGGCGAGGTCGCCAAGCTGTTTGCCGACTCGTCCACCATCGCCCTGACTTCCTTCATCTCCCCCTTCAAGGCCGACCGCCAGATCGCCCGCGACCTGCACGCCGCCACCCAGGGCTCAGACGCCCCCATTCCTTTCATCGAGGTCTTTGTCGATCTGCCCCTCGAGGTCGCCGAGCAGCGCGACCCCAAGGGCCTGTACAAGAAAGCCCGCGCCGGCGACATCCCCCACTTCACCGGCATCAGCTCCCCTTACGAGGCCCCGAGAACCCCGATATCACCATCAAGACCCACGAGCAGTCTGTCGAGGAATGTGTCGCCCAGATCGTGCAATGGCTGCAGAGCAAGGGCCTCATCTCTGCCAATGTCTAAGAAGCTCTTCAGCGCTCTTTACCCCTTTCACATGCAAAAGCCCACGGGAGAGGCAGTCAACCACGGGACTTTCTCTCTCCTCGACTTGCTGGACTCGCTCTACGCAGCCAAGGCTGTTCTTGTATAGACCTATAGATAGGCGGTACGCACGTGACTGGGCAGCGGAGAATGCAGGTAAAGAAATAGAACTGGACAAGATTTCAAGATGAAAATACCACCTTGTGAATGTCTCATACTTTGGCCGTGGCAAACATCACCAAGATCGCCGCTGCGTCCAGCTCGCTACCTTCAGGATGGTGAAGGGCATGGAAGCTGATATATCCCATATTTTCAAAGCCGCTTCATGAGCTGCACACATTGTGGGCGCACACTGCCCGAGACGGCGAGGCTGACATCACGGGCCTGGTGATGCTAAGGTCCGCTCTCACGCTCTACGTCCCTGTCAATTTTCCGCGGCAGATGACAGCGACCCGCGCAGGGCGACGCAGGAACTTCAGTGCCACCAATGGCAATGACGGCGTTGAGTGATAAAACAGACTACAAGTGGCAAGGCAGCAAAGACGCGCCACTGACACCAGGACCCGGGCAAGATAATCATGAAATGATACAATGCAAGTAAGCTTACGCTCAAATCTCAATCTCGTAGTAGACATAGGCCGTGTATTCCGATCCTTCGCCGCCATGGCCCAGTCCGGCAGCCGCCATCTCAGATGACATGGCAGCATCGTCCTTCGTGACTCTCCCACGCTTGTCTCGGCCGAAGGCGTTGCCTCCGAGGTACGAGTAGGACGAATCAAGAGAGTCCTTGAGCTTCTTGATGCCCTTGTTGTTCGCCTGTATAGGGGGAGACGCATAGTCGTCAGCCAGGCTCTACCGAATGGTTGCAAGATATGAAGCACGAGGGGTGCGAATTGACTTACCGCTACCAGATGAGCCTCAAAGTCCAGTGGCAGGCCATAGCGAAGAACGGACTCGACAAAAACACGCAGAGCCAGAACGTGGAACCAGATCATGACACTCTCGCTCCAGCTGGTGCGACTCAGCCGCAGGGCCTCACCCCACACCTTCTTCTCATCACGAGCGACACGGTCGAGTTCTTTCTGTTCCTCCTCCTTCCCGCCCTCGACATGGTGGTACTGGCGTGGAGTCCACTTCTGTTCGCGACACTTGTGCTGGAAATCGGTGCTGAATTTCTTGAAGGTGGTGACGGCAAAGAGAACAAACTCGTCGTCGCGGGCAATCTCAACTGAAGAGCGGGGAACCACCATCTCGGTGAGCTTCTCGTAGGTCTGAAGAAACTCCTTCTTGAGGTTGTTGGGTACAGCGACCAAGTGCGTCTCGAGGTACTCCGAGTCCCTGACAAGGAGAGACGGGTCGACGACGGGTGTCAGGGATTTCGTGGCCAGATTTCCACTACACAAGAAGTTCCATGAGCATGCTGCCATATGAGGTGAAATAGAGAAGAGATCCTGTTGAACTTGACAGGACGTACTTTTGTTTCCTCTGCAGAGAGGTCAGGTTTGTCTTGACCTGGTTGTACTGGTTCAGTTTGGCCTTGATGTCGTTATCCGTATTGGCAAGCTCCTGTGATCGTGGGCGGTCAGATAAACTGTGGGTAGCGGGGGGTCAAGAGACCACTGAACCTTCTGTAAGGTAGTGACGAGTTCGGCAATGGGCTTATCGGCTCGGTAGCGAGCTCTGTTCCAGGCGAAGTTTAGAAGGTATTGGTCGGTAGGTTCTGCATATTAGTCGCATAAAGGTCAGTCCACATCGGCACGGACAGAAGGACGATGAATATAACTGACTGTCATTGACTATCTGATCCCGCTGGACCTTATCTTGGTCACCATCGTGAAGGGTACGAAGAGTGTCAAGGACTTTCTGAACGAGACCTTCGCAGGCGGAGTTCAGCTTTGCAAGATCGTCGGCCTGCTGCACAAGGGCATCAAGTGTTCCGATCTTGAACTCTGGTATGGCGAATGGGCGTAGCTGGGCGGCGGTGTCGGAGGCAACAAGGGAGTCGAGGGGCGGCTCAACGCTGGGAGGGATGGAGACGAGGGCGTAGGTGGTCATGGCTGGCTAGCCTAGGAGATTGGTCGGAAGAATTCGGAGGGAAAGGAGGGTGACGCGGGAATAGAACGAGAGACAGCGAATAGGCGGGGATTCGCAGGCGGTCGATGGTGGTGGGATGACGATGAGGTGGATGAAGCTATCATCGGCAGCATGCGGCGTTGTCCCTATCGTGCAGTGTTGAGAGTGGATGGCTTCCAGCCAGCAGCTACTCGTGTACTGTACCTTGTCCGGAATGATGTATTTTGTACAGGTACTTCGCAACGGATATGGTGCTCCTGAATCCTGGCTTTTACAAGGCAAGCCCGGGCACGCTTAAGGCACAGACAGACTCAAGTACATGTACCCATACAAGACATGAATGAAGCCCTGGAGTTGCGCATTGCACCTAAGAGAGGGATGGCGCAGAAGGTGGGCCTGCATCCTGATGGCCTTCATCAACACATGTACGCGTACCCGTACTAAGGAGATACTCGTACTTGTACCTCACTACGGAGCACGATCTGGAGTCTGAATACCACAAGCAACCAGGAGGCCTTCTGTATGCCGCACTACTACTCGAACATGTAGGTACATACATAGGTAGATACCCAAGTATTACCTGGGTGCGAGTCGATCTACTTACATACCTTATGTACGTCAGTTCCCGCTCCTACACGTATCTTCCGAAGTCGATACCTACCCACAGGTAAGCAGCTACGAGTACATCCAATGGATATCAAGGCCTGCTCGGAAGCAAGCAAAACCCTACCTACTGCACAGACACTTCAGTGGAAAGCCGTCCGACCCGGATCCATGCCTCCCTCTAATCATTTGCAGACGCCTTAAGTTTGATAGGCAACGGTCGACATCTGTTGAGTATCTGATCTTGCATTGGCCTGCTGCCCACCACAGATCCCACGCCAATGGTAGTAAGGCGGGCGCTCTACGACCTCGATGCTAGGCCGTGTTGCTTGTGTTGGTCTGATTATTGGTATACATGGTAGGCACGAGGTAGGCACAGGTACCTACTCGTAGGTAGGCACCTCCAGCTGCCTTACTCAACCCCGCGGGAGGGCAGCTGTGTTAGCAAGAGCTGCCGCCCCGGAATGCGATCGACGGAGCGTACCTCAGAAGGTACCACTTGGCATGTCTTTCGGCGGGAAGTCACGTTGTTCTGCGGTGGTATGAATTCATCTGTCTCCGACATTGAAGGCTGCAGATGTGGAAGGCGGGTACATTTTGGGCGTGCCGTACTCCATTCGTATAGGTTGTTGCGCACACCGCAAAACTTCCAGTCTGTTGTACCTTTGCGTCCGCCTCGGAAGGTGCGTATTGGCGGGTCCCATCTGGTGCTACCCGACCTCACCATATTTGTAAAGCATTCGATTGGTGTCGAGAAGCCAGCTCTTCCTCTACCTACCTCATTACTTCGTCTTGCTGGCTTGTCGTTGCTTGTCTGCCTGCCCGCCCAACCCCGCGCCCACCCGACATCGTTGCGGCTGGACTTCAGGCACACGGAAAAGCCTTGCACACCATTGCATCGCACGACCCGGCTTCGCCTCGCTCGCAGTGAACTACCCCACTGACATGGCCGACTGACCACCCACTGCTGTGGATTGACGACTGGCATCGCCGCGACCATTGCTGGCCTCGTCTTGGTCACCCCGGCTGCGCCAGACCAGTCGCGAACGCCTTTACTTGAAGCCGGGCCTCTGCGGTAGCATCTCAGCAGGCCAGGAGGTACTCAATCTGCGTGCCACGATGGGCGGACGGCGCACGCACGACGTCAGCCATCAAGAAGAATAAAAGCGCCCGCGCCTTCGCCTGTATCTTCGCCCTCCCACTCTCTCGACCCAAAACAAACCGCCCTCTTCAGCTGAGCGCAAGGGGCGCGTCAGGGCGGCTGGTCTGTCGCCCACCAGGCCTAAATGCTTCTTCGAGTAGCTGTGCCCTAGTCAGCCCTCGTTCGCCGCTCTCTGTCATCGACCCCTCTCCAGCATCTTGCCTCACAACGCCAGAGGGAGATGTGCCGCACCAGAATTCCCCCTTAGCCTACAAGTTTCCGAGCCTACAAAGTCGGGCGCCAGACTGCGCTCACGGCCCGAAAGATAATCTTGACCGGGCGCCGGTCCGGTTCTTCAAATTATTAACGCTTGACCTCGACTCTACATGCCACGGAGACATCATCACCTGCCGAGCTACTCTTACTTCCCATCGCCCGGCAATGACCGCCGCGGGTGCGTCGCCTCTGCTCAATGACTTCCGTTACAGGTCAGTCCTCACCACTTACAGCTTGGTGGTGCATGCGGGCTGTTCGCCGGCCTGGCTTTCTTTCCGCGCAGGACAACTAACGCATTCAGCAGGCGTACCGCCTCCCACTCCTGATCAACCTTCGACGCCGACAGCGACCCCCGCCCAGCACAACGACGAACATGTCAACGGGACGGCCAACAGCAGCAACCGGGGTCCGCTCGTCACTGCAGCTGCACACGGCCACGCCGCACCAGATGCTGCTCCGATACCCACCGAGCCGGACGTCCGCGTCTTTCCGAGGGATGGGCGTGTTCGGAATCCCGTCCCTAGCAAGCTGAAGGGCGTCGCCAGCCAGATGAGGGCCAACTTTGCTGTAATGCATATGGATGTCAAGTCTAATCGCGAAGTTCATGCCCGGGATGCCGCCGCGAAGTTGACCAGCGAGAGTACCGCACGCCAGGCTCAATTAGCCCGGACCGATACCTACGTCTCTCACCATCGTCGAGCCAATCACTCTCGCCCACAAAGTTCAACCCCTACGAACGCTTCTCGGTCGCTCCCTCCTCTCGCTGCTAAACCGGCAGACGCAGCTGCGAGCCCCCAGCCAACTACTGCCGCGCCACCAGCCCATGCTGACCCTTTACATGGGTCGTTGTCTTCGCCCCTTTCTCCTGCTGAGACCAAAGCAGAGCAGGCTCGTCTCCTCACCCTCCTCCGCACTCTACAGCCCATCAATGTCGTCAATCAGCTGTGTGCAGCTCTCGCTTTCTTCGGTGGTATACCGGAGGCCCCGCCTCCACCCGGCGGCATTTTCCCCACAGCGAACACGCAAATGGCTCTGGAGCTCTGTTCATTGCCTGGATCACGGAAATCTTTCCCCGTGCGAAGAATGCTCCCCAAACCCCGGTGCCACCCGGGGATCTTGCAGCTACCGCCGCCGTTGACCAGCCAATCACTACTGGTGCTACCGCTCCCCCTACTCTGGCGCATGCATCGCCTGTAATGCCCACTTCGACAGACAAAGATGCACCTGCTAGTGTGGCAACAACCTCTGCTCTCCCATTGAAACGTCCACGGGGCCGACCGAAAGGCAGCAAGGCTACCAAAGCGCGCAGTGACAAGGGGGTCAAGAAAGGTTCACAGAAACGCCAACCTGTGTCGCCCGTGCAAAACACACACCTAAGTGCCTTGACTGGTGCCGAGGACAACGCGGTGGGCCTCAATAATGGTGGACAAGAGCTCCATGACACCCAACAATCAGAGTCCCTTGCTCGAGGGCAAGCCACACCCTTGCGTGAGGGGGATCAGCAGGGTGGTCTCGTTACGCCGACTAATGGCATGGTCACGGGCCTCGGAAACCCCGACGCAGGCCCAACATCCAGTGCGAAGCGTCGTGGTCGCCCAAAGGGCTCTAAGAACAAGCCAAAAGAAACCACCACGACCATGTCTGGGCCAGCCATACCACCCGCAAAAGTCATTACCCAGGATCCCGCCCCGGGGGCGGCTACGTCAGCTTCCCTGCCTCTGGTATCGTTATCGTCTATTAACCCGCCGCCGAAGGTGACGCCAGTTCCAGTTCCGGCACCGGCGCTCGCTGGCGACCCAAAGTCTGCGAAAGCTCAGTCTGGGGGGCGGCCCAAGGGCCATCAAAACAAGCCGGGGTCCGGCGCTGACACGCAAGCGCCGGGTTCCCAGATGGAAGAATGGGACGGGGGCGTTTCTGCAGCAGATCAAAGCCAAAGTCGTGCGGACAATTTCACTGTCTCCAATGGTTCGGCCCAGCCGTCGGCTGCAGGTGCCGTGGAAGCCGTTCAGGGCCATCAAATGACGCCAAAGGTGAGGGAGTCCTCGATCACAGGCATCAAGCGAAAACGACCTACTGGTGCAAACGCGCCAGCATCTCGGCAAAGCGGCCAAGAGTCGATCAAGAGCCATGCGGCACCATTGTCTCACGCCAAGGCAGCACCTATTCAACAGCTCTCCTCCCAATCTGCACTGGCTGAGCAGAAATCAGCCGATGGACCGGACTCTGGTATTTCCCTCATCTACAAACGGCCACGTCTCAACAAAGACACTGGGTACCTGGCTCATGGAAGACGTTCTGCCCACGACAACGGGCGGACGAGCCCGGCGCTATCTGCTGAACACGACTCGCGCCAGCGATCTCAACAAGGAAGCGTTGGCCAAGACATGATGCCGTCAGCGGAGAATCTCGTCGAGCAACGCGAGCGCACGACTGCATCTGGAACGCCTCGCGAGCAGATGATTGGCATGCATCCTCAGCGACGACAGCCGCACACCACGGCGATCCCGGAGCAGATTTCACCATCTCAGACATCCGGGGAAGACTTCGAGGCTAACTACGATGCTTTTGTGGCACAGAAGCTAGAAACACCCAACCAGGCCACACAACTAGCACGACAATCGCATACGGCACATACGCCTTCATCTCAAGTGGACCACTCGACGAACCCTATGGCTGAAGCGAACATTGCTTCTCACCGGCCTCATTTGCATGGTCCGCAGCAGACTTATTTCTCTCAAGCCTCTGCTCTGGACACTGGGTACCATGTCCAGCACCAGCACCAGCACCAGCACCAACACGTGCCCTATCCGGCTAAGCACCACCAGCCCTCTTCGCAATCACATCATCGTGCCCCGTCTCAGTTGGTGACTCATTCGCCAGGGGCCACCTACTCCTCTCATATGGCACATTCCCCCCAGTACTCGCCTGTTTCAAACCCTTTGGGACAGTCCGACGGAACATATCGCGATTCTCCGTCCATGATTCATACTGGATTTGTGCAACAGCGACCACCATCTGCATCTTCGCTGGATAGCAACACTGCGTACAGGCCCCTGAGGAACAACGGCGCAGGAGGCAGCGGCAACAACTCCCATGTTATGGGCCTAGGTCTCGCCACCCAATCCTTGCCTTTCAGCTCGCTACAGGCCCCTGTGGGCACGCAAGGGACTTCAGGCTCGGGGATACCAGCGACCTACCAGTCTTTTTCACCGCAAACTTTCATGAACATGGGCCTCGGTGCACCCTACGGTATCAATCATGACGGCAACCACAGCGGTTCCAACAGCAGTATCAAGCGGAGGCCGCCGCAGCACCAACAGCAAGCACCGAACTCTTCCACAACGGCGTCTTATTCGTCCCCAAGCATGGGCGATTTCATGGGAACCCAGCAAGTGGACCACTCCGCCGGCCCGAGCAGATGGCCAAACTGAACAACGATTAACGATTTACGATTTTACGCCAGTGACGACTTTGAATGATTCGAGATGTGATGAATGAATGTTGCGCGCCGCGTGTTTCACAGTGCGCGTTTTGACGCCGCAGATTATTTCTGATGGATTTGATTCCTGGAGTTTCACCCGGCTTCACACAATTTGACCTGCTACGCTGTTTGCCAGCTTTCTATTGTCATGCACCTCTAAGAATGGGCGTTAGGTACTCAATTAGACATGACAGAATCGATTACACAGTTGATAGTGATGGCTTGCTTTCTAAAGGAGGAGACCCCTTCAGCACTCGAGGGTTGTGAAATCGAAATTTGAATATTCAAGGGGTACGCTCCCGTGTCTCTCTTCTGTAAGGTGTAATCAGGGGGTTTAATTGTTGGAAACACCGTTCAATGTGAACTTTGTTCGATTCCTGATGGCGGAATATCATTTGGCTTCCAAGTGGGATAGCCGAAGAAAATGGTATCAAACGTTGCGGTTCTCAACGCACTGAGCTACAGAATTGATTTAGGTACGCGATTGATTGCATTTATTTGTGATAGTTTGTTGGGAGTGGTGGTGAGTTAAACCTGGGTATCTCTGTTCAATTGAACTGATGGTATAGAATATGTAGTGGTGTTCAATCCAAGACCAGGCCTCGCCATCTGCTTGTGACACTAAGAAAAAGCGGCGTGCAGCCGTGAGACGAATCAAGGAGGAAAAAGACCCAAACTCCGACGCTCCTCCAATGCATATAGGTAAATGTTGGTCATCGCTTTGCCCGAGCGGTTGCGCGATAACCAATGATGACCACAACTTCCACAAAAAAAAAAGAGTTCGCAACGCCTTTATGTCTGGACGAAACCCCTTCGACGCCGCTGAATGCAATAGTTGGAATGAATTCTGCTCCGATTAGAGAATTAATGCCCCCTAGAGCAGATTAGATGAAGTTTCGAAAGGCAGTAGTGAGCCACAAGAAAGCCCTATTACTCGATGGGGTCCTCTTCAATGGCTTCCATTGGAGGGCGAACAGACTCGGGAGCAGCACGACCATACCACCATTCGTCTTGGGCGGCACAGCCACCTTCGCTGATGAGGTCAAGGAGCACCTGGGCATTGCGTTTAATATCCTGAGGGCTTTCGACAATCTTCTTTTCCAGGATGAGGGCCTCGGCGGTTGGTGCCCAGAGATCACGAAGAGCGGGGAGGTCGGACATGAGAAGGCGCATGTTCTCGTGGGAAAGATGCTCCATTGGCATGCCAGCTGCCATGCTGGTCTCGAAAACCATGCTTTCCGATGCTGCCGTGAATGTCGATCCGGAGCGTTGTGCGCCGTCTGACTCCCGCCGTGGGCGATTGTGCGACATGGTGTGATCCTGGTGTGACTTGCCGAAGTCACCGACGCTGGCGACTGACTTCTTACGGCTCAGCCCCATGAAGCGACGGTGCGACTTAGCAGCGGCGGCTTCCTCGGGAGCCTTAGTCAAGGAATTATACCAGGTGTCGATAGCGGTTCGTCTCGAGTTATAACCCTTGATTTCCCAGAATCGCTCCACCTGACGCAAACCACCCACGCAAACAGAAGCAACGTAGACATCGTCTGAGGGCGCGTCGCGCAGATAACCGCGAATGGAGCGCTCCAGGCGACCGGCATAGGTTGGGGGTCTCATGCGGCGGGTAAAGGAGGACATGACCAGTGGGAAGACTTGGTGGACGCGTAGAAGTGTTTCGTCGTCGTAGTAACTCATGGCTTCTCGCTCGATCGGATTGAATGTATATGCCTCTCGCGACAAACCATGACCACGCTCCTTGATGTGTTGCAGGCGCAACTCTCGAGTCTTTTCGAAGAAGTGGAAGAGGGTGAAGATAAGCGGTATCAAACGGCGTCGCATGCGTTCGTGCTGCGGCTCGAATTCGCGTCTCTTGCTCTCGGTGTCGCGAAGGAATATGTCCTTTGTGGTCCTCTCACAAATGAGATAGGACATCTTGGCAGCAACATGAAGACGGTGCCAAATTCCGCACAAGTGGTGAAGTCGGACCGCGGAAGGGTCCGGTGCAGGGTAGAGTCTTTTGGCGTAGTGGGGAACGTTGTGGTCTAGATGATACCGGGCGATTGGAAATTCGTTCGCGGAAATTATAGAATGCCACGAGCGCGAGGCCCCACGCAGGTTCAGGACGTCGGAGAGAGGTAGAAACGCAATGATTTGAATCTTGAGTTCGTTCGGTAGATATTGGAAGAGCTGATCAAACGAGGGACTGCCGGAACTCAAGCAGTCAGTCGGTGAAGTCGAGGGGGGCGATGCAGGGAGCACAAACCGTTTCCTCGTCTCGTCCACCGAGAGCTTGCGAATGTCATGCTCAAGCGAAGATCGTGAGGCTAGGATAGAGCGGAAACTGAAGTTGGTGCGGCGTTTCACAGCAGCTTCGTGATGGGTCTGGATGATTTGATCGGGTGATCTGGCGCGTCCGATGGGGAGGGTTAAGATGGATTGATTCGCGGTAGCCGACTGGGCCGCATCATGCTGGTGATGCTCGTGAGTATGTGAGTCGTCGAGCTGTCGTACTTTATCGAAGTACCTCGGGGAAGCAAACTCGGCAATGTGCGGATGATCCATAGTGGCGGCGTTACGGCCAGCGCCGGGGCTGGTGTTGTTACCGCTGCTCATGGCAGTTGGGTTAACACAGCCTAGACTCGAGAAGCGACTTGAATCATGCAGACGTCAATCTGTCGATGTATTTTCGGCAGCGTTCAATGCAGAACGAGTCAAGTCTTCTGCAAAGTGAAGACGGCGAGGCTTGGGGTGTTGGTGATGGTCAAGACACGGTGACACATGATTAGATTCTTGAGGGCTCGCTTATGGGATGCATGGAGGCTCGGACTGCGTGTTGCTCGTGGGCGGTCCGGTTATGAAATCGAGCGTGTCGTTACTGAGTTTTGCGTCGTTTCCTGGCTTTGGTTTTTGTAGCAAGTGCGAATATTGGGCACCGACAAGGCGATTTTCGAGTAGGAAAGCGAAGGGCGCGTTATGGGTTGGGAGGGAGCGTCGGGTTTCGAAACGGGGGCGTCGTCGAGTGATGATACGAGCCGAAAAGACTGAAGAAAAGAACGACAGCTTGCGTGTGAGGGAGCGGTCAGGAGGACAGCGAGTTACGGGGCCCAAGGCTTCGTGGTGTGAGGGTTGTCGCCAGAGTGGTGAGGTGAGGTATGATGCTGGGGACGATTGATGTGAGGGACGGTGGGAAGGAGGGATAGATGAGAGAGGTGCGTGCCCGAACTGCAGGGCAGGTTGCAGGCGGGCCGACCTGCCAATTGGGCCGACAGAGTACGAGTGCAGCAGACCAAGTTGGAAGATAGGCACAGCGCATCTGCATGGCTGTGCGCTAGGCTGGAGAGCAGCCCGTGTACGAGGGCCTGTACTGTATGTACAGTAGATTAGGTACCTTGAGTGCTCGAATGCCAACAGTGGGGCAGACGGGCACGCAAGGTCGAGGTACGAGCATGAGCGTCGATTAGGCACTCGTGAGCAGTCGCCCCTTGCCAAAAAGCGCCTGCCCCGCGAGCCCCATCACTCCCGTAGTGGTACTTGTGCTGGCTGAAATGCAAGGCACTGCGCCAGGGTGGCGTGGCGTGTGTCAGAACAGCGGGCTAGGAGAGGCTACCTTGACACACGTACGGAGCACGCAAATCGTCACGACAGGGAATGAAGCCTCGAAAGGGGTAGCAGAGAGCAACAGGAAGCCGCCTTTTGCTGGACGACGGCAGCATTCAGACCGCGCACGAGCAGTCTGTCGCGGTGCCGGTTCGATTACAAGGGGTGGTGAAGCAAACATGATTGTTTGTAGAGTGGGCGACGGCGGACGGGCGGGCGGACGGCGGATGCCCACGTGCAATTACTCGGGCCAGCCGCATCTGAGAACTGATAGATACTCCGTAGGTTGGCCGCGAGCAAATTCCGCCGGGCCTGGCTGTTCGGATCGACCATAGCAGGACAGACAGCAGAGAGGGCCCGACCACGATGAGATGCGAGATGCACGAGATGGAGCGTTTGGGCGTTTGGCCGAGCAGGAAGGCCGAACAAAAGTGGGGTCGACTCTGTTCTGGATGGGTGGCAGGCGCCAGCTCGGGCGGACTGACCGATGCAAACGCCCCCAGAGTCGGCCCGTCGTCGTCCCAATAGCGCCGCCATCCCTACTACACGTTCCTCCCGTGTCGGACACACACAGTACGCGCACCAGACCTCGACTCTGGTTCCTCCCGCTCTCTTTCGTGCCCATTGTAGACGCAGCTGCGAACTGTGCGGCATGATAAGGCCGGCACGCCGACGCCACAGCCCGCCGTCGGCGCTTCTCACTTTGGGTAATCGTTCGTATGTAACGGGTGCCCATCCCTTCCCACGTCCTCGTCCAGGCGACCGCGGCGGGATCGGTGAGACTTGGTCTGCGCCCTCGATGGGGCGGAGTTTCCGCATGGAGCACGGGAACGTGAATTACGTGCGAGGCACGAGAGCCGTTGTCTACGAGTACTGGGAAATCTGCGCACAGTGCATTACCTGAGCCACTTGTCAGCCTTGGGGGTCCCCGGCGCTGAGGCGCACCCACGGCGATGCTCCGCGTCTCGCAGTGGCTTCAGTCCCTCCAAGTGTTGGCCCCGTACTCGTAGCTCCCCGTGCTCCCTACCCGCGGACGGCGTGACGGAGGGCGTCCGAGTGCACGTGCAGACTGGCGCCAAGTGGCCCATCCGGTTCTGATCTATGCCGCTTGCAGCTACTCCGTCGTCTGCACACCATTCGCCTCGCTTCAACTGCCGGCACGCGCAGCTCACAGAGTCTGCTTCTTGGTGCATGTACGAGTACATGGAAGTGGCTGCCCCGGGGCTTGATACGAGTACTCCAAACCTGTTCCAACAGGCTTTTCCGCCACGAGATGGACAGCCCGGATACATGCATCTTCATCCAGGCAGTCTGCTGCATCTCATGCTCGTCCGCACACACGTGAGGGAGGGGGATTTTTTTGACACGCAATCGCAAGCCTGACGTGGTCCCGACGTGCGTCCGAGGCGGGCATCACGAGAGATACACGCAGAGGAGGGACGGTACCTATCGATCTGCCGGCCTTGCATCGGACGCGTGCGACAGCCATGGATGCGGGCTGCCCTCGTAGATCCAAGAGCGAGATCAGGGAGATGGAAACTTCAGTCGTATGCCGCAGGCTCGCGGGCGGTCTGGGCTCACACAGTTGGAGACGCTGTTGCATGAGACCTGTCGGCGACGTCCCCTGTTCTCGACGACGCAGTACATAATGCCATCCTAATTGACGTACATACGAACATACGAGTACCTTAGGTGTCCATCCAGAGACGCGACATATTGATTGGATCTTGCACCCACACGACGAATGGCCGGGCAGTGAAAGGGTACGGTAAGGGGGTGGCGGCACTGTGGGCGCATGCCAGACACGGACGGATCAATCTCCATTCTGTCGTCACTGGGCTGGGCTCAGGCACTGGTACCTCTGGACTTCCCTAAAACGTGCTCCGATCGCCCCGCATCCCAGCTGGGGGCACTGGGTCCAGCGCGCGAGAGGGCGATTGCGCCTGGCCGCGGTGCCGGGCAAGCCGGGATCGAGGCCACCCCGCAAACCAGGTCCAGGTGCCAGCTCGGTGCAGTGTCCAACGCGTGCCATCCCTCCCGGCGGGGACGGCCCTGGGGGTCTGACGGCCGCTGGGCTGCCGCGGCTGGTCTGGGTTTGTCTGGGGGAGTCGCACCTTGCAGCCCCCGCTGGTCCCCAAACCCCGCGGCACCCGTCAACACACCTCCGCCAGGTCCGCCAGTGCTCGTACCGAATCGCTCCCTTCGTACCGCACTCACGCATGGCCGACTCCGTTGAAACACTCTTACGGAGTATTTAGGTATGTAGCATGGATGTGTGGAGTGTTCCGTCTCCGACAGCCACGCTGAGCGGGCGCCGCACGGCCGCAGGGCGTGCCGGTTGGGTAAATTTGTACCTAAGGAGCATCATGCCAGCGCGTCGAGCCAGCCGTTATCTGCTTCTCGCCGAGGCCGACGCCAACGCCGACGCCGATACCGACACCGACACCGACGCCGCTGCTACCGCCGCCGCCGCCGCCACTGTGGAGTTGGAGGTACGAGATACCGGACGACTGGGCTGGTTGATATCTGACTGTGCTCTGTATGGCTGGCGGAGAGGCTCCCTCCCGCTCGATGTGAATCTTATCAAGCTAACCCATCTTAGGCCGCGCCGCCCCAGGTGAGAATCTTACTTACCAACATAAGCACCTACAAGTAATACAGTGTCCGTGGGCACGACGCAAGGATTCGTTTGGTGGCAGAAGGGGTGCTTGGAGCTATTCATTGCTTGGCAGTTTCTGGAGAGATAGGCAAATGGGCGATGCTCAAGTCGGGATGAGCAGCGACGAGTACTCGTACTCATACTCGAACGAGTACCGTACTACGAGTATTACCTACTATACAGTCCCGCCATACCCAGGTTTTAGTGCCAGGGAGATACCCCATCATGCTGTTGTGGACCTCTGCACAGGTACTCGTACGAGCACGGTGGTGGCGGGCAGGGTCGAAGGGCTCCTCCGCCAGGCAAAAGCAAGATGCTCAGATGGAAAGACAAAGTGAGCCCCCTCCCCTCCCCCGGGGAAAAAGAGAATCAAGAGCACGCCCGGTGATGGAGCCTCGCGACGAGTTTTACTCACACCTGACCCGCTGGCTTGACCTGCCGTCCTGTACGAGTACTGTGCCGTCACGCACTGGACCTGATCCAATGGCCTGCGGCCTCAATCGACGGCTTACGGCGAATCTGCCGGCCAATTTGTGGGGTAGTAGTGCCACCCCGCTGGCCAACGAGCGCTCGTCGTCGCCTCTGCTTCGGCCTTATTCCTGGCCAGGGGCCGTGGGGCCGTCCCCGCACCTCCTTTGACTCGGCAGCCCCGTCCGTCCACGCGTCAGGGTAGGCAGTCAGCCACTAACGCTCGCCCAAACGTCTGGGCAAGGCTACGAGTACCTCCTAGGGTACTCGCACACTCATGTACGGAGTACCAGCATCAAAGGCACTCGTCCACCGAACTCCGTCCAGTCGTCCCAGTATCGTCCACCGCTCCTGCGAGTACTCTGAACGAGACTCCAAGTGTAAATCAACCCCGAGTGTCAATCAACCCCACTGATACCCTCGAGTACGAATGGATATGACCTCAACTCTTGGATGTCCGCTACTCCCAGTACGTATTCGTACGGAATATACGCTGTGCTTTTAGGTGCTGCCTCTTGTCCCACTGCTCGTGATGCCGTCTTCACGCCTTTCCAGTGGCATTATGCCCAGCGTGTCCAGCGTGGATATGTTCTCCTCTTCGTGTCTGGCAACAGACTGAAAGGTATGATTTGTCGCCCAGCACCTCCCATCTCCGGCAAATTGACACGTCCATGTACGGTGGTCATCTGGCACCGTCTTCGAAGCCCTCGCGCTTGGAACTGGGTCAGGTAGTGCCGTACGGCGTGCATGGAAGTACATGCAGTGCAGGGCCCCCTTCCATCCGTCCCTCTTGCCCATAACGGAGCGTGACCAGTGTACGAGTACACGTTCCAGGCTCTTCCCCGGTTCCAGTCAGTCAAGTCTACCATCGTCGCCACCCCGTCCCAATCCAACCCACCCACGACTCTGACCGATGAATTACTCCGTACGCCAGATGTCCGGTGCCTACCTCCTCCCATTCGTGTGCCGCGGGCGGAGACTCCGGCTTGGAGGCACAGTGCCGCCGACGGGATCTCATGATTCAAGAAATTTACCTTTGCCCTCCTCCTCCTCCTCCGTGGCGACGAGGCCACGCCTGCTCCGTACTCGTAGACCATTTGCGCTACTGTCGATATTGAGCCGCAAATTTGGCCGGTGGCAAACGGATACCACCCTTGTTGTTTCACCCACCCTCAGGCCTTCCCTTCCCGTCTACAAGTACTCGTATGGAGCACGATACGCCTCCAGCTCTTCGCCTTATCTGTTCATGGCAACATGGTTACCCGTGACCCGTGATCCATTGGCGAAACCCTTTGGCTCTGGCAGGCTTTGACGCCATCCCTTTGAGCAGCCACAACACTCGCCGCCGCCGCCGCTGCACCTGCTGCCTCCACGACTGCCACCACGAGCTTCACCGCTGATGCTTAGGTAGGTGGTTTCATGGCGTCTGCCACAGATCAGTGTGTTGCAGCATATCATGGCACATCTCGCGAGCCGTCCCATTGGACTCCTGGCTCGTCATATTGCCGTTTCAACCCACGGCCCGGCGGGAAGATCTGGCTTGACGATGTCACTCGACACGTCCAAGGAGCGCAACCACAGTTCGATCCAGGGCAGTCACTCGGCGATATCTCGATGTCCTTTCTGGCCTCGGCGGTCACACTCATTCCCTCCATGCATGCAGTCGGTACGCGTCCACTCCGCGAGTGCTACGGGCTTGCTACAGACGGCTTTCTAGCAAATCCAGCCAGGTAGCTCGGCTGCCTACTTGCTGTTGGTTCAACGAGTAGGTTTGGGGGGAGGGAAGGCTCTCATACGCGATTAAAGAGGCACAATGTTCATGGTAACGAAGTACCAGGTCATGCCGGAAAGAGCTTCAGTGCTCGCTTGCTTTATGCTTCACATCCCAATTTGAAAATGATGACCTTTACAGCTTGTCCTCGCCGTCTTGGTCATGGAACAAAGTCGTATCGCTTGCCGAGTTGGGTGTCCCAATCGAACCGGGTGTATCGACACCTCGGCACGATGCCTATTGCCTGACTTAGGTGGTAGGCATGCAATTCAGCAGCATTCCCGGCGGCAGACAGCACGGTCTTCGTTCCTTGTCAGTCAGAGTATATGCGTTGGACTCTTGCCTCCGATTCGCCGGTCTGGATCCATGACCTCGATTCGCTACTGACGTCGGCGTGCAGCAGACCATCCGTAAAGCCCTGCCTCGGACCATCGATCGCCGGTCATGCAGATAAGCAACCATGCGACGAGCAAGTCCCGGAAAGCAACGACGGCTTGGTACAGGAATATAGTCTCGCTGCGGGGGAGAAGGGATGGGGGAAAGGCACATGTGGTCTGCTGGCACTGACTACACCCACCAGACACCATTCAAAACGTAAACCACGCCGTGGTCGTTCCGGGGTGTTGCGCCGGCGCGGCAGTTGACAAACGCGAGAGCTCCCTGCCCGGCATACTCTCTTGGGTCTTCCCGTAGTACAAAGATAGGACGGCCAAATTTCGGGTCTTGCCTCCACGAACCCGGAGCCGCAGAAAGCTTCGACAGCTCAGGTGACCCAAACCAAAGGGCCGATATGCTTCCGGACGCCTCTGCTTGCCTGGTACGTCGCTGGCTCGTGCCGCCGTGGGCAGTCGCGCCATGGCGGCCCACGAGTGCTGCCCTCATGGGCTGCATGTAAGGTAGCCGACGAGGCTGGGGCTGATATACCACCATCGTCACCGGGACGAGGGCAAATCTTTGCACGCACGAGAACGGGGCTGGTTTTGAGGGTGCCCACATGCCACCCCGACATAAGTCCCCGACTTTGTCGAGTCTCGTGCTCGCGAAGAGATTTCCACCCATCGTGCCGGTGCCGGATGTGCGACGCGGACGGGGGTTCAGAGCCAAACCTCGTCATCCTCAAGAGAGCATGTCGTGATACTCGTACCTCACCCTTCAAAGTCGCCGGCCGACTTGGAAAGCAGACCCCTCTTGCTCGGGCCGCGGAGGGCTCTGCCGCGGACCGGGATACAGTTAGGCGAGCGCGCCGCGAAGTGTGGGAGCAAGCCACGATCGAATCCGACGAGCCCTCGGCCTTATTGCGGCCAATCTGCACTCGCGGGGCCTTCTCTCCCTGGTGGTGGTGTCAACTACACGGAGTCATCCGCCCGTGGCGCCCGTCGGTCCAGGTAACCCGTCCCTACTTGCGTCGCGGCCGGGCGTATGAAGAATACGTAGTGCCTGATTGGCCCCATGCGGTACCTCCTTTCGCGTCACCTTTACGGATGCTATTGAGTAGAGCAGCACCTATTGCCATACCTCAGGTACAACGCCACACAGCACGACCTCGGCAGCTGGGCTTGCCTCGAACGAGGCATGGAGCTTGGCGAGAGCCATCTCGAGAGGCGGGGTTCGCCATTCTATGGACTGGGTCATCGAGAAAAATGTCGTCACCCGTCCAGACTCGGCGCACCTAACACGGCTCGGCAGATATCACGGAACCCATCGCCGACGTCTTGCAAGGAGCCGGCCCCTGGCCACACAGGGCCTCGCGGGTCGACTTGAACCCTGGCCCCTCCAGCCGAGCCACGAGTACTTAACCGTACTAACCTAACGAGCACTCGCCCGAAGCAGTCATCAGTCAAGAAAGATCCTTGTACCCGGCGGGAATTACTCGTAGCCCGCAAACCCGGTGCCATCCAGCTCACATTCTTACATGCATACATAGGTGCCTGCCTACATATATACCTCCTACGAGTACTCGAACATGTACGGGGAAATTGCCGCGCTCTGCCCTTTAAAGCCGGCCTTGCGCACGAGTCGAGCGATGAGTCGAGTTCCTGGCCAACACGCCTGGGCGACAGCGTGCTCTGGCGCACCGCCGAACTTGGGACGGTGGCGGCTCTGAAAGCTGCACTTTGTCCTGCTCTTCATTGGATCACACGCGATCCATCGCAGAAGGACTTTTCTACCTGGAAAAGCTGGAACAGCGCCCTCACAATTTAATCCTATTGCCGTATGCCAGAGGACACCACCCCAGCGTACCTCGCGTGGTTTTATTATGTTCTGGCCTGTCTCACAGAAACTCGACCGACCGGTCCCCTTGCTCGGTCCGTTCGGGGCACGCTTCGGACCGCAAGAGCACGGGCGCCGCCTGTATTGGTATCGCCTCCTCCCGGAGGCTTGGCTCTCAAGGCATGATAGTGCCGGGCCCCTGCTTCCACCGCTCGGAGGATTCGCTCGTTATTAGACGACCCGGCTCATAATCTACGAGTAACCAACCGTACGCAGCACGATTGATGAAGGCATGCCTGCACCAGTCCCCAGATTGTAGCCAATTTTCCTTGCGTACATGTAGGTACCTAATGTTATGTTAGGTAGGCAGGCCCCTGCAGTACGAAGAAGGAGCCACCTTTTCTGAAAAGACACACCGAAATCCATCAGCACGCGCGCAAGGTGGTGCGAAGAGAAGGCCTCGATCCGTCAAGGGTTCTTCTCACCGGTCGCAACACTGCGGAGAGCCCACCCGAAGACTGGCGATGCAAACGGACATGGACGCGGCTGTGGTGTGAAGAAAGAAAGCGTCACCAGGCTTCATGAGTGACGAACAAGGGCGGTCTGAACGTACTCGTAGAGAGAAGCTGCCGCCTACATACAGACCCCGCTTTGCTGCCGTCCCCTCAACCGAGAGCGACTTGCGGCGGTTGCGAGAGCCAGTGCTGTCCTGGGTTTGAGGGGGCACAAACGCATACGGGTAGAGCGCCGCCGACTTGCGTCGAAAGCCGGTAATTGCTGAGCCGGGTCGGTCAAGATGGAATCTATTTTGGTCTGTGGAGCCGGAGCAATCATCAATGCTGGAAATCGTCGAGAAGATCACGGCAACTGACGGTGATCCTTGGTCTTCGCCCCACGCGTCAGCCTGCTCGTTCAGACAGTCTCGACGACGCTATTATGTGGTCAAGAACTCTTCTCAAAGTTTGGTATTACGAGCTGCCACGCAGGCACCCAGAAATACGGCGACTAGATCACGATTGACAGTATTGCGCCCTGTCACTTGCGACTGGATCCAACAGATTTGGAGAAAGAAAAAAAAAAAGCGTTGCGAAATGTGGGAAGACTTCAGGGTATACATACCCCTTGACTGGCGTTTATTGCAAGCGAGGAGGGAAATCAGATAGAGCGGCTGAGCAACGTTGGGGGCAAATCAGGTGGTACGAGAGATGACCCTGCCATCCTATCCGAAGGGGCCGTGTGCTTCGCTTCGAACTCTGATGAAGAGAGGCCGCAGAGAGGCACAGAGAGAGGATCGGGGCGACGCGATGCGATGCGTGTTTTGGAAAAGGCCACAATTGGACATGGCGCATCCGCACTCGATCCTTCCGTGGGCTAGATGGGCAGCTAGTGAGTTATCGTAATACCAGTCATTGAAGCTTTGTCGAGCGGGGTGGAGCCTGCATTGTTGTGCTTGGCTGCCAGCCAGCCAGACTCGGTAATTAACGACGAGGCGCCTGCCAGAGACGTCCATCCGCAATCTCTCGAGCTAAAAATAAAATGCAGAAATGGGTGGTTTTGTTGCTGGATGGAACTGCTCGCTGCCATTAGCCCGCGTCCTCCTGTGCGCAGCGCACGAGCGGTGCCTGTGATGCACTTCAAGTGTGACGCTGCTGTCGAAGTGTCCAGCGCAGCCATTTCGGAAACCCGTACTCGTCGTGATGGATCTCATGTAGTGGGCTGCTTTATCAGCCAAGGTACGAGTAGGCACCTCGTAGTGTGCTGGATGGAAATGAGAATAGGTATAGATATGAGTACCTAGGGGTGATTTGGCATTCCCGAGCATCGGCCCGGCCTTCCACCGAACCTGTCGTGCCTGTGAACCTGGCACGGAGCCTGCCGAGTCGTCGGGACCTGCATGTCTGGCTGGTATCGGGGCTAAAGATGGATGAATGACCGGAGCGTCAAAAACCCAAGCCAGGTGCCAGACACACACACTCGTGCGGCGTATACGCACTGGGCTTGACAATGGAACCATTGAAGGAAGCCCCCGCGCGGCCCCCCCCCACTCGATTTCCGGGCCGGAGCCACGGGCGCCGTCCATCGTCTACGTAGCGTACTCTTATTATTACTCCGTACGCGTGGGCTGCCATCCGCCCGCTGGAGATTCTACGGAGTAAAGGGTAAGTAATAAAGACAGGTGGTACTCGTAGACACCAGCATGGACATCTGGCAATTCGTTGGTTACGACGACACGCACCCAAGAGGGCGGGCGAGCTGGGCGAGTGTAGACCCCCGTGCGTGTCTGCAAGGGGCCAGCGATGTACCTCCAATGGTGCATCAGGTACCCGTAGATCGGTCACGTTCTGGGAGTGAAGCCGGTCTATTTTTAGGCGTCGCCGGCGGCCACTGATGCGCGCCGGTCGGTGGGGCCCCCGTCTCCAGTGTCTTGGACCCTCTCGACCCCCCCCAAACCCCCGAACCCCATCACGAGCGACGCCCGTCTCCCTCCCCGGGGCTACCCCAGCTGTACCTGTATCCGCCCTCCCCCTCGCCCGTCCTGCCCCGGTCCTGCCTCGCTGTCGCCTGTACTGCCGCGGTACCGTCAGCCCACCGCCAAGACGTCCAACGATCCTCCCCAGCTCGGCCCAGGTCCAGTCTCATTCCGTCCTGTCCAGTCCTCCGGGTGCAGGACCATGTGTGCTGGAAGCACGCACAATGCGCCGCGGGATGAGATGAGCAGGGAAGCCAACGAGCAAGGCGTGGGCTGGCAGACAGGCAGGCAGGCAGGCATTCGGCCGGCCGCCCATCAGGCATGCCACGCCATGCCATACCATACCGCGCCGCTACCTCCGCCGCCGCCGCCGCTACCACCACCACCACCACCACCGTGTTCCGCCCTCGCGTTACGCCCTGCTTCCCTCGGTCTGCTCGCCCCCACACCCCGCCTGCCTGGCCTAACCTGCCTGCCTGTTTGTTGCTGACGAGCTCTCTTTCGCAGGTCGCATGAATCCCTCTCGACTGGCCGGGCCTCTCTCTCTCCCTCTCTCTACGTACCTACTGCTACCTCCAGTCACTACGAACCGAGCGTCCGCGTACGTGTATCTACTAAAGTACGTGAGAGGTAGGCAGGAAGTACGAGCAGGCCCGCCTAGAGGTTGCTAACGCGATCAGCCACCCGTACGTCCATCTGATCATCTCTATTACCACGGGACGGGCCACGCGATCCTAATCCCCGATCACCCTGCCTTCAACCTGTCATCCTCACCCTGGCCCTCCCCTCCAGCTGCTGGCCTCTCCCCGCCTACTTCATCCTCTTCCTCTCCTTTCCCAAATCTTCTTCCTCTTCATCTACTCGGTATACCTACCATATTCTTGTCGCCTCATCCTGCGCCAGTCTCGCCATATCGCCTCCGCGCGCCCCCATTTGGCACCCCCCCACAGACCCCTAAGCGCATACACGACATCCTCACCCCGCAGTTGCGATTGCGCCGTCTCGCTACGCCTGGGCGACGCTGTAAAGCTTATCATCGCCTCACGCCGACAAAGCTACCCGCAGTTGCAGGGGTTCCCGCGCGTTGCCGGCCCAGAATACCTCGGCCTCTCCTCCCAAGCCCCTCCTCTCAGCCACCGCCCTGCGTTCACGATATCAGTCCAGTCCCCGAACCCAAGAAACGAACAGCAAAGCACCGCTCACTTTTCGAGGCGGCAGCTCGGAACAAATCACTGCCAGCGCCATCAGCAGCAGGGCCTACGGGCGCGTGACTAGCAGCGAGGCGGCCTTGCGCGGTTAGTGGACGCGCTCGATATTCGACTCTGAAACCTTCGCGCGCCAGAAACATGGAAGTCATGTCGGCCACCAACCCCAGCCATCTTCTGCCCACATCAGGGCTCCGCATACCGGACAAGTCGTCGGGCGTCATGGAGGAGACGGGGCCCGTGGACTCGCCACTGTCGCCGTCGTCCCCGAATGCGCTGGCGCGCTTCGAGTTCGAGGCGGGGCGCGGCAACGAGGGCACCAAGATCATCATGGTGGAATGGAGCGCCTCGGCCGTCGGCAGCAGCAGCAGCAGCAACAGCCGCGACTGGGATGTATCGTGGGATGGCAAGACGGCCGCCTTCACGCTGCACGAGACCGACGCCGCCGACAGCGACACGCAGCGCATGTATTGCCTGATCCCGCCGGCGGCGTCGGTCCCTGCGGCGGTGACGATAACACAGCGGCGGACGGGTCGGTCCCTGACCACAAAGTGCATGCCGGCCATCTTCGCTCCTGGCCTGGGTGTCAGCAAGCAAGACGCCGGCAAACGCGGCGTCCTGCACAGCCAGTGGGCCAAGAAGCGCCTGGCAGACCTGCAGAAGGAGATCGACGCCGAGCTGCGAGAGAACAGCGAGAGCGTCGGCCTGGAAATGGCCTTCCAGGAGAGGCAGTGGATCGTCAACCATTTCGGCCTCGCAGACCCTCACGCGCCGTCCCCCGACACGTCTAGACCGTCTCGCACGCCGACCTCGCAGAGCCCCCGGTCTCCCGGCGGAGGAAGGCTGGCTGACAAGCTCCGAGGCCTCAAGCTCGCCACCTCGTCCAGCGACCTTTCCCCTGGTAAGTACATTGGTCTCTCTCCTCTGGTTTCACTGCTCGTGTCAAAACACTTGAAACTGGATTCTGACATAGTTTTTTTTTTCTTCCTCAGGTAACTCCCCATCATCACATGCGCCCAGTGGGCTCGGGCAGTCGGATCAGCACCGAAGTCCGAGGCTCCTATGGCAGGGTCTGCCAACTTGGCCTCGTTAGACGCTGTGCTTGGGGCGGGGGATCCGACCAGGCCGCGGCTGATGGCAAGGAGCCTGAGGACGAGCTTTTCGCGCTCCCGATGAGCCCGCGGAGCCCCGAAATGAAGACGAGTCCTTTCAGCTTCCTGAGATGAGGGGACAGCGAGCATGGTTGCCAAGCAAGGGCTTTGCGCGCCTGTACACATTTGAAATTTGGAAAGCGGCCAGTCTATATACATCATTAATGAGCCTCTCGGCGAGACGCCCCGCGGCATTCAAGGGCAGGGCCCGGAGGACCGTGGAAACGCCCCAACTTTTCATACACAAGAGCGCTACGAAGATACCAATCGGGCGTGGATTCTCGGACAGAGACTCGGGTCGAAAGATCAGGACACGAGAAAACGGGGGTTCGATGAGATAAAAAAAAAAGTCATTGTAAGACTCGAGGAGCCGCATGCTTGCGTGTTGCTTCCTTCTATAACGCTATGCCCTCGCTTCCGCCGGATGTATGCTCACACCTATCGGCGCGTTGATCATGGTAGTTTGATACGCCCGATGCCAGGAATAGCTGGCAGTTCGATGTACAGTAACTGGCCCCAGCGCGTCCCCAAATCTGGTACCAGGCTCATCATTGAAACATCGAAGCCATGGGTTCACACCGACGGGGGTGTAGCTCACGACAACCCAGCTGATTCGCGCACAGCACCGTCGTACTTCCCTTGCCGAGAACGCACACCTCTGCCCGCGTGTGCTGCTGCCTCGCCGTGCTAACAGTTTGAAGGCGGGCCTGGCAGGTTTGATGCGCAAGGGTTCAACTTGCCCTTCCCACTGCTACGGGGCCTGAGATGTGTTTAGATCATGTCCTGCAGTCGCGAGTGCAGACGCGCGGCAGACATTATGCACATAACGCCCCTGTAGAGTATACGGTGAGGCTCGGCGGACAGCACGAGCAGGAATCGTGATGGTGATGATGGAGGCAAAAGTGTCAGCGCCAGCCGCCCACCCGCCGCTCGTTCCAGCGCTCCTTGCGCTCGTGGCGCAGGTAGGAGAGCTTCTTGACCTCGCGGTAGCGGCGAACCCAGTCGAGGGTCTCGCGCTCCGATGCCGGGGCGTCGTCGCCGCCGCTGCCGCCGCTGCCGTCGAGGAAGCTCTCTTCCATGGCGGCGCAGATGGCGTCCTGCTCCTGCAGGGCGTGCGTCAGGCGCTGGTAGAGCGACGAGGGGGCGAAGGGCGCCAGGGCGCGGTCCATCTCGGCCTCCTTCTGGCGCCACTGGCGCTCGAGGGCGTGCGTGGAGAGAAGCTGCGCCTGGGCCGAGGCGCGCTGGTGCGCGAGGCGTGCCTCGACCTGGACCAGGTGGTTGGCCAGGCCGATGTTATCGTTGAGCGCGGCCAGCAGCGCCTCGTCGGTCGCCGCGAGCGAGGGGTGCTTGGTCGACGGCGAGTGGGTGAGGGCGTTGAGTAGGTCCTGGCTGCCTAGGATTTCGGCCAGGTCTTGCTTGCTGTGCGCGCTCAGGGAGAGAAAGAGAGAGGTGGCCATGTCAGCGCCGAGGGGTTCTCACAGGCAAGGAGCGCACGGGACCGCCAGAGATGCCCATGCTGATCGAAGGGGAGAGGGGGCTGGGCGACTGACGACTTATCCTGGAGGAATTGGGGCAACCACTGGTCGCCGGGGTCTTCTTGCGCGACCTGGGCCTCGGGGTGGCGCCGCTCATGGCCTCGAGATGCGAATGGGGCTGCTGGGCCGGAGGAGGGCCGGAGCCCGACCCGCTCGGCGCCGGTATCAGGCCGGATGCATCCACGGATATCCCGCGTGCCGCGGCTTCGACTGGCGTCAGGGCCATGGCCGCGCCCCCGGCCGTCGGACTCCCGAAGCGGCTGGCATCGTGGCTGTTGCTCTTGGGCGGTGGCACCGGAGGCGGGGGCCGGCCTCCAGGACTGTACATGACGCGCGCAAGGCCGGTATGGGCGAATGCTGCGTAGAGGAGAGCCTTGCTGGTGGCACGGTTTCGCAGTGAGGCCAAGCGCTTGGGGTGGCTCCTCGATTCTGTCGGTCAGTAGCAAGCTTGCAGGCGGTAATGGTGGTGGTGGCGGCGGTGATAATGCATTGCGACTGGGACGTACTTACTGGCAGGCGGCCGACTCGGGACGTGTCGCGGGTTGAGGGCACGCACCTACCTACCTACGTAATGGCAGTGCGATGGCAGGGGCGCTGCCCTCGTACGAGTACATGCCTCCTAAGTTAGGTACATGTAGGTGGCTGCACCGTAAGACCGGTTCGAGTACCTGCCGAGAATGCGGGCACCGTTACCGCGCAAACCGTATCGGGTACAGCGCACGAGCGAATGTACAACCGTGCGCGCCTGCCTCGCAGGTGAAGTACCGCTCTTGAGTTTTCTCATGTCCCTTTTCGACCAAACCTTGGATGTATGGAGTGGTCAGAGAAGCATTGGTGGCACGATCTCAGCGTGCTTCTGCTCACTATACTCTCGAAACTCTCTATGTTCATTCCAACCTGCTCAATTATCTCGATTGCCCTCATTTGTCAGGGGTCGTGGCCCCATGGAAAGAAAGCAACACTCGTACTCGAGCGTAATGAAGACCTGAATAGTTTCGCGCAGACCTCTCTATCAGCAGAAAGCGACGACTCGGGAAAGTCATATGGTGTATCACGGCAGACTTGGAATCCGCGTTATCACCCGGGCCCTCCTAAAAGCACGGCTGCTTGGCCTGCCCCCTTTTCGTGACCCGGGTGTCAACCGTTCGTCACCGTGTAGAAGAGTCTTCTCTAAAGTTTTGATAATCCTACATTTTCTCTTACCCATATGTTCGGATGAACTTATTCTGCTTCTCAAACATTCTGGCTGGGCTGAGAAGGGAACTGGCTCTCGCGCAAAGCCAGGTCGTGGTCCTCGCTGGAATGTGTCTGGCAGCCTAAACGCGGAACGACGCTCTTTGAACTGCGTGTGCTGTCACAGCTACACTGACGATATCTACCTATTTTCATCCAGTCGTGAGAACGGGAGGCCGACGGACCGGACGTGTCGCTACTCTGGCATGTTGTGCCCAACCTGTGGTCCTACTCTCCACTACAACGTCGTCACTTTTACCATTAGGTAGCTTGTACATCATCATCCCTCCTACCACGCCTCCTCCAGACACACACGCGGCCAATGTGGGAATAGTTCGTTCTATTGAGCACAGTGTCACTCGCGTCGCCTGTGTTCGCCGCCAGGAGGGCCATCACTACGAACAGCCCCGCTTCACTCTCATATACGCACTGCTCGTGCGGTCTTCGTGGTCAAGAAATGGATGACCCAGACCTATGCACAGCTATTGAGCCGCGGCTGGCTCCGATTAGGGGTATCGATCTATACAAATATGTGGGTCTATCAGACAGACCACAATTCCTTTGTCCAGCCCAGCTCCCGAAACCTTTTGGTATTTGCCTTTGATGCCTTCTTGTCTGTAGAGGTGATCGCAAGTGCCTTGCTGCAGTTGGCCAGTCCCTCTAACAGCTCCTTCATGCGCCCGGTGCTCATGAGCACCGAGGCTAGGTCCGAGTCTTTCCTGGCCACTAAGGCCGCAATTTCCATGGCCTCGAGGAGATTGTCTCTGGAGATTTGCGTGCCGGAAAACTGTAGCGCACTCAGGAGCCCAAGAGTTATCTCGGGCAGGTATGCTTCTCGCAGAAGATGGTATTCTTCGTCTTCTGTGTACCCAAAGTTTGTCAGTTGTCGTGGTTCTCCGCTGCGGGGTTATTGAGGGCCGCCGTTTCAAGCACATACCTTCGATGGTCTCGAGAAGCCAATTCTCGAGCAAGGGCTGCGAAATCCTCTTGAGACACTTGGTCTCACCCAACACTGATGCCCAGAAGTTCCTTCCCAGCTCGTCACCCCTGTTGGTACGGTCAGCTATAGAGGTCCTACGGTCACCTGGGTGGCTGCCATCTGGTGACTCTCGGGGTTTCACCCACCTTCTCATCATGCCGGTGAGCGATGCGATGGTCTCCATCGAGTCAACGGTGCGTATCAGGCACTCTAGTTCGTAGAATTCACGAGCCGCGGCGTACTCGGCCTCACTGAAACCAGTCTCCAAGTATGTGCCATTCTCAACGTCCTCCCGAATGCTCTCGAACCATATGGGGTCGTCAGCATCTCTTCCGGGGTCGGGAACGCGGCCCTTCGTGCTGAGAATGAGAGAGCATCGAACACGCTCTGAAACGCAACGCGCTGCTTGAAGATTGAGGTTTTCTGTTCACGAATTAGTGTGTATCCCTGAGCAGATAGACGCTGGAAGTCGACTTACTGAAGAAACCCTTGTAAATCTGCGTGCCGACTCGGAACATCTCATGCCATAGCCCATCGACAAGCAGGAACCACTCGAGCGACTGGATGAGCTGCTCGTCAACGGCATCGAGCTCGTCGGGAATTTCACCGAGAAAGTCCGGGATCAGGGGGCGTCCGTACGGGACAGACGGGGGTTCGTCGTCGAAGACATTGAAAGAGCCGGAGATACGACCAGGGTTGGGATCTGGGAATTGCTGGAAAAGTGATTCTGGCTGGAACAGCACAAATTTGGCAGTGTCCATGCCAAGCTTGCCCATGATCCTGAGCAGAAACTGCCGATCCTCAACGTTTGGCAATTTGCTGACGTTGCGGCTCAGCGTGAAGAAGGCACGGTCGCCGTGGAGCTTGGAGCAATACAGCGGCAACAGCATGTTCATGCCGTGGAGCCTGAGCGAGCTGGCGTAGGCAGCAATGATGTTCTCTTGAGTCTTGTGCCAGTCCGAGTGACCCCTATTCCCGCCAACCTCATTTTGGAGCTCGTCAAGGTTCGAAACAAGCAGGTAGGCGTGCACCAGAATGCGCAGTCCGCGGGTGTTATCCAAGCGGAAGAACTTGGCCGAATCGACTGTGCCCTTTGAGAAGCCAAAGTCAGGGATCAAGGCCGAAGTCTCGTGCTCGTTGGCGCTTCTGCCGAGCATCAAGCCAGAGTCGTAAATGTACTGGCTGAGAGTGTTCGAGACGATTGCTGCTTGTAAGGCCTTGATGGGCGTGCGGGCCTCGGCGGAAGTCTTGGGGTTGGACTCGAGAGAGCGCATTAGGCGTTCGCCCAAAGACGTAGCGTCCCCGTGAAACTGGACAGCGTCAAAGGCCGGGAGCGACTGCGTGACGGCGGCCGTGGCGTCGGGTGGGGACCTTTTGATGATATGAGAGTCGAACTGGGTTCGCAGTAGAGCGTTGTAATGAGCAAATACTATGTCATCCCACGACCGACAGACTTTCTCAACGCTCGAGATATCGCCCGAGAGAATGCCGTAAACAGCACGCTCGTAGTCGTCGGAGCCGCCCTGGCGCGCGAGTGCGAACGATGTTCGCCTCCAGAGGAGCGTGGAGAGAGGATCGGCGGAGCCGCCACTCCCGGCCTCGTCCCCGTCCTTGGATAAGGGCATCGCGGACATGCTCACAGCTCTCCAGGCCTCTGTTCTCTCAATGCACCAATCGCGGATCTCGGACAAGCCTCTCCCTCTCCGCAGCAGCTCGAAACAGCCCAGCCAAATGGAACGTTCGAAGTACTCATCTTGGGGCTGGAGTTTCCGACCCTGACGAGTGGCAACGTCAGGGTCAAGCTGGGTCACGAGAGGCTCGACTGACGGCTTGTTAGCGTCAAGGACCACCAGCTGACTGGCGTCCGAAGTGTTTGGGTCGAGAGCGCCAGACCACCCTTTGGTGGTCTTCTGCTTCTTGATCTCTGCCTTGGTGTGCAACCACCCAAAAGCAATGATATCGCCGCGGTCTGCGCGCTGCTGGTAGTCGTGAACCAAAGAATCGATATCGGGCCGGTTTTCATCAGCGCTGTGCTGAAGCGCCTCAAGTACCGCCTTGCGCTCCTGGGCAACAAGGTCGGACTCGATAAAATCGCGCCATAGACTGGATGTTGAAGGGGATCTGGAAGTGTCGGGAGCCGGTGTGGGCTTTTCGGAGGAATATCGCAGAGGGAGAAGGCGGCGCAGCATGTCCCAGGTCTGGGCCTCTTGCTCCCAGTCGTTCAAGCCAGCGCGGATGGCCGCAATTTCACCGTCGTTGGCCGCGGCGCCGTGTGCGTTGTCGTCGAGTTCCATCGAATCCTGGCTGGAGACATCCTCGGACTGGCGCAGGCGAGTGGCCCTGGCATGATGCAGAGAGTCACGCAGGGCGTTCACCTGATCGGCGGCATACTGATGGTAGTGTTCGGCGAGGCGGAAGAGCTCGGCGCGCTGCTCGGCAGGAGAGGATCGAGGAATGGAAATGGCGTCGAGAGCCTTGGAGAAGCGTTCGGCATCGTGGGTGAAGTCTTCATCGCAGGCGAAGCCGTCCGCTACGGGGTCCACCTCGAGCGACATGGCGCAAGAGAGCTGGTCGAAGTCGAAAGGAAAGATTTGGGTTGTGATTCTATCGACGCTGGGTTGGCAGGTGGCAGGTGGCGACCAGCATGATCAAAGTGCCCACGTCGCCTACAAAGGGCAGCCAAGTAGGGCCTGCTTGGGCCGGATCTGGCCAGCGCCAGCGCGACGAGGACGGGACGCTGGGCAGCAGCAAGAGGCGCACGCGACGATTGATGGCCGGGAAGCAACGGCCGCGGCGGCCTCGCAGATTGCTTGGCGGGAGTGTCGCAAGTGGACTGTCGTAATCGATGCTGGTCGTGCTGATGGTGCTGTTGTTGGCGGCGGTTGGGTGAGAGCGGACGCGACAGGAATTTTGGGGAAACAGCCCTGGTATCGGTCGTGTTTGTTAAGCCCAGCGGCTGGACGCAGAGCAGGGCGGATAACGGATGTGACACGAACGGAAGACGACGGTGTAGCACAGGACGTACGCAAACACTGGATGGGCTTCCCGGGGATTGAGCTCGAGGGCGTGGTGAAGGTCTTGGCCGTGTTGCTGATCAAATTACTGCATGCAACTCTGAGCTGTTACACGACCGCAAACCTGGGAGTCGTGACGAGAAGCTAGCAGACGCAGCACCACTCCGGTTCCAGGTTCGCGCCGTGATATCAGAAATGTATAGGTACATGAGAATAAGGTGATCATATCTACGCACCTTAGCGCGTCGTCTGCCTGGTTCTGGCCGTTGGAGCACTCCAGTGAGGGAGACCCACTGCCTGTGACCACTCGTATCGATACTCGCTACATCTGGTGAATGCATGTTCCCAGCAACGCAGCGGCTCGGTAGCTGAATAGCACCCACATATGCACTACCCGAGCAGACGCGGTCCCCACCTAAAATTCAGACTCAAAACGCGGCCGACGGCGCCTGCCGTCTTTTCACTTCTTCTCCTTTTTCTCTTCAATGTCATCGGCATTCCAATTAGAGTCCCGGGACGAGCCATTCTTTGTAATCAATGCTTGTCCAGATCCCTCGAGATCTCCCTGCGTGCTCATGGATCGCCTAGAGAAAACCTCTTCACTCTCCGTAAAATGTTGCCCGAATCCTTACATTTGGGTCGACGTGAATAAGGACGTGTGGCACATCCTCGCTTTTCTCCTATGATGGTGTTGACTCAGCTCGACCACGGTCTGCCTGTGCATGTATGCTAGGCCTCTTAAGCATACTGTCGCTCCAAGGTGTTGTCGCTTCGCCGAAGCTGTCTTCAGCCGTGCTCGCTCGCGTCGGCAATAGTTGCAGACGGGTCTGCACGGAGATCACCTTGGGGCGACACGCGAGGCAGGAGGCGTGAAGCTTCACTTGACTACATACATGATACACGGTGCTACCGGGGATAGCATCTGGCCTGCGCCTACGACGAAGCTATCGTCAAACCCTTTCCTATGATGACCCTCGTCTGGCTCCGGAGGCGTCCGTCGCAGGCCAGGGCCCATGTTCAATTCTTAGACCCCGCGTTGCTCGCGTCGGCACGTTGCTTCATCTTGAGACGGAGGAGGTTGGGCTTAGGGCAGCTGACCGTTGAGGCATTGTCGCCGTTCTTCCGATAAAAGGCGTCACAACAGTCGTAAAGAGCATCTATCAGGTGCTGGCATTTGGTCTCATCATATGAGTTCTTGGTCAAGCAGTCTGCTGGCAGATTAGCTGTGGCTCCCTACGTCAAGCCGGCTTGAGCAAACGCTGGACTCGCGCGTACCTTGAATGGCGCACTGCAGCAGGTTTTTCAGTCAGCTTCGCTTGGTAGTACATTTTTGGACTACAGCCACAAGGACTTACTGCACGCGGATGGCACGGCGGTTTCGCATCAAGATCCTGGTTTGCGCCCTGTGCATTTAGAGAATTCCTGATCAGCCCGAGGCCGCGTCGGTCGGTCGCCAATGATGCGGCAGAGCATCGGTCACACGAAGAGACTGACCATTCTGGATGGGAAGATGGCACGGCTTTTGACGAAAGGTTGCCTTCTGTATGGCAATCGTCGTAGCTCCAATTTGCAACTTGAAGGTCAGCAGCGAGTCTGAGTAATTGTAGGCTGACGACGTGTGACGTGTGCGGAGTAGTATGCGAGGCTGAGGGTGGCGGCTGAACTTTGCCTGGAACATTCAAAGAGAAGGGGAGAAAAAGGGACGTTGCTTGAGCGACGATGATGTAATTTTGTTGCGGCCGGTGGTACACGGCACTGGGCAGTACCTTACGTACCTTAGCCACCAAGATGTTCAGTGGAGAGGACTCTCATCAGTGTACGATACCCTACTTGCAGGCCCGAGTGGCACACATCCCTACATCAGTATGTAGTCCGGCGGATAGCAAGGTCATCACACGGCTCTCAGAGTGCCAGTTGCAGACAGGAGAAAGGCAATGGTATCCCCAATGGCGGGACATATGTAATTCCTCAGGTGGATCAGGTACCTATTCACTCAGACGGAGCCGGCTTGGAAGCGTCGTGGAGAACCAAGTCGTTCGCAGGGTAGATTGTGCCTACAGAACTCTACTGAATACTGTTTTGGTGTGCGACAGGCTCGCTCAGAACACACATGAGCAGAAATCATTTTCAGGTCGAAAGAGCAGCTGAATGGAGATTGAATTCCATGAAGTTGGCCAGACCGGCTTCTCACGTCGACTTCACGCAAGGAAGTACACCCGAGGTATTCCGTACGAGAATGGAACGTCCTACAGCCTGCCTACTCGTACTGTCCAGGGCCTGGTGGTGGTGGTGGGTGCCTCGAAACATTGACTTGTTCATGCAAAACCTGCAGGTTCTCTCTACACGCAAATACCAGGAATGAGTGCATGGTGACTGCAGTGGGACGCGTGTGGTACCTCCACCCGCTGGATGGGAGGTAATGTGGAAAGCGGTCGGACCTGCAAACCGTTCCAGGCGCTTGAAGCCGTCGCCAACACCGACAAGTCGGGCCAGGCTGAATCGGACTGGGCAGTGCCAGCCTGGGGCGGAAGGCACGCCCTGCTGCTGGGTCGCACCTGCCAGTTTCCAGGCGGCAAGCACGCCCGAACCCCACCAACTCGACCAACTCTACCTTCTTCCATGCCATTACCTAAGCTAAGCCCACCCACACTGCCGTCCAACAGGTCTGCGCCATCACTTCCATTCTCCCTGACTGACTCCGGCCTCTGCCTGATCTGTCTTCCGACAACACCCTTCACCACACCCACCACCTTCGTCGGCCGGCGCTCCAGAACTCTGCCACTTCCTCACCATCTCTCGCATTCCAAACTCTCCCGGCCCTTTCGCCCTCTGTGTATCCGCCCCACCGTCCGACGAGCCCCTCCATCGCGACTTGCACCGAACCACCAAGCATCCGCCAACCCAAAATGTCTGCAGAGCAAGAAGCCGGCGGAAGCCCCACGGGAGATCGTCAGGAGGCTCCCGCCGCGGAGCATCTGAACATCAAAGTCACCGACAACAACAACGAGGTCTTCTTCAAGATCAAGCGTTCCACCAAGCTTGAAAAGCTTATGAACGCGTTCTGCGAACGCCAGGGAAAGGCTCCCAACTCTTTGCGCTTCCTCTTCGAGGGCCAGCGCGTGCAGCCCACTGACACCCCCGACACGGTAGGCCGATATCCTCATCTCTGACTCGTCCTCCCAGGCCCAGCCCCTCTACTCACAACGCCTTCCCCATCACCATCTCTTGAAGTAAAGCCGTTCGTTCTGCTGTGGCCAGTCTGCTAACCTTGCGCCCCCTTCGCAGCTTGAAATGGCCGACGGAGACCAGCTGGAGGTACACCAGGAACAAGTTGGTGGATGCTGAGGCCCCCCCGTGCCCTTTCGGCTGCGTCAAGCAATGATGTCAACCGATGGATATGGCTGCCAAGCCGACAAGACAAACAACGACCCCTTCTCCAAGCACGTACCGCCTGTTCGGCTCTCGCCCCCGACCCACGTCTCTGCAGCGCACCCAGTGCAGGGCAGCCGTGAACCAGGCAGGCGAAAACCGTGCAAATGACTGAGGCAGGATATGAGGCGGCGTGCACCCGGAGTGGTCGCCAGGGCCACGGAAACGGTTGGAGTTGAGGAATGCCTTTGATTTTTGGGGAAGAGTGGATGATATCTGAGCTTCGGCCTCTGCGTAGACAGGTTCTTATGACTCTGCGATGGAAATTCACGCCAGATTCGTCACTTTCCTTTTCTAATACCAGACGAGACATGGCGTCACACGTTCCCGATTTCTTGCCTCGACTCCCATGTAGACGGAATTGGTATTTTCGCGTGTGACATGTCGCGCGAGTGCATCGCTTCAGTAGCTCACGTAGGTCCCTCCAGGAACCTTGAGTTGAAGGTTCTGTCCAGGTACCAGCGTAGTTCTGGAGCTTCGCGCAATATTATGAGTCCTGCACACGACTCAGCCACGTCAGAACAGAGTAACGAGGCGCCCGTCGGATAACCTGGGACATGCAAAATAGAGGTCAAGACATGGAGCCTTCGCAACGTTGAATCAACATACAGAGATGACAGCACACAAAAAGCAACTCAATTCGAACAACACCAGCTGGCTTCTAAACTGGAGACCGCCAGACTGCAAATCCAAACTTACAGGTGCACAGCAAGTGCCTACCGACTACACAAGATTCCTTATAAGCGAAACAAAAATAACCATTCGCGGGACCAACTCGCTCGAAAAGCAGTAATCAAATCAAACCATAACACCGTCGTTGCTCGTCCTCTTTAACCCGAAGGCGGCCCTTGCGTCGTAGTCTCGTTGTTTTCGTTGTCATGATCGTCGTGAGTTGTCGTGGTTGAGGCCGCGAATCAATGGCTTGCATGCAGTCAGTGGGTCACAATCGCCGAGGTCTCGCGCCCGCCTGGTCCCATCACTACATTTTCAGCTCCCTCGAGCGACACTGAGTGCAAAGCACGGCAGCACCACCCTTACCATCCCGGTTCTCGATGGGGAAGATCTGACCGTCGTCGAATCCTCCGCCGCAATCCGAGCACCGGAAGCATTCGTCATGCCACTCGCCGCCGAGCGCCATGACATACTGTCCTATGACGGCCGTGCGGCACCTGCGACACTTGGGAGCTCGACGCTCAGTGCGGCGCGTCTGGCACTTGACACACCACGCGTACCCGTCCTTCTCAATGTGAGTCATCCCCTTCTCGAAAGGGTCGCCACACTCGGCGCAGAAGAAGTGGCCGTAATGCCAGTGCTCCCGAGCGCCACCATGTGCTCTCCGAGGATGGGCGTACGGCAATGCTTGCAACGTGGGGCAAACAGCTCGTGCCAATCGAGATGGCAGTAGAACCGCAGTCTTTCATCTCCATCTTCGGCCATTGTCTTGCCTGGTTCCTCTTCAAGCGTTTCACCCTCCGCGCGCCGCCGAATTCGATCGAGCCGCTCGTCACGGAACTTGTCCGGCTCTGGGCTGATCTCCAGCGCCTCCAGCCCAGTGCCGCAAGAATAGCAACGGAAGCACTGGGGGTGGAATCGTTCTGATGTTCCCCTGAGTGCCGCAAACCGGCCCTCAATAGGGAATCCACACTCGTGGCATGTGGCCGTAGATCGGCTGACCACGCCAGGCGCGGGCGACCAGTGGCTGCGGGGCCGTGTGGAATATTCCGGGCTCGCTGCTCCTCCGCCTCCTGCTTGTCCCCTGGCGTTGCGCAGGTGAGGACGAGCGACAGCTTGGGGTGTCGGGAGTGGACGCGGCCGGCTGGTGGGGTCTTTGTCATCGCCCGGAGTGACGACTGTCGGAATACCTGGAGCCGGCCGGGTGAGCTCATCGTCAGGGGTGACAATGCTTGGGATGCCCGGAATCGAGTTGGCTGGTGTGTCGTCCGGAGTGACGATACTCGGGATGCCTGCTGGGCTCGGACTGTCGGCGTCGGGCAACACGATGGTAGGTATTGCGGAGGGGCCACTGGGCGCAACGGAGATGGACGGCACAGACGGTCCGCCTCGTTCCTCTACTTGAACATGTGGGATGATTGATGTCCCATATGGCCGCGACGGCGCCGGCGAGGCTTCAGCAGTCGGCGGAGGAACGACAGTATTGTTGGGCGGTGTTGGTATTTGGCCCGGCCGGTCCTTTCCGACCCCGAGAGGGACTCGGCGGGACTCTTCTAGTTTGGAATCAGTCGCCTCTTCCGGAGCTTTCCAGTTCTTGTCAAAGCTTACGATGGGTCGTCCAGGGCTGTCGCTGACAGCAGACGGTGTAGGGAGCTTGGCGCTCCGGTCCTTCAGTCTCATGCTTGTGGCCTGGCGGATGTCATCGCCGCGCACCTCCTTGCCGTCTTTCGTGTCCGCCTCCCCCTCGTCAGGAGCCGCATTCGCGGCAGCTTGGGTTTTCTTGCGGTTGAAGGGGCTGTTGTTTGTGGTGTAGTTGGCATTGCGCGACTGTGAAGGTGGGTTGCGGTGGATCTCGAAACGCTCGAGGCGCTTCGAGACGCTCGGGGCCGATGGCTGTGATGCAACAGCCCCCGCTGTCGTCTCAGGGGCGAATTGGACTCTGTTGGTGGGGTTTGGGGCTTTGGAGGCCAGTGGTTCCGTGTCCTGAGATTCGGCTGGGGGGCCAGATCGTGCTTTGGACGAAGCTCGCTCTGGTGTCGAGCCTTCGGGTTCCTCCCAGATCTGATCTCCGGAGAAGGGCTTCTGGACCTCCCCGCTGATGTTGCGCTTGAGACTGCTGCGACGACGGTGGCTGCCTGAGCCCGACCTGCGACCACTCGACAAGGAGCCGTAGGGTTTGGAGTTGGCACTGCGACCAGAGACACGCCTTTGGTCGCCCTTGTCTTGCTCACTCTCGGAAGAGTTTCTGGGCTCGCTCCCGGATGAGCTGCCGGAGAAGGAACGAACAGAATCTCTGGCCAGACCGGTAGCTCCGATCTCGTTGCCGCGGAGCCCAATGCTGGCGGCGCGAGCGTGCGCGTAGCTATTTTGTCGCAGGTGTGGCTTGTATTCGTAGGGCGCGCCAGGCTCCGGCGTCTTGATACCATTCTGGTGCTGCCATACCAGCTCAGCGGCTTCGTCCAGGGCAGCGTTGTATAGTCTTTCCTCGCCATCCTGTTGCTGGGAGGTGGGCTCATCATCTTGGTGTCCCTTCGTGTCGTTGACGTCCATGGCGTCCATGGCGCGGCGCAGCGAGTAGACCTCTTCCTTCTCCATCCACCGCTGGCCTCGCTCCATGTAGGTGGAGGTGGGAACCACGTCAGAGGGCTTCAAGGGGGCGCTGGCGGCGCCGTCTGGATAGTAGTCACGACCTGAACTCATGTTGGAGTGGCGGGAGGTGACGCTGCCAGTCAAGCTGCTTCGGCCCCGGCGTTTCTTGGACGAAGAGTCCGAGTGGTTCCGGCTGTGAGAATGGGCGGTAGCAGGGTCATCCGGCTGCGGTGCGGTGCTACCAACGGAAGGACGGCCGGTTGTCGCCGTGGATCTTGTCGAAAATCTGTCGGAGTCGCGCCTGGAGGCACCTGAAGCGGGCTGCGGCCGAGCTCCGCCGGGGCGGGCGACACGGTTATCGCGAAGACCAGCAAGGTAGGAGGCTGTGGCGGCGAGTTAGCCAAGGGGCTCGGAGGGGGTGGCATAGGCGACGGAGAGACGGTACCGAATTGATCATTGCTCATGGCAGTCTGGGATGGAGGAGAGACCTTCCTCGTGGAGGAAGGGTCCTTACGGTGCAGCATGGTGGAAGCCAAGCCCTGACTGCCGCGGTAATGAGACAGGAGAGAACGGCGGGTGGGGAGTCGCCACGAGGGAGTGAATCACAGCGAGGTGACTATGTGGCGGAGAGAGCTTGGAGCAATTGGGAGGTGGTAGGGAGGAAGGAGTCCGCGTGGTGAAGAGGCAGAGGAGGTAAGAGGAGAACGCGGAGTAGTATGTAGGTAGTAGTAATGATGGGCAGTAGGTAGGTAGTAATAGTAGTGGCCGTGGTAGTACGGTAGGCAGAGAGAGGTAGTAGGGGCACGGAGTGAGTGGTAGTAATAAGAGATGTCTGGTGGTAAACAGGGCTTTCACAGGCGTGTCTCGGACGGGTGTTGACGACGCGGTGTCTCAGATGGACCCTAATCAAGCTAGACGCCCAGGCCAAGCTCGCGCAGACAGGTGTGTACGAGTACTCGAACGCTTTCTGAGGGCGACGGCGCAGATCATCAGCTGGCAATACTCGGACGGCAAGACAAGAGCAAGCTCAGGCAAGGCGGGGAGCTTTAGGTATCGACGCCACTGGACAGGTGAGGTTCTGGAGGGCGGCCGGAAAAGAGGGAGGGAGGAGCCGCGACGTCAGATCACAGAGGAGCCGCAGCAAGACGAGGCAGAGGGCCGTCGTCAACAAGGCGGCAGAGGGCGATGGAGAGACAGGCAGGCCAGCCAGAGAGACCTCAGACAGCACCCATACTCGTACGACGGGGAGGGCCCAGATGCATGATGATGCGGCCCAAGTGAGCCCCCTCCCGGCCCTAACTTAGCGGCCAGTAGGGACGAGATTGGGGAATATGCGAATTTGCTGGGTCCCGGGCGGCGAGGCGCGCTGCGATTCGCCAGCGCCGTGTTGTCGCTGGGGTCGCACACGTTGCCCAGGACAACAGAGGCCCACCGGCTGGGCCGCCAGCTCAGGGCTACAGGGCCTGCCATGCCCTCCCACTGCTCCAGGGCTCCGAGTCGAACGGAGTACTCAGGGACTCGCACAGTCTTTCGATAGTGGGTGCATTAGGCGGCAGCTTCCATCATGCACCTCCTCCAAGCTGCATGCAGCACTCTAACTAATAGGTACGTATCCGTACGAGTACACTTCCAACTTTCCGGACCGGAAGAAGACGTGCCTAAAGAGCCCTGATTTCGGGGGCAAGTGCCTGCATCATGCAGCACCTGGCGCTTGCAGGTGTCAACAGACCGACCCGACGTCGCTCCCGTCCATCGCTTTTCGTCGTGCGTGTAGCTTGCTTTGGTAGACCTTCATCAAGACTACCTACCTACATTTAGTGCCTAGATACCACCTACGTAGGTGTCCCCTATTTACATATACCTGGTGCGTCTCTGACTGTATCTGACGAGTGGTACTCGCTTGATAGTGACTCATCGTAGATCCATACCTCTCATAGACCATAAGCAAAGGGGTACCTACATGTAATGATCATCAGCCTCCAGCCCAAAGTGTGGTTACGAAGGCGTGGAAGGTACGCGGCTGGCTAGCGGAGTGGTACCGCGCGTGTGTTCTCGCAACGGAGAGATATTGGATGTTACCACTTGCAAACGTGTTCGCACGTGACTACAATTGTACGTTGTCATCTATGGGGAAGTTGTACAATGCAAGCCACAGACAGACTCCCGTCGTACACGTTGCGCTGGCAACGATTGCCATGACTCAACATGCAAAACTGTTGACAGACATACTCGCATTTCGGGTCGACGCGCCGTTGGTAGAGGACGACGCGTCTGCGCAGAGTAATCATATAAATCTCTCGGAGTAGTAATAGTCGTGAACAGGACCCCGGTTCGCCGCACGTGAAGCAAGCAAGGTCAAGGCAGTTTTCAATCTCGACTCCTTGTTTCGCTTCTCAACCGTACGCAGAACCTTGTACGGATACTCGTACAAATCAGTCGCGCGGCGAATGATTGCAGCCGTTACCCACAGCCGGTCCAGATGCGGTCAGGCCGTCCTTGTGCGAGAACAGGGGTCTAGTTATACTTGCTTGTTTTATCCGTGCGCGGGAGACGACACGAACGGCATGCGTGTCCGCCGGCGAAAGAGCACGGTGCGTCTGCGAGACTCGCTCGAATGGAGAAGTGGCTGGGCCTGTGTGGCGTCTCTGCTCATGAAATCTGCAGCTATTTGTCAGAAGCTGGGCCCATATGGCGTCTCTGCTCTTGAAGAACACAGCTATTTGTCACTTTAGAGCCCCAAACCCCCTCTGTCTCGTCTTGCCTTGTTTGTACTCGACGATCCCGCTAGAAGCATCTGCCGCTTAGGAATTACACATAGGTAGGCGGCCTAGCGCTTGCAAACCAAGCAACGCCCCTCCCGGGCGAGAGACGTTACCGCGAGCTGGCCGGCTAACGGACTTTGCGGGGCTTTGATCGGATCGGCCGTGGACGACTTTCGTGGCGAGTTCACTATTATGAGTAGTCGTTACGGGTCATGAGTCGCGGGTCCCGACATCGGGGACAGATCGTTACCCCAAGCAAGCGCAGGCAGGGGGCGATGGACCCCATGGCGGACGCTGCCTCTGCATGTCGACTTCCGGGAGGGCGCAGGTACAATGTCGCCGGTCCGTCGAGTTGGAAGAGAGAAACATGTAGCGTACCGAATGTACGAGTATCAGCCGCGCAGGACCTGACGGAGACGTCGAGGGCGCTTGGTTGCTTGGCGTTTGCTTGTCCGAGTTGCCCGGGCCCGTTTCGGACGGGCCGCGGAGTTGGCATTTCCGGGTTTGCCCAGGCGCTCCTCCCTTCTGCTGTGTCGAGTCCCGGACTCGTAATGGAAGGTTAGGTTAGGTACCTACACAACTGGAATGGACTCGGGCCCAGGCATGCGCCTCAAGCCCATCCATGGGTGTACTCATACGACAGGAGTACATTCATCCAATGAGTGTGAGGTACGGTACTCGTACCTGACCCAGCATGAGGTCCCGTCCCACACGCTCGACGGCCCCTCGGCCCCTCTGAAAGCCTCCAACCTATGGACGTCGTGTGGGATTAGTCACTGGCGGACTCCACCGGCGGCAGTAGAGGGCCGTGGCCCGGTCTTTGCAGCCTTGTTGAGGGCCCCGCCCCGGCCCAGCGCTCCAACCGCACAGGCAGTTATTCCCGGATGCCCCCGCCCCTACGACTCAACGAGCGTGCGAGGCCTTCTCCGTGGGGCACGTCAGGATGAGAGGTGGCACTGGCGGCGGGGAGGCGACTGACGAACAAGCCCTGCGCTGCCGACCCGACCGACCCCAGCCCCAGGCCTACGACATGCGTATTCGCACTCGCGCCCTGCATCTGCATGCAGCATCTCGCGGCGACTGCTGGACCACCACCCATCCATCCATGGAGCCTCTCCCTTCGTGACCAGGACAAGACCCGAACGAGTACCCGTACCCTCCCGATCGATGCCCGGGCCCGGTCTCCATACCTTCATTAACCAATACGCCCGCCAGCCGATCACCGACTCATATAACACATATAAGTCCGACAGGCCCTCCACCCGCCCCCCTGCGCTCTCTAATTGGCCCATCTCGCCTTGTCCCTTCATGCACCTCTTCCGCACACCATGAGCATCGCCGACAAGGAGAGCCGCCCGGCTCCCGCTGCCGGGGCCGGGGCCGAGGACGCGCCGAGCCTCTCCGTCCCCGGCCAACCGGCGCCGGCCGTCGTCGACAAGCAAGACCCCGCCGACTTCAAGGAGGGCGGCTACGGATGGTGAGTGCGGCCCGCGCGATGGTGGCATGGTGTGAGACACGACGCCATCATTGCTCCCTGTCTCTGGCGCCACTCACTACTCGCCTAGGTCCCTACCTGGCTAACGCTTTGATACCACTGCAGGGTCGTTGTCTTTGCCGTCTTCTTCCTCAACGGGCACACCTGGGGCCTTAACTCGGTTCGTCGCCGCCTTCACTTCCCGCCGCTGCGGGCCCTTTCCTTACTTCTCCTCCTCGCCCCGACTGACCCAATCTTGCATCCAGTCGTTTGCCGTCTTTCTCGCCTACTATCTGCGCGCAAATGTCTTTGACGGCGCCACGCCGCTGGATTATGCCTTTGTCGGCGGCTTGTCCATCTCGATAGGTATGTTCTATCTGAGCCCCCAGCTGGGTCTCTCCATCGCTGCCACCTCGCTCTTTGGCACTGACGACGACGACGGCGACGACGGCACAATAGCTCTGCTCACGTCCCCCGTAGCCACAATGCTGGTGGGCTGGAAACACATGGGCACCAGACGGACCATCTTCCTGGGCACCATCTTCGAAACGTAAGATTCTCACCGACGCACACGGGGTGTCGACGCTGTTGCTGACTGGCCTGCGTCACCTCTTTAGTGTCGGCTTCATCGGCGCCTCGTTCGCCAACCAGTTCTGGCACCTGCTCCTCTGCCAGGGAGTTGCCTTTGGCATCGGTATGGGCTTGTGCTTCGTCTCCTCTGTACCCGTCCCGTCCCAGTGGTTTACCAAGACCAGATCCTTTGCCAACGCCATCGCCGCTTCCGGCTCTGGCTTTGGCGGCCTGACCTACTCGCTCGCCACCAACGCTGCCATGGCCTCCATTGGGCTCGAGTGGACCTTCCGCATGCTGGCCATCATCTGCTTCGTCGTCAACGGCACCGCAGCCTTCCTCATCAAGGACCGCAACCACGCCATTGGCTCTGTCCACGTCCCTTTTGACCTGAAGCTGTTCAAGCGCCCTCCTGTCCTCTTGCTTGAGGGCTGGCTGGCCTGCTCTATCTTGGGTTATGTCGTCCTCGTCTTCTCGATTGTCGACTACTCCCGCTCTGTCGGCTTGTCTTCGGCTAATGCGTCTTTGGTTGGGGCCTTGTTCAACCGTGAGTTGCACCTCTAGTCGTCCCCCGATTGGAAGATGAACTGACTCGCCATGTCCGCAAAGTCGGTCAGGGTATAGGAAGACCCATAATCGGGCTGTCGAGTGATCGCTTTGGACGCCTCAACGTCAGCAGCACGGCTACCCTCCTCTGCGGCCTCTTGTGCATCTTCTTCTGGGTCTTTGGAACAAACTCGCTGGCGACGTGCATCGTCTTTGCTCTCCTCAGCGGACCTGTCGCCGGCACCATGTGGGCGACAGTCGCGCCCGTCTGCGCCGAGGTCATGGGCGTCGCGGCTCTCCCATCCAGTGAGTCATTATCTGCCCTCGGAGACGGAAGAGTTGTGTTTCTTGCCGCTCAGCAACTGACATGAGTTGTTGCGCAGCACTGTCCATGAGCTGGCTCGCTCTCGTCTTGCCCGCCACCTTTGCCGAGGTGATCGGCCTGAGCCTCAAGTCGCCCGGGCCTTCGGGCTACCTGCACGTTCAGCTCTTCGTCGGGCTCATCTACGTTGGGGCTTTCATCTTCAGTGAGTCATCCCCGCGCCTGCCGGCGCCCAATCCAATCCCTTACAACTTTCGCTGACCGTCCGCGCCTTCCCAGATTGGCTCCTGCGGACCTGGAAAATCCATGACTTGAATAAGGAACGTCACCAGGAAGCCGAGAAGCCGCGGAGAGGGACAGCCTTGGACCAACTCCAGGCCAGCTCACCACCCGCTTCTGGGGAAGAACTGTCGGAGAGCATACCTATACGCAACTTTTCGTTGATGGATTTCTGGGAGATTCGCAAGGTATAGAGCACTTGGCTTCCTACACGCGTCCCCATGGCGCTATGGCCTAGACATGTGGCCTTGACTTAGATTAAAAAAAGAGGCGTGGTTTAAGATGACGTGTGGTATCTACAGCATCAGTGTGGAATGCATGGGACTATGTGCTTCGGCTGTGGTCATAGGGCATGTCACGTCCGAGCAGCACTATGTCGGATTAACACAGAGTTACTGCACGGCTCTACCGCGCTGCATAAGAGCATTTGGGTAGAATGGGAATCTTAATGATTTATCATGATATGGCATATAGATGTCTAAATATCGTAACAAGTATACTATGTACGTTTCGCCGCCTGTCTAGGCCTTGTTGGTCAGTTCGATGGCCTTGGCCGCTGCCTCGTCAAAGTCGTCGTAGGCAAACAAGGGCAGGCCGCTCTCAGCGATGATTTTCTGGCCTTCCTTCTCGTTGGTCCCGCGGATCCGCACCACAACCGGCACCTCCATCTGCAGGTCCTGGAAGGCCAGGACCACCCCACGGGCAATCATGTCACCCAGCGTCAGCCCGCCAAAGATGTTGACGAGGATGCACTGTCCGTACCTTGTCAGCGCTTCTCTCTCTTACCAGCTGCCATAGCGGGCCGAGGGGCGGGGAACAGATACTGAAGGGAGAGGAGATGGGGGTGGCATCACGTGTTACACACCTTGACGCGAGGATCCGTCAGGATTACTTCGAAGCTCTTCTTGACCGTCTCGCTGGTCGCCTTGCCGCCCGTGTCGAGGAAGTTGGCAGCCTTGCCTCCCGCATCGGCCAGCGCGTCGACCGTGTTCATGGCCAGTCCCGCGCCGTTGACGAGGGTCCCAATGTTAGCATCCTCACCCGCTAGCTTGATGTAGACAATACCATCCTTCTCGACACCGACCTCGGCGGCGTCCTCGACCGAGAGATCGCGCAGCGCCTGCACGTCCTCCTGCCGCTTGCAGCTGCGGAACGCCGCGTCGTCGAATCCGAGGCGGGCCGACGCGACCTCTACCTTGCCGCTGCCGCTCTCCACGACCCTAGTCTCGAGTAGGAATGCCTCCTTCTCCTTGAACAGGGTGACGAGTTCGTCAACAGCCTCGCGCAGGGCCACCGTCGACTCCGATGCCAGACCCAACTGCGCCGCAATTTCTGCAATAGGAAGATCCCGAGAACCAGCGGCGTAGTCAAAGTCGAACCTGCGCGACCCGGCAGCGTCTCCCGTGGGCGAGGCCACGACGCAGGGGCTCTTGGTGGACCGGTTCAGGGTCACGGCCAGCAGCTTCTGGGCGCCCGGGGCGCTCTCGTTGACGGCAACGCCGCGTTGGCGCAGCAGGTCGAACGCGGTGCTGGGCGTCAGGTACAACGACCTCGACTGCTGGGGTGGTAGGGGCACGGCGCGCTGCTGTCGGGCAGGCACCGGCCGGCGGGCCGCGGTGTGCATGCCCCGCTGCTGCTGTGCGAAACGACCCGAGCCAGCGACGCCCTGGCCGGAGGGCGTCGCGCCCTCGAGGAGTGTCTTGAGAGTAGGCCCGAATCTGGACGGGTGGTTTACCACAAAGGCCCCGGCGTCCTGGAGAGCGGCGACCTTGTCCTGCGGCGTGGGCTCGCCCGGCAGGGTGAAGGCGCCGGCGTGGCCCATGATCCGCCCGGGCACGGCATTGAGACCCCCAACGATGGCGACCACGGGTCTGAGAGTGGGAGGAACATGTCAGGGCACCATAGCGGCACGGCGTAGGATGGTGGGCTCACTCACTTGGGGTTCTTGGCCGTCTTGTTGTACTCCTTGATGAAGCTGGCGGCTTCAATCTCGGCATCACCACCAACCTCGCCGACGAGGGCAATGGCCTCGGTATCCTTATCGTCAACGAGGACGCGAAGCCCGTCCAGCAGGGTGGTGCCGGGAAGCACGTCGCCTCCCACGCCAATGCATATGCTCTGACCGAGACCGGACCGCGTAGTGGAAGCAGCAGCTGGGTCCGTGTGTCAGTCAAACAGGTCAAGGAATCAGATCTCTGCAGGTCATCCATCCGAGGTGTACGTACTTTCGTAGCTGAGAGTGCCGGACCTGGCAACAACACCGATATTACCAGGCTGGAAGCAGGGCAAGGGCTGGAAACCTGAGGGACGCGTCTTTGTTAGCTGGCGAGAAGAAGGGGCGCGGCTCTCCAAGGCGGATTGCTCACCAATCCGGCACTTTCCCACGGAAGATATGATGCCGGGGGAGTTGGCGCCAACCAGTCTGGAAGAGGATTGCGTCTTGAGCATAGAGTGTATCTGGAGGAGCATTCTCAGTCAGCACCTTTGGGACAACCGTACTGCACTGCACTGCACTGCACTGCACTGCATGCACTGCACTGCGAGCGGCGTTCAACGACAATGACTTACACGGATCATGTCGTGGAGGGGGATGTGCTCGGCGACGGCGACAATCAAGGGCACCTCGGCCTCAATGGCCTCCTCAATGGCGCCGCAGGCCTGGTGTGCAGCGACGTAGATGCCGGTGGCGTCGGGCTTGAGAACCTCCATGGCCTGGTGGTGCGCGTGTTAGCCAAGCCCGGCAGCGCGCCGATCGCGGACCGGGGCTGAACAAGCCCCAGGCCCACGCCCTCGGCTGTTGCGGCCCGGGCCCGCGCGGGCGGGATGGGAAAAGGGGAGTGAATCGACTCGCCTTCTTGACCGAGGGCAGCACGGGCAGGCCCAGATGCTCGCTGTTGCGGCCGGGCGTGACGCCGCCGACCACATTGGTGCCCCATTCCAGGGACTCCTTCGCATTGGCGGTGGCCTGGCAAACACGGCGGGCGGTTAGTGGCTTCATTGAGTCGCGGGAGCATTCGGCTTGATGCCCCTTGATCGTCATGATGATAATAATATTAGGTACCTACCAACTTGCCTGCACACTCCAGGTTAGCCCGTGCGGCCAGCCGTGCCGGCGAGAAGAGCGGCAGAGCTTTCTCGGGGGGAGATGGGGACGAACCTGTGAAGCCCTGGAATATCACACGCGAGTGGCTGCCGATCTTGAGGTTGTTGAGGGTCGCGTCGTAGTTGCGGGCGGGCGTGGTGGTTGCAAAGGCCGAGAGCCCGAGGCTGGGCGTGGCGTCTTGCCTCGGGCCCCGGCACGAGCTGCTGCCCTGCTGAACATTGTGGCTTGGGGGAGAAGCGGTGGTCTGGTGATTTCCTCTCTCTCGTTTCTACCTACGTAGCTGTCCGAGATCCCATGTCACGCGGGGTTTGCTGTGTACGAGGGGAGAAATAGAGATTCGAGGGGGGAAGCAATGCGGGCGGAAGCGCAGGCGAGACACGAGTCTGTCCGGTAGGTATTCTGTGAATGCAACTTGGTGAGATAGGCGCGAAAGTGAGAGAGAGGCCAAAAGTCAAGGCCAAGGTGTGATTGGCAAGGCGACTGACTGACTGACTACCGTATAACGGCAAGCAGGTACTTGGACACGGACGGGACGGATATAGCACGAGCAGAGAGAGAGAGCAGATGCGGCCTGACGAGCAGCGCCAGCCAGGGTAGGTATAATAGAGCCAAGGCCTGGCTATGGCTACCCCGTGAGCAGGCACTGGCAGGGCACTCCGGACCGTGGGCGGTCCGGTACCGGGTCGCAACGGATGACCCGGCCGTGGGACGGGCGGGACAGCTCCTGCTGGTCTTCCGAGGCACTACATACCTTAGGTAACTCCTACCTACCCACGTACCTACCGTACCTACCTACTACCTCCCCGCATACCAGGTAAGGTACGACTGAAGCTCCTGCCTCTCGCACCCATGCATTGACGCTGTGTACCTGAGAAACCGCCTACCCACAGTGAACAATCATGTATCTCCTTGCATCGATAATGATACAATACATGATGCAGGCCATGTTTCATCTGGACTGTGGGTTGTAAATGCCCAAACAACCTTATGGAGTTGCCCATTCCATGCATGTAGTTCAGTGCTCGTACCTCTGGATAGCCGGGTGCGCCCGTGACAGCCGGCTTCTACCCTCTACCCCGGCCGGGGCCGGGGCCTGGCCTAACTAACCTGCCATGCCCTGACCCGCCTCGAACACCGGCCCCCCTCGGGAACAACCCGGGACGGCATGCGACAGGAACCGGCTCCTTGGGATAATCGCCAGCTCGCCTCGCCAGCTCATCCCCCGAACGACAAGCCCGAGCGACAAGCGCGGCTGGTTCGCCGCGGTCAATCTGGGGTAAAATCGCCGGGCGTCTCGCACCCGGCGGGCGTCCCATGCCCGGGTCACGTGCGTCGTCTTCCACCGAATATGTGGCCTCGTGTGCACCGCCTATCCGTGCCCGCATCGTGTCCCATCTCTGAACTGAGCCCAGAATCGTACATTGTGCCTTCTTTTAGATTACATTCGGTATATACATTTGGTATGGTAGAATTCATGCCGTTCGGCCGGAATGCTGCAACCTGCTCCAAAGCCCTCCCAGGTCCCCGTATGGCTGACCGTCGTGCCGGGGTCATGCGAGCTGGATCAGGTATGAACGGCGGGATGGCTCCTCAAAGTCCAGGTGCCACGCGGTCACCCATCTGTTTGGACTTGCACACGGTAGGTAGTTGACCTCTCTTTCGCCCTGGTCTCGTTCCCGTGACGCATCATCGTGTGGCGCCGCCTTGAGGGGCGTCTTCACGGGGCATTGGGTGGGCGCGCGTGAGGGCTTTCACCATCTCAGCTCGCCCTTCTTGCCCTCCTCGGGCTTGGGGCCGAAGCCGAGATTCTTGAAGTCATCTTTGGCCATCAAATTCCTGCACAAGATCGATCAGACCTATTGCTCGCTCGCGGCACAGAAATTGCCCGCGGGACGCCGGCAGAGAGCAGCACTTACTTGTCCATGCGGCAGGTGAGGTAGGACTTTGCCAGGTTGCGGCAGGCATCGTCATTCACGCCCTTGGCCTTCTTGATGCAAGACAGATAAGAAGCGATGACATGCTTGCACTCGGCTGGCAGGGGCAAATGTATTGTCAGCGCGACACAGACAAGTCCGAACAAACCGCCGCCCGCCCGGACACAGAGACAAACCTACCGTCGTGGTCAAGCGGAAAACTGCCTCGCTCGGGGCTATATATGGCGAGGCGAACAGGATTAGCCAGCCGGCTCTAAAGTGATATAAAAGCAGAGAAGCAGGCGCCCGGAGATGAAAGAAGAAGATGCGCGTGCGTCTGCGCATGCGTCTGCGTCTGCGTGCGAGAGGGCGAGAGCCGCTTACGGGATGGGCTTGGTGGTGATGGGGCCGGACCCCGGACTACCAACCGCCATAGTCTGTCAGAGAAGGCACTGAACTGGCCGAGAGGGGGGCTGTCGCGGTATGGGACGTGGTGGTGACGGTGATGCGCAGTCTCGTCTTGCGGGCGGGCCGTGGTGGGAGTTGATGGGCGGCGGGCTTCTCTTTGCTCGAGTGCGGACATGGGCACCAACAGATCCAGTCAGATTGGATTCGCAGTCTGCACGCGCGTGGTGCATGATGAGCGTGGTAGTGGGCCGATCAATATGGGTACCTAAGGTTCCCGGTACCTAGTCGTACAGCGTGTATGTAGGTGAGTGGATGCAGCGGAAGGTACGAGTACTCTCCCGGCTCGTACCTCTCTCTACCTTAACTGATCAATTGCCGTCCACACCCTCAGGTGGTGCCCCGCTGACTTGAAAGCTACAGCGCCCGAGAGCCGCTAAGACGGCCCCACGGTCTGGAGGTGAGGGCGAGCCCAGCCCAGCCCGGTGCAGTGCAGCCTCGGATTCCTCTCGTTGCGGGGCGGGCGTCCGCGACTTGTGCTCGCCCGTACAGCGCATCAGATAGGGCGGTCAGTGGCCTCCACTGCGACGGGGCAGCCGGCAGGTTTCCAGCCCTTCGCGAGGAGGGAATGTGTCTGGCGCTCTCTCAGAGACCGCATGGACGCGGTCCCGTAGATGTTATCTAGATACTCGTACTATCTATCTACCTACATATATGTATCTGCGGGTACGTACAACACCGGCCAAGCTGGAGGTTCTCTACGCGTTTGTCGCTTCAGTCGGACGGTACTGCAACTAGTTCTCACAAGTACTTGAACGTAGCGAGGCCACCATTGAACTTCGGGGCACCTGCAGTTGAGCGGGTCCCCACGTCTCCCGAGCTGCGGGCCCCGCCCACGACGGTTTTGGCTGGTTGCTGGGCGAACAACGCAGCACCGCCGCCCGGGATGTCTCTCCCTCGTACTCCGTAAGATACAGTGGTAGGAGGTATGGACAGCCCCGAACCCGCTGGTCAGCTTGCGCTCATCAATCATGATAATTAAGACCTATGTTCGAGATGTCACTTCTGACCCCTCGAATCTACACCTGCAGAGAAAGGATAACAACGACTTTGACGAGTACCTCTTCCCGTGAGCCCAATCACAACCACCCCTCCGTAGGAGAGCATTCCGCAACCAAGGCACCGGGGTCCGTACTTGCACTCTCGCTATCCCACTCCACCACCGCCATTCGATCTGCAAATCGTCACGATACCCGCCTTTGCTCCGTAATGTGATACCCGTCTGTGCTCCGGGTCCCCATGTCGACGACGAGCCAGGTCCAGAAAAAGACCGGGCAATAGGATAAACGACCAGACGCCCCATCGAGCACACGCCCGCCCAGCCCTGCTGCCCACGCACCCACGCACCCACGCACCCACGCGCAGTTCTGCGGCCGTCTCCGACTTGGTCATAGCTGCTGCTGCTGCTGCTGCTGCTTCTCGTCACCACCACCTTCGTTTCTTACCGACCCTGTCCCTGCGACTTTCTGCGCCGCCAACCTCTCTCTGCGCCGCCGTGATTCCAAGACGACAATCAAAAAGCGCAACCCTCTGCTGGCGCCGCCACCCGAAACCCGACGTCCATCCAACAGTTCAACCCATCACGAACCACTGCACCGCACCGCACCGCACCACCACTACTGCTGTAGTTAGCCAGCACCACCGCCCCCGCTGGAAGATCTTCAGTCTCACATTCTTGACGAGCCCAACCAATTATTACTTCCCCGACCCTTCATTCAGTCGGTCTGCTCTGGTGCGCCACTATAGACTCTGGCTTCAGCCCAGCTGCCACGAGCCCGCACCAACACCCCCCCAACACGACCGAACACAAGCACACACGAAAGCAAGCCATGAGGATACGCACGAGACGGCAGGGCCCTCATACGGCTTTCCTGCCCGCAGCGGCGCTCATGCTGGTCACGGCCTCTGCGCTCGCACACGCCGAGTTGGAACGGCCATTTCGCGATTTCTCCCCCTCCGTCCTCAAGCGCGCCGTTCAGTGCCCCGCCGACTACTTCAGCTGCGAGGACCAGGGCCAGGCCTTTGCCGGCACCTGCTGCCAGAACGGCTCCAAATGCTCTCTCGACAACAACCAAGAGGCTGCCTGCTGCCCCGCCAAGTGAGTACATCAATCCATTCCCGTTCCCGTTGCTGTTGGCAGGGTAGTTTCAAGTGGGCCCGTCGATGACTTTCTTTCAATCCCTCTCTCTGTAGCTTCCCTTTCGCTTCTCTCTCTCTCTTCCTCCCTCCCTCTCTCTTGGTTGGCACCCTCTCGATTCGATGCCTCCTTTTCTGACCGCACCCAATAGATCAGTATGCACAGGCTCAGCGCCGACAGGCACGGCGACGGCGACGCCCTCCTTCGTCGAGAACAGCTACTTTTCCTTCCCCTACGTCCCCACGGCCTTCCCCAACCCGCCCGCATGCACGACGGCGCTGAGCCAGTGCTCGAGCAACTACGCGGCCTGCACGGCAGAGCTCGGGGGCGCCGGGGGCGGCAGCAACGACGGAAGCTACGGCGTGACGGTGGCGGTCCCGGGCGGCGGCGGGACGACGGTGGCCCCGACGCACGCCACCGTCGCCTGGGCCAGCGCGACGTCCATCTGCTCCAGCCTGTCGTCCGTCGGCTGCCGCGAGTTCGAGCCCAGCCAGTGCACGGAGGGCGGGCTGGTCGGCAGCGGCAACGCCGCCGCCGGGGGCCCGCGCCAGACGGCGGCCGCCTGCGTGGCCGGCGTGCTGGCCGGCGTCGGTATCGGCCTGGTTGGCGCCGTTCACATCTGATATGGGTCTGGGTCTTGCGACGCGTGGTCCCGCGAGCGCGCCCCTCTGGCCGTGTGCCAGTTTGTGTCGCGGGCGGAGACTCTAGACAAAACATATCATTGCAGCGCAAGGCTGTATCACGAGCGACTGTGTTCGAGGGCATGTGTCTGAAGGCCTGTGTTTGAAGGCCTGTGTGCGAGCGACTTGGGGTTCTGATGAACCCCGAAAAAGTCTCAGCAGCTGCCTGTGGCCGCGACGAGGGAAAGGGCCAACTAAGGCAGGTATCTGGTGGAGGCACCTACCCAGGTGATTAAGTAGACGATGATGACACTGCATGACGCGATGGGAGTGGGCAGGCTGCTGTTACCTTACCTACTTCCATTGGTGACAGATACTCAATGACCGGAGGATCAATGAGAAAAGAAAGGCAGAACGGGAATGGTGGGGCCGCAACCCGTCTCGGGGCCGTCGATTCTCGGCTGAACCGGCGGAATGCAGCGGGGCGGACAGACGGAGACAGGGCCGAGTCCGCTCTCGCGCCCCGTACGCCTGACACGAACGCGACGACAATGGCCTTCTTGTACATGAAAATCAATACCACAAATCTATCAAACCAGTCCCTGGCAACGATCATTCTGCATCATCAACTTGGCGCCGTGCGAAGTGGCAGCAGCAAGTTGGAGCTGGCAAGGAACCATGTATCCAGAGGACCGGGGCCAGAGAGCCCGGTCCTCCCCTTTCCTGCTGCTGTGGCGATGGGAAAGCTCATAAGCACTTGACTCTCGGAGAATCATACAACGATTGGTGTGTTAGAATACGACGGACTTGCCGTACAAACGAATGCAAAAAAAGGCGCCTGTGTTTTCCTCTTAGCCGCCGGCACGCTTTCAGGTTATTACCTCTGGGCTTGCTTCAGTTTATGGTCTCCGACTTGTATACAACCCCCGGGGTGTTCAAGTCAGACCACCCGCGAGGCTGTCGGCAAGACTCCCAAAGTCTTTCACGCTCTTACAATCAACAATACTCGTAGGCCCCTTTCAGACACAGGAGTCCGGTCATCCTACCTACTCGGTAGTGCTGCAAACTATCCATAAGTGGTGGGTGCTTAAGGAGAAGCGTTCCCGGACGGTGGTACTAGCAGGAATGAGGATTATGCGGTGAAGCCGTACGAGTACATGCGTGATTGCTCGCGCGAGTGTGGCATATATACTCGTAAACAAAATAACCATTGTGTCCGAATCGAGTGTTCGGCGGGTTGTGATGGCGTTCAGCAATAGGTAAGAGTCCAGGTACCTATCTACTCGTGGATGACTTTATGGGTTAGGTGAGGTACTTAGGTACCCAGTCACGAACTCCAAGAAGGCCCCGTGAGGTCGTCTATCAGGTGCTTAGGTGGATGTACCTAACTCTGCCCCTCCCCTCGCGCCTCTTCCGCCACGCCGGCCTTTGCCGCCGCCGGCCGCCATCACATGTCGCGTACCACCACAGACAGACACAACATTGAACCACGATCCCAAACATAATTCACTCCGCGAACACGACGCACGCTAGCCCAGGCTGCGCCTGGCCGCGCTCTGCTGCCGCTGCCGCCGCTGCTGCTTCTGCGCCGGCCACTGCCTGCTAATACCCACCGCCGCTGGCCACGCCGACGCCGCCGTCCTGCGCCCTTGCCCCTCCGCCATGGCTTCGCCTATCCTCCCCAACACGTCCAACTTCCTGGGTGTTGCCCTCGTCGTCAACCGGTCCCGCGACGGCCCCCAATTCGTGTTCCACTACCCACAGCGCATCCCCTCCCACCCTGCAGCTCTCCCCGCCTCCTGCCCCAAGCTCGCCGACCAGGGCGGCGACGACGATGGCGACGACGGCGGCGACCCCGACGGCGGCAACGACGACCTGCTCGAACTCATGTCCAGCGCCCCTTTCGGTGACTCGTCTGTCGACCTCCACAACTGGAACCAGGACGACCATCTCGAGACCGACTCGGGCTCCCACATTGTCCCTTGGGAGCACGTCGCCGGCTACCCCACCAAGGACCTCGAGAGCCTGCTGACCCCCGCCCGCGCGTTTCACAAGAAGCAGTTCCACGTCGCCCTCGACCAGCTCTACTGCCTCTCCTACCCCGTCTTCGTCCCGAGTCTGGCGTCTGGAAGAAGAGGAAGAGACGGCACCCCAAGCAGTCCCAGGCACCGCGCTCCGCAGACGACCCCGAGACCGCCTCGGCTTCCAGGTCCACTGCTGAACCCCCGCGAACCCCCGCCCAGGCTCCTACCGTCGAGATCAAGGAGCCCACGCACGACCACTCGGAAGATCTGGCCGAGGAGAAGAAGAGCGGCATGACCATGTTTAACCTCGTCTTTATCCTGAACCCCAAGAGGCACGAGGCCAAGGAGCTCGCCGATACGCTGCACTTTCACATCATTAAGAAAATCAACAAGGCGTACAAGTACAGCCAGGAGAAGAGCGACTTCGTATGGAAAGAGTCTAAGAAGATCCTGGCCCTCAAGGACAAGGGCCGCGAAGCAAGTACGTCCCTCTCTCTCACCAATCCAAGCCTGCCACCTCGCTCACCACACGAGTCCTGCTGACCACCTTTTCCAGAAACGCGCATGAGTGTCCTCTGGAAGGACATACTGACCGCCTCTTCACTGGCAGCCTCAATGCAAGATGTCTACGAGGCCGTCTCCCACAACCGCATCGCTGCCCTCCAGCTCGACACTCCCGAAGGCGCCCTCACGCACTCGGTACAAATACCCATGCCCTTCTATCTGGCCGACCTGCCCACGGATGATGACGACGGGTCCAAGGGCCTCTGGATCACCACGGCCAACAACTTCGTCGTTGAAGATAAGCTAGACGACCCCGTCTTTCTCGACAAGAACTTTGCTTTGCTTCCTATAACAGACGAGAAGAAAATCATCGCAGAGCTGCAGGCAGATCCGGACGAGACATCGGCCGCCATGGTCGAGTTCGTGCGTCTGTCCAAGCCTACCATGTCGTGAGTTACAGCTATTCAGCTTCCATGGCCTGCCCGGCCGACACTTACTTGGTTGTATTTCTGACGCTTCCTAACTGGCCATAACAGCTTCCACCACATCAGCCAGGGCAACGGGCTTTCGCCTGCGCAAGTGCGCAAATACGCCCAGCACTTTATCTTCTGGAGACGCGCCATCGCCATTCCCCCTTTGCACCCGCGAGATGTTTACATTGTATCGCCCAACTGCAACACTGATCTGTTGCCCGAAGCCAGCCGGAACTGGGCCAAGGCCTTCCCTCTGGCGCCCCCTCTGCCCGACTTTCTGGCGGATCTGTCGGCCGCCCCGCGTGCCTACAAATGGCACTCCCCCACCAAGAGTCACCGGCCCACGTACCTGCAGATGCTGGCCTGGCTGATGCGTGGCGGCTGGGTGACCCAGCTGTGTACCTTTTCCTACGTCGTCGTCTGGCCCGAGATCCTCTACGAGGTGCAGTACCAGCTCGAGGCGGACGAGCTCCGGGCCGCCAACGCCTCCTCATCAGCTGCCGCTGCCACCGCGACCGCCAGCCGCGTCGCCTCGCCAGGCGCCGAGGGCAGTTTGGGGGCGGGCGCCGGCGCCGGCGACGAGGGCAGCATTGATGTTCCCGGCGAGAGTGACGCCGGCGACAACTCGCGGGCGACGTCGCCGTCGGTCGGGCTCGAACCGGAGCCGCAGTACGAAGACGATGCGTCGTCGGCGGTGACGACGTCGTCGTCGTCGACGGATCGGCAGCAGACGACGCTAGGCGAGCAGGTCGCCGAGAAGGCCCGGCTGGAGCGCATCGCGGACAAGGCCCGGCGCGAGGCCGCCGAGAAGGCGGCGGCGCATGCGCGAAAGCAGGTGCCTGTGGCGACGGACCACCCGTCGGTCAACGACGCGCCGCACCTGGCGCGCCTGGCCCCTTACATCATTGTCGATGCCAAGAAGGCCACGGGTAAGGACTCGTTGTACCTGTCGGCCATCGGACGCCGCTTCCGCGACCCCAAGGTCCAACGCGCCTGGCCGGTGTTCTGGAAGTACTTCAACGGGCGCTCGGCTCTCGAGCGCGTCGCCCTGCAGGAGGACCTCAAACGTAAGGAGACGTGGAACCTCCTGACGGCCATGAGCGAGTACCTCATCACCGTGCGTCACTGGTAGCAGTATACTTAATGATAATGACAGTAAATGGGAGAGATCAAGGCGAGAATGAAGGAGGAGAGGATAAGATCAACACCCAGCTAGCGCACGCAGGGTGACCCCTTGGGCTAAAATGATTCCACCACGGGACGCTCCTGTGAAGCATATCGCTTCTCCCGGCTGTTACTGGCGCCGGCCGGACGGTAAGGACCAGCCATGAGCCTCGCGCAATTCTTCAAGCAGCTGTGACTACAAGCATCTCTTAGCAGTCTGACATACGCGTCAGATTTGGGAAGAGTGCACCGGGATTGTAGGTTACTCGAGCCGGGGCTCTGTAGATTATGCTAGGCCTTTGGGAACAAGGCTTCGCTGAAACCGGGATAGATACATACATCGAGGTATTGTGCCAACTTGACTCGAGTGGCTGGCTACATGTGAACAGGAATGAGACAATGAATAGAGAGAAATCAAAGCATGGGAAAACGCTGGCGAGCAGCCCAGAACTCCAGTCCACCAGGTATCATAGATGATGCAGCCAAGTGAGCCTGCAGTAAGCAACGAAAGAAAGCGGCTCGTGTGCTCACTTGCACACGCACGAAAGAAACCCGCACAAGCCCATGCTAGAGGACCCGGACCCAGTGCAGTCATGCAGCCATGCTGAGAGAAAACATAAAAAGTTAAATAGGAGAAGCTGAAAGCAAAAGGGGGAGAACGCCTGACCGCGCCGCAACGACCCTGTGATGCAATGATGGGAGCCCTTGCCCTCCCTCCGGGTCGAAACAAAAAAAAGAGATGAAAAGAAACGAAAATGGCTGTAGAGTATAGATGCTGATCCTGCCGAGATGCAAACCCAAGATGCGAAATATGACGTAGTAAAGGTGCTGAGATGGATGAGTGTTTGAGGAGGTGGAGCAGGTGGTGGAAAGAGGCGAGTATGCGTAGCCCCAAAATCTATCGCGGATGGCCCGCATCAGCCATGGGGTTGTGGTTGGTGGAGAAACTCCCTATACAGTCAGATCCATATCGAACTCGTCCTCTTCCTTGAAGTTGATTGACGCAGGGCCACTGCCGTCGTCAGCTGGGTCATTCCAGTACGAGCCGGGCTCGACCAGGTCAGAGGTCAAGTCAATCGCCGAGTGGTCGTCCGGGCTGATGGAAGAGCCCCCAATTCCATTGGCTCCGATGAGATCGCCCTTGAAGTCCGTGTGTTGGGGGACACGAAGGCCGGAGCCATCGAAGCGGGTGTAGGAGAAGGTATGGGGGCCGTTCTTGGAGATGGCTTCCATCAGTTCCGTCTGCATGCGCCGCTCATCGTCGGTCAGCTCGAAGGGGACGTGGCCTCCGAGCTCAGCAATGGTGTTGGCAAGCTCTTCTTGCTGCTGGATCTTGAGGTGCAACATCCACATGAGGTCGCGGGTCCAGGTCACCGAGCCATTGAGGATATCCCCCTTGTTGGGCCCCTTGTCCTTGTCGTCGAGTGGCAGGCCGGTTGTGATGTTGCCCGCACCAGTCGCACGTTTCGCACCTGGACCAGCCAGGCCTGAAGTCGCTTGGGATGGGTGGGTCATGCCGGTGAGAGTTGGCGACAGGGGGGTACCGTTCTGGATCAGTTTACGGATCTTCTCGTCCTCAAGCCGATGGGCCGGGACGAGCTTGCTCAGGTCCTGGATCCTTTCGTTGATGTTGTCTCTCCGGCGACGCTCGACAAGATTATGCGACTCTCTGCGTCTCTTCCTCTTCATCTCCTGGGAAGAGATGGCACCACCCCCTAGCTTGGCGGGCATCGACGTACCGCCCTTCATGAGAACCTCGTTGATTTGAGGGTTCTGCATGTTCTGCTGCTGTTGAGCCTGCTGCTGCTGCTGCATGGGGGACGGGAAGCTGGAGCCGCCAAACGATTGCAGGCTGTTGGGGGTCTGCATCCACTGGCCGGATGGCGATTTTTCGTGGTGGCTGCCGGGAGCGCGAATGGGCTGCGCGCCAAAGCCCGGGCTCTCCTGCGAGCCCATGGTCATGGCAGACATGGCGGCAGTGGTCTTGGGGGTCAGGGGACTCCTTGGGTTGTTGGAGGGCTTCCTCTGCATGCTCTGCGACAGTCTGGCGCGGGGGTTGGCGTTGAGAAGGGTGGCGTCCTTGTCACCGTTGCCGTCGGAGCCGGTCAGCGGAGAGCCGGAGTAGGAGACGGGGGACTGCAAGGAGTTGCCGAAAGAGTGGGGGTGTTGCTGCATCTGGCGAGAGAAGTTCTGGTGGCCGAAGCTGTGAACGAAGGGACTCTGAATGGGGTCGCCATCGGGCGTGTTTGAGTAGCCGTTGATGTGCGACTGGTCTACTTGGATACCGCCGGCCTGGTTACCCTGGGGAGGATACATGCTCTGGGAGAATCCCATTCCCATCTGGTTCGAATTGCCGCCAAAGTCGGGGTCGTGGCCGTGCATGCCACCCTGAGGCCCGCCAAGGGGGCTGACGAGACCGTCGAGCAGCTCATCGTCGTCGAAGAAGCCGGAGGAGTTGTTGCCTCCGCTGAAGTTGTTGGAGTAGGAGGAGGAGCCGTAGATGTCGGCGCCGTTGCCCTGGCCTCCGCCGTACTGGGAGAAGCCTTGTTGCGCCATCATGGCCGTGGTGGGGATGGTGGGCGAATGCTGCAGTGCAACGCGATGGTAAGTACGTGAGGTGCGCAACAGGTGTAAGCGGGGTTGGAGCGATGGGGTGGAGGTTTGCGAGGATGGAGGGAGATGGGAAAGTGAGTCAAGCGATGGGGAGCCGAGAGACGAGGTGGGTGGCTGGGGCGAAGCGCGGGTTCAAAGGGCAAAGGTGGGCGGCGGTGAGAAAGAAGGGCAACGAAGCGAGGCGGACCAGAGCAGCCGCCGGTGTCTCGCCTCAGCACTCGCGAGACTAATAAAGGCAGTGCAGTGCAGTGCGGCGCGGTGTACATTAATGTGCAGTGCACGCAGTGCCGTGTCTACCTCACATATGTACTATCCGTACGCAGAGACCACCCCAGGTACAAGGCCGCCCAGGGGGAAATAGCAGGGAAACGAAGCCGTCCCGAGAGACACAAAAAGTCAACTAACCTGGCAGCTGTGTTGGATAAAGGGTACCTATACCCGCTCGCTCGGTCGCTCGCTGGTTCAAACGCCCAGAAATTGGGTGTTGCTGGGTGATGAGTGGATGGGAGATGTTGCGTCGCACCAAAAGCGGGCGGACTCTGCGCTCGTAGCGGCTGGGCTACGTCAGCCCCGCACCTTTTGACAATCGGCTTGGTGCGTAGATGTGTGGGTGTGGGTGTGTTCAAGAGGGGGTGGCCGGGGGAGGCGATGGGAGGGTGGCAGCAGCAAAGAGGCAGGGAAACAATAGTCGCGCGAAAGAGTCAAGAAATAGAAAGAGAGAAGGGGGGGCAGAAAGTGACAAGAGAGACAAGAGAGAACCTCCATGTCCGTGCAAGTGCAAGGCAAGGGAAGGGAGGGCGAGGGAGGGGAAACGCAAAGCCGAGGAGGATTGGCGCGGCGGGGCCCGGGGTCTTGTCAACGACGGCGCCGCCTCCTAGCCAATTACGTCGCCTGCCCACAAGCGCAAAGCACAGCCCGCCGCCATCGGTCGGTCGGTCGCCCGCCCAAGAGCCGCAAACCAATCCACCCGCTTTTTCGCCGCGATGACGCAGCTGGGGTAGGTAGGTACTTCCATGCTAGCACACGGATGATTGATGATTGACGGCTTGACGGCTTGACGGCGGGCGGGCACCCTTCCAACGGACGACAGGCGGGAGTGGGCCACACTAGCATTCCCAACAGAAGAGTAAAGCAGCGCCACCACACGAAGGGGATGGGCAGGGCAAGCGGCGCGTGCATGGGAAAAAGGGGGGGGCACAGAACACATAGAGATAAGGAAATGGTATACATACAATAGAGACGGGAAGTTTGTTATCAGACAGTTATGAGTTCGAGCAAGAGGAACTCGAAAATAAAGCACGTCGGTCGGCGATGGACGTGTCTTTCAATAGCGAAGATTGCAGCGCGCAGGGTTGAGGGGGAGGGGCGGGAGGCGGGCAGGGCCTAGATGAGATTCGAGGATTCAGAAGCCGATCGGTCGACGATGATGATGACTGCTGCTGATGCTGACTGGCTCCGATCGCGGAGTCGGTCAGTCCGCACGTCTGGATCTGGATTCAATCCCAAGACCTCGGGAAATGAGACTATCGTGAAGCCCGGGGGCGGAAGCGCACACGCCAACGCCCAGTGGAAAGAGGGCTGCCGGGTAGGGGGGCGGAGGGGGGCTTCGGATGGGTCAACGCCGGGGGCGCACAGGAGCAGCTTGGTGCAGCGGGCGCAAGGGCTTCCAACAAGCCGCAGGTTGTCTATTGGACCCCCGTCATGTTAGTCGGCTATCCGAGGCTTCACTCAGACCAAGGCGGAAGACAGAAAGGCAAGGGGGCAGCTGCCGACCAACCACACCGACGCGAGAGGAGAGGCGAGCTGGGACGAGACGCGGTTGGGTTGAGCATGGGCAGACGAGTCGGCGGGGATGTGCCGCCCGACGCGACGAGACGAGACGCCACTCCGCTCGGTCCCGGGACGCGGCAAGCCAGCGACGAGGGCCTCTCGCAGACACAACGCAACGGCACTTCCGTCCCCTCCTCACTCACCCAACAGGCACCAGGAATGGCGGCCAAGGCGTGTGGGAACCAAGCGTGCACTCGCACGCGTGCCGCAGGCCGAGAGGGGGTGAGTGGGGTGCATGGGAGGGGAGGCTCTCAAGCCACCTCACCCCGACTCAGAGGCTGTCTGTCTAGGTACGAGTACTGGACAGTCGTGATCGGCTGGGATCGGCTTCCGCACCTAGGCGGGCCGGGTTACACAGCCTTGCTGACCGCCGACGAACTGCGTGCGGCGAGCCAGACGACACTTGGACGGCACAGATGAATTCCCTGGCCCGCCGGCTTCGCTGCCCCCTGCCCTGCGAGGGCAAAGATGCAGGGAACCGAGCCAGCGTGCGCAGAGGAGAAGGAAGGCAGGCCGGGACGGTAAGGCAGGCCGGGACGACAAGGCAGGGGCACGGGCATGACAGGGCAGGAAAGAGGATGATGCATGACGCGGTCGTATCGGATGTGGAAGTATGTAGGGCACGATCGATATACCATCAAAAAGACGGCCAGACTTACCGAGTATTCCTGGGGGTGTGAGTCGATCGGGTGCAGAGGTCGAGGTGGTGTTTGATAGACAGGCGGGTGCAGGTGGTGAGAGGCGAAACGCTGGGGTTCCGTCCTGGGGATCTTGGACCTTTTGGGGCGGACAATGGGGCGCGCGACGTCGAAGAAAGGCTGGATCCTGGACCTGGACTGACAACCAAAGGTAGCGTACCGTGGGTAAGGTACTTCCGGTGATGATGGAAGATATGTATGGGGTACACTGGGAGTGCCTGCCCGTATCTTATGTACTTCACGTATTTCGGGTGCAGAGATGGAACAGCGGAGAAGGTGGGGTGGAGTACGGGGGAAGGTGCTCGTACTCGTACGGGCGGCCCGTGCTTGTAAAACACACGTACCAAGAGGCGCTTCGACTGAGCAGCAGTCTGGTCAAACCGAAGAGGCCGCGGCCGCGAACACCAACAAAGGCACCAGTTCAGCTCCGACTCGGTGGCGTGCGCCAAAAGGGTAAAGGCTGCCCTGGGCGTCTCTCAGGGTTCGGGTCCCTTGGTAGTAGGTTGTTCCAGACACGCACGGCCTGCAGCTGCTCGAGCGGTAGTGCAGCTCCAGCTGGAGGGGGCAGGGGTTCCGACGAGGCCTGGCCTAGCCTGGCTGACCCTTGGCTCCGGAAAACGCGGTGAGCGGGACGAGTGGAGGTGACCAGGAGGGAAGAGAGGTACTCGTACCCTACCTAACCCAGGTAGATCGCAGCGACAGGCCTGTCCGTCGGGTACCTACTCGAAACCCTGGAAATGGGGGACGACGATGACGATGACGATGACGATGGCAGTGGTGGTGGTGGTGGTGGTAGTTGTGGCGCAGGCAGGCAGGCGGGTAGGGGTGGCTCCTTCCAGGCCGTTCGTGAGGTTTAGGTAGATACCTACCTAGGTACCTGAAGTAATGTACTCAAGGTTGCCTGAGGACGGAAGCCGCGGCGACGACGACTTCGCACGGATTCCAGCTTCCAAGCTTCCAGCTGCTGCTACCGAGCCGTGTTAGAGCGAGCGAGTGAGCGACAGGGGTTAGGAAGAGGACGAGGCGACGAGGGAGGCTTTGTGCGAGTGGGAGTGGGGAGAGACAGCAGCCCGTCTCACCGTCTCACTCGCACCGGCACTCACTGGCTGCAATCAAGTCTGGGGTTCGTAACCACCAAAGCAAGGGCAAGGAGGGTAGGGGTAGTCAAGGCAGGTGTCGGGATGCAAGGTGAAGGTATTCACAATAGATATTTCTTACCGGGCAGGGGACGGGAAGAATAAAAGGCGGCGCTATCCGTCGGATCCGGACTTGCGAGCAGGTTGACGAGGCAGATGGCCGGGAATAGCAGCTGTGCATGCAAACCTGAACACAGGCCTGGTCGAAACGGGCAAGATGTCGCTCGGGACTTGCTCGTGATTGGCCGTCTCGTGTCGGCTCTCAGCTCCTCCAGTCCAGTCCTGTTTCCGAGCAATCCGTATGCCCAGGATCGTCGACTCGGCTGCTGCTGCTGCTGCCGGCTTGAACAAGTCTTGAGGATGGCGACAGCTGTAGGCGGCAAGATCCATGTAAATGCCCTGGTATTGTAGTGATCCGGGCCGACTGGAAAGTCTGTTTGCCTTGGTTGCCGGTGTCGTCGTCCTTCGATAGTAGGCTGCCGCCAGAGGGGGGGGGGAGAGTGAGAGAGTGAGAGAGAGTCGATGCTGGGAAAAGATGCAATGCTTCAGGCAAGCTGCCTTATGTAGATATGTAGGTAAGTACTAGGTAATAAGCTTGCTTCAGGTGTGTGGTGAGGCCTACAAGTCAAGTCGTTGATGACCTGACAGGTATCAGATCCAGTCAAATATCAACAGTTGTAATGTTCGCTTATTGGATCGAGGACCGCCGCCTTGCAGGAGCAGCCGCGGCGGCCGTCCATCTTTTATAATCTGACAGGCGACGGGCGGCGGCCGATTTCCAAGGCGGCCTCGCCCGAGAAACGGGCCGTCGCCCAACTCAAAAAATCCCATCTAATCTACAAGTACGGGTAAGTGTGCGTCCATGGTAGTGATGGTGGTGGTTGGTGGTGGTGGGTGTGGGAGCAACCCGTTCACAAGGACAAACCGACACACACGCACCCACACACACAGACACACCCACACACACCACACCACGCCTTCTCCCATGATGGTGTGCAGCGCCGGGCGGTGCTCACACCCGGTAGCGCACCACCCGGGGCTTGCCCTGCCTGCTCCTTTGCTCTTCTGCTCTGCTTGCTTTAAGTAGGTACCAGGTAATGAGGACCTAAGCAGGACAGGACAGGACAGGACAGGACCGGGCGAGATGAGACGCGACGAATGGGACGAGACGAACCCGCTAGTCCAGTGCCGATGCGACGATGCGACGATGCGTTCCGGGCCCGGCGCCTCGCCGTCGCCATCGCCATCCATCCGTGTCTCTGCCCACTCATGCAAGAGTTGTGTTTTCGTCAATAGGTACCTTACCTTAGGTGTCAGGTATCATTGACTGTGCCACAACCTAGATAGATACCTACCCTTAGGTATGGCTGGCCACCCATGGAATCCTACCTACCCTTTACCTACCTACCTTACCTCACAGGTACCTTCCAACCCAGCCAGCTTGATGAGGTCGAGCTTCGACCTTGAGCGGAGGAGGGCGGGCGGCACATCTGTCACCTCGTGACTCGGGCCCTCCTCCAAGTCACCCAGCCCACCCTTTCACAGAGTGGCCAAGACAAGACAGGATGATCCCACCCATGTCCCCCGGTCAATACTCGTCCACTGCAATTAGGTAGGTGAGTAGGTAGGTAAAGTAGGTACATGGGTGGCTACGAGTAGTGTGGAAGCTATCAAGGTAACAGGCAGCTAGCCCCATCACTCACTCGCTCACTGACACCATGGGACCATGGGAAAGTATCCGCAGCATGGCATTTTGGACCGCCCCAGCGATCGACAAGGCCGCATTTCGAGGGCTCCCATTACCCACACCACCCACCAACGGCTCTTCTGACTCACGGCTTCCCAGCATGACTGTCTGACTGGCCCACCTTGGAGAAGCAGCCCTGATGCTATAGGTAGATCGCGAGCCAGGGTTATTGCAGGGCCTCGTTCGCCTAGCCCCCCCCCCCCCCCCCCCCCCCCCCCGCCGGGGTCGTCCCTCTTTGCGTGGCACGCGTGGCACGCGTGGCTGCTCGCTCGCTCGCTCGTCAGTGCTGAGAGGATGGGGATGCACAAGATGTCGCTTGCGCAAGGCACCCGCAGGGCCACCTGCCGGAGAGCGGGCATCAACACCTCTCCCAGCCAATGCCCTGGGGCCGCAGCTGCGCCGTGCCTGGCGATGGGCTGTCAAGCTCGCCGGCATTGGCAGCATCTTCCCCGGCTCGCATGAGGATGTGGGTAGGTGCCTGGGTAGGTAGGCAGGCAGGCAGAGGCATCTTGGAAAGAAGCAGAAGTTCCGTGGCACGGCGCCAACGCGGGTGCTGACTGCGGACAAGATGCGATGCGGACGCCGTGCTGGGGACGCCCATGGACCCCCCCCCCCCTCTCTCCCTCTCTTTCTCTCTCGGGGGATAGAGTAAGGCACGGCACGGCTAGACTTCCAATGCCCCTCGATTGTCTCCTGGATCAAGGCACCAGGAGGGCTTTGTTCCTCGTCCGCCACACGGGATACTGTCTCGTACCTACATCCGTGGGTTGAGTGCGCACGTACTGTATGAGATGAGGAGACGCAGAGAAGTACTCGTCGGAAGGGGGGAGGCGACGGGAGGGTCGGCCCTTGTGATTCTTGGTTTTCTTTTTTTGGCGGCAATGGCGCTTCTGGCTGCCACACATGTTGAGTCTGGGTACTCGTATCCATTCTCTTCACCACCCAACCCACCTACGAGTAGAAGGGCTGCCAACTCCCCGTGCCAACCACGCACATAGATAAAGGGACATCGCAGGCGCTCGGCGATGGAGAGCAGGACGCACAGAGCTGCCCGGTTGTTGCCATGCCAAGGCGGCCAGAGTGGCAGTCCCTGGTCGTGCTTGGGGTCTGCTCGCGAACGAGGACGAGGATGAGTACTCGTCTCGCATGCGGGGCGATCTTTGAGTGTGTGGAGGCTGCAGGGGTTGACCTACGATATCTGTATGTACCTACCTAAAGGTAGGTAGGGTAGGTTGAGGACCCAAGGTAGTGGAGGTGATCATCTCTCTGGAGGTCTGGTCCAAGATGCGGAGAAGCGTCTTGGAGCAGCTGCACGAGCCATTAGCAGCGGAATGCAAGCACTTAGCCCAGGACACCTACGAGTCCCAGTACCTAACGGCGCGACATTCCACATTCAGGGCTCTAGTTTAGGTCCATGAGTAGGCACTTACCTTATGTGCAAGCAGGTGTGATCAATGGATGGCCCCAACCTTGAAGGTGACGCTGAGCGGCAAGCGCCTGCATGGAGGAGACGGCAGAGGGCGGGATCGAGACGGGAGTCGGATGGCCTCGGGGCGCGCATAGATGGTACATAACTACGCAAGTACCTACATATACCTTATGTGTACCTAATGTATCTGGGTCCTCGCACCTGCCTACCCCCAGCCTGCTTGGGCCCTCCGCTGGCTGGCCTTGGGTGAGATACATCTCCAGGTCCATCTCCATTCAAATGCCACTGCAACGCTGCTCGGCACCTAGTGCACACATTGATTCCGACTGGCACGAGATGTAAGGTTGGATAGTGCCCGTTCGGCACGGTGCGTGATTCGGCAGCCAGGACTAGCGACGGCAGCACACGGGGTCTCAAGATCCCATCTCAGGGGGCAAGGGCGGTACATCTGGGAGCTGCAGCACGGGCTACATGTACATGGATACCGTGCAGGTACTACCTTGAGTAGGTACCTAAATCATCCATCGCCTCGCTCCAGGGTAAGCACCACCATCTTTGAACCAAGCTCGCATCGCGCGCAGAAAAGGCCAATGCGCCGCTCTACCCGTCCGGATCGTGCAAGCAACAGCAGTTGGCAAAGTGGCCCCGGAACCTAGCTGGCGTGTGAGTACGTCTCGGACGGATTGCACTTTGGCTGTACCCGTACCTAAAGCACGTAGGTCATCCATGGATGTCTCACTCCACCTCCTTCTGTCACTCCGCACATGCTGCGCAGCCGTGCCGTTCACGCACAAATGGCTACCACCAACGAGTCTCGTAACTGTGCTTGATTTCGTCATAGCCAGATCTTGGAGGGGTGGGTGGGGGCGCCGCCAATCCCACCTGGGAGTCCCCGCGCGTCGCCACGTCCGCCTAGCTTGTAGTCAATACAAGGATGCAAAGCAGTGCCCGCTGTATGCAGACGCAGTAAGAAGCCAGCATGGAAGTACCTATACGTGCCCGCAGCCTCTCCCCACCCGCGCCCCCGCGTCTGGCACTCGTATCCAATGTCTGATACCCGCCCGTGCCGCTCTTATCGCTTCGGATTGGATTGTCCGCCTCTTGAATGCTGCAAGAGCATGTATTGCGTGCATCCATTAACGCTTCACACCCTTACGGATGACGGCTCTGGCGCTACAGCAGTCCCCTGCACCCTTCACGTGGATCTCGTACCTCGTGAGCCTAGCACCATCTGCCAAATCGGCATGGAGCTCTCTGGTCTCCTTGAAAGGGTTGCCTCGATGCTTGCTTGTGGTCCTCTGAGCAAGTCGAGTTCTCGTCTCGTCTCTCATCCCTGACAGCCCGATGGATCGCCGCCTGGGAAGCGCCCTACGAGTACAAGGCCGGAGATAAGCTGGAGCCACCACGGACGCCTCTTCTTGGAACATTGATCCGGTCCCTCGCTGGCTGACACGGGCTTACCCGATTACCCAGCTCGTCCCAAACTCGTACACGGAGTCACGGAGCCTTTGTTCCATCGAATGTGAGTGTACTCGTAGCTCAAAGGCGCCCTATGGGTGGTGTTTCACGTGCCGAAAGACACCAACTTATTACTATCTACAACACCCAACGGAAAGGGCATGTACTCCCCTCGCACCGCCGTGACCGCCTACGTCCCCTCCCGACTCGATCCATTCCATTCATAGCCCCCCCCCCCTTTCTTCCGCGCCGCACAGGCGCTTCCATCGTCATGGAGAACCCTCGGTACCTTGGGTGCTTGGGCTGTTGTTACGAGAACCACTACTCGTAAACCAGTTGGTCCGCGTCTCCGAGCAGGCTGCCACATGACGGGCCTTGCCGTGCCGTGTTCCCACATTCAGATGGATGTCCGGGCGGGCTGCGACTGTCGCTGTATCTTTGCGGTCGATGTATTTCTACAGGTAAAGGGAGAGACAGTCGCCTCTCTGACATCGCGGGCTGTTCTCTGCATATATCTTGAATCCGAGACAGCCGCGAGACCCCAAATCGCCCGTCCCGCGATGGTCGTTGTTGTGTGAGTACGGCTCGGCTCGTCTGCCTGCCTCTCGCCCCATTTGCTGCATACATGTAGGTAGGTATGATCCACATAGCACGAATCCGCCATCACCCAAAGCGCCGGCGTTAATCAGTCACGACTTGGAGGCATAATGATATCCAGTGACCGTTCCAAGTGCCTACCTAATGTACATGATAGAGGCCCCTGCCTACGGTCCCCAACTCCAAGCCACGGTACGAGTAAGAGTACACTGGCAAAAGAAGGCTGCGTGGCGCGCGCACAGCCCAGTCATGTCGCCCGTTCGGGCGAGGCCCAAGAGAGGTCAGACGAGCTGAGGCTTGCATCCTGCCACGGCCGGGAAGCTCGGACTGACATTCAAAGCCAAGGCTGAGAGGTGGTGGACAATGTGGCTTGTGACGGGGATGGAAACGGGTAGGTATCGACGAGGCCCAAACCAGTGCTATCGGAGGGTGTAGTGGTCCCCAGTGCTGGTCACTCGCTGTGTGCACATGAACCATGACATTCAGCAGATGTGTGCCATCAAGGGCAGGCATGTTTCTCGCAAGTAGATGCCAGGCAGAGGCAGCGTCTGTTTCGGACGCAAAGAGGGAGAACGGAACAGCGGGAGTACTTGCTTGCCTCAGACACCGGGCAAGCACACAAGAACAGATCCTTGCCAGTGTTCATGACAGCTGGGGGCTGGTAGTGGCTGATAGAGCACATGGCGACCACCCTTGGAGGGCTGGCTCCAGCCGGAGAAGTTGGTTGCGAACGCGCACATGAGCATGCCCTCAAACAATACTGAAGGTAAGCTGGTATGCTAGACACTTGCAAGCTTGCCAAGCACGTGGTAGAGGATGAGGGAGGGGGGGACGCACTTGACGCTATCCCAGCCCATCAATGGAGATTGAGGTGAGGGCGACGACATGGGTGGGTGGGTTGTGTGTGGTTCAAGAGCCCTCCCTCATTGGACATGCTTGTCCATCGGCGCCCGTGTCCTCTCCGCGCGGATGCGAGTACTCGTACACTACATGTACCAGACAGCCCAAGAGCAACTCTAGCTGACGCCCACGATGCCTGCAACCTTGTTGGAGGCTTTATGGGGGCGCTGGTACTCGTAGGTTCCTCAGGAGCATTGGAAGCCCCTATTGGCGTTCAGCTTCGGGCTGGTGCATTCGGCGCCTGTTAGGAGGTACTTGTACAGCCCGTTGCCACGCGTAGTTGAGGTACCTGCAGGTGGTATCTACATGAATGTGCCTCTTACCTGATGGTTGTTCCCAAAGTACAACTAATTAGTCGCACTACTCGTGGACACGCATCGGACACCGCACTGATATAGAAGGGAATAAGTAAGATTGTTCCCTCTGTCGACTCTATTGACAACATACCCTTACAGAACAAGCCGGTATGGGAGTGCCAGCCGGTGCGGCATGTTTGGAGACACATGAGGTACCCACCTCGAAGATGAAGACATGATTACCTAAGGCACTTCCGGGGAGGCACACGGTCATGAACGCCGGTGGGCTGACGCAGCTGTCACTGCCGGGCTGCTGCGGCATGGTATTACCACCTGGTCAGAAACCCTATTTGGGTCTAGCCATAGTCCCTTCATGCACTCGCTGCTGCCAATAGTCGCGCGCGGTGGGCCGATGGAGCTCTTCTGCTTTGGTTGCAACCTGGAAACCCGACTTGGAGGGTCATTTGACACTTTCAACATCAACCCTCTCTATCTGCTCCAAACCACCACCACCACACCGCGCCGCACCACACCACACCACATCTAACCGACCGCGCATCCGCAGCCGCTCCCATACACAGGCGCACGCGCACACACGAAAGCGCCCCCCACACACGCTCCGTCGCAGCGCCCCTCCGTGCCGTCCCGAAGCGGAATCCCCGTTGGCATCTCGAGCATCGCCCATCCCCAAACACCACGCGTTGACTCCATCATCCGCTAGTCCCTCAGCCTGCACATCCACACTTCGACGGCTAGGTACAGCTCTCAACAGCCCGGCTACTCATCCACCACCACCCCGCTGCCCTCCGAATACCACGCCAATCTACCCTCCGCCTGCGTAAGGTAGGCGACGGACAGGAGCGCAATAGGGACCCGCCCTGGACTGACGTACCGGGTTGCGTAGCGGAAACGATATACAGACGGCAGGTCCGATACCAACCAGGGACGGAGTCAGAAAAAGCCTGAGACAAAGGCGTTGCGAGCTGTCCGCCTGATCAAAAATTCTGCCCTCCTGATATCATAGCTGTCAAGCACCATGGCCTCTGCAAACTTCCGAGATTCCATGAACTCCCTGGGTTGGGCACGAAGGGAACGCGATTACACCGCCAACACGTCTCAGAGCTCTGGCCTTCTGTCCTCCATACAGTCCCTGAACCCGTTTGGCGACCGCGGCTATGTCCAGCTTCCCACCACCGAGGGCCCGGGCGCCCCTTTGCCTGCCAGCAACCGTCGCGACGAGGAGGAAGGATGGCTTGCCCGTAAGTTGTTCAACCTTTACTAGGTTCCCCCTTTGCTACTTGGCCATGTCTCCACTGTCCCATGGATTCGGCCGGCTTTCCATTTGGCAGACCATGTCGCTGGAGGCATACCCCGTCAATGCTTGGGACACTTCCTACTGGCTGCCGTGCAGCCAGCCCTGCCACTAGCCTCCTGCCCCTTGCCAACTCTTGCACATGGCCACTTTGGCCCACTCGAGTACTGAAGCTGACCCGGGATCTCGATCTGCCTATTTCCAGTGAGCCGTTGGGACCGAATGCTCGTCTTCGGCGCTTGCAACTTGGGCGCACTCGTGTGTTTCGTCTTGTGTTTTGCCCTTTGGCCTATCCTCATTGCTAAGCCTCGCAAATTCGTCATCCTGTAAGTCACTTGTGCCTCTCTTCTGTTCCTGTCCTACTTCGCTGGGGGTGCTCTCACATGTCAAGGGTCATAGGGCCTGCTCTCGCGTGGCACGCCCCCTGCAGCGGCCCGTCCTGCATGCTCGGCAATCTTGCATCGCCACACCTGATCGACCTTGATCAAGGGCATGCCACCTCTCAGCAGACCCCTTTCGTCGCCTCCTTATTCCACAACTTGGCGGCGGGAAACTTCCTGCGTGGTTTCCCTAGCAAGCCGAGATCAATGCTAACGGATTCTTACCCTGCAGATGGACCTTTGGCTCAATTCTGTTCCTGTCCTCCTTCGCGGTTATGATGGGGCCCAGGAACTACGTGCAGCACTTGGTATCCGGTCCTCGCCTGCCGTTCACGGCTGCCTATTTTGGCTCTCTGGCCCTGTCTATCTACTTCTCCATCAGTGTAAGTGGTCGCCAACTCACGGAGCGAACCATCGCCTTCATTTTCTGACTTCTCGCAGCTGCAAAGCACAATCTTGACCCTTATATCGGCCATTATTCAGATGGTATGCTTGCTGTGGTATTTGGTCAGCTACTTTCCCATGGGTTCCAGTGGTCTCCGCCTGGCATCCAGTTTCGGGGCCAGGCGAGCTGCGGCGTGGATGACTGGTTAGGGCTTTGTAGGGCTGGTATGACTTATCACGGCAGTTATGCGACCCAAGAAAGCTTCCCGTGCACCTCTACCGTGTTTGCCTGTAGCTTCACTGACTCGTCAATGGATATATATATTCCAATACAATATGGCGATCTACGAACTGTGCTTGACTCATGCCAGACAGATCGGGTTTGCCTGATTACCCGTGCGATATACCCCCGGGGGGGGGGGGGGGGGGAGACGTGCAGCGGTGCATAGCGGGAGCTATACTGGCCATGCCTTGATCGGCGCTGCCTTGATGCGCGCGGCCCGACTCTATAGGGAACGACGAAACAACCTTTCAGGCGCGGCGGAGATGATCAGTTGACGCCAGTCTTGCTCGCATCGTTTGTCTCTGAGTCTCAGACAGATAGTATACCACGGCCAAATGTGGCCTATTCCCCATGGCGGGAGGCGGCAGTGCCTCGAGACATCCGCAAGGGAGGCGGACCATTCTCGCCCTGCTTTCCGATGAAGAGCCGCCCAAGGGTGGGTGCTCTCCTGGGAAATGGACTCGTGGCTTCAGGGTTGCTAACACACAGGCGGGACAAGTCCGCACGAGGAACCTCCGGTTCCTATCTAGGTGGTTCGTGGATAATTACTCGTATGTGGTGAGCCAAGGTCAAGTCATGGCTCCCAGCGCACACCAGACTGGACAAGAGCAGGCCACGGCCTGCGGCCAGGGCGAGTGCCTCTGGGAAGACACCATTCAAGGAGCCCAGCCCTGGCTCAGGGGGTGGGAAAGCACCTGCGATGCCTCAAGGGCATCTCAGATGCTACTCTCGTCCACCTTGCGCGCCTCAGAGAATAGAGCATCCTCGAAGTCTGTGGGTGCGATTAGGGCCGCCCGGCGATGGGGGCTCATGCCTTCACGAGCGCTGAGACGAGTGACTGGTGACCTGTGGACGGCTTAGGCGGTTGAATTCTGCTCGTCTGCGGTCACTCGTTACTTGAAGACATGGCACTGCGTGAAGGCGTGAAGGCGTGAAGACAACTCTGGGTGGATGAGAACGTGAATTTCTAGAGGTGAAATATGCTACATTAAGAAAGTTTGATATCATACAGAGACATATCCGAATTGGTGTAGTGGCTAACATTTGACGCTCTCACCGTCAAGCCCGGGGTTCGATTCCCCGATTCGGAGTTGATTTTTTGGCAGTTCTGACTGCTAACACTCTCTGTCAGCGGCAAAGACACGATAGCGAAGGCCGCGCGAAATGCGCCAGTTGACGAGTAGTCCATTTTGCGGCCGACGACATGCCCTGAAGGGCTAGCACAGTCCATCCCCATCCCATGGGCTTGGCGTATCTCGGGCTTCCACGTGCAGTCTTTCAGCCTTGTGGCGTTGCCAGCACCGCTTCTTCCATTACTGTGCACGAGTCCGGATGTTCGACAATGGACAGGCTAGGATGCGGCTCACAGAGACTCTTCACGAAACCCAGGTGACGGTGGCGGGCTGCATGGGCACACGCCAATGCTGCGCTTCCATCCGCCGCACTCGGAGGTCCCGGCGCGAACTATCAGCAGCAAAAGAAACAGTGGAATCTGTCTATTTCGTAATCGATTAATGACGATTTTCTTTTTTCGACTTGTCCCGGGGGCCGAATCAGCTCGGGAGACCGGACAGTACGCGAGAGGTACGCAACGCAACATCAGTACTCGCAGTCTACCGAGTACGTGCAAGGCCGCAGGTGGCTTATTACTCGCAGGCGACCGATGGCCATGGCCCCGGCCCGGGATTTCCGGCCGCACGGGCAGAATTGCTCGCACTTTCACCTCGAAGTGTGTGCCTTTACGCCGTCCCGAGTCGCTTAAGCATCGGGTTGTTTATTCCCTCAGGGTACGAGTACAAGTATGCGCCGACAGGGGTTGGGGGCGGGTGGAAGGGACCCCATACCTACGAGCACTCGCACATGGTGCAAGGTACTCATAGTGGGCAACCTTATTGATGCCTTGGTTCACGTTCCCGCATCATTGCAAGGTTGAATTGGTGCGAATATGAGTACTCGAGTGAGTAAGAACGCGCCGCCCGAAGCAAGGGCTATTACCTGCGAGGTGGTGACTGCCGCTGACCACATCGCGCGTTGCTCAGTGGACGTACATATCTACCGAGAGATGTGAGGCGCGGAGCCAAAGCTGAACCTACCTCCAGGTACGTACCGACGTTGAATTGCACTCCGTAATTCCAGGAGACACTCGCCAGGTCAGATGCTTCAAGGAGGCAGTGCCTGGTAAATAGTACGATTCCGCCAGCCCCGTCGTTCGTCGCCTCCCTCCACCGCACACCCACATTGTCGAGAGGATATGGCGTATGTACGGGTGTACGGGAAGAGAATGGACTCATCGCAGCTCTATTTGGTTGGCCGCAAGAACAATATCGGTCGGCGGGGATCCGTGCTTGTATCCGTACTCGTGTCCGGCCGACTTGGGAGTGCCCGTCCATCTGAAGGTCGCAAGTCTCGCCCGGGGACGGAAGGTGGAGATTCCACGCGACGGAAGCACCGGCGGCAGCGAGAGGGAGAGCAGGCCGTACCGGCATGTCGAGGTTCCACGCAGGCGACGCACGACCGGCAACTCCAATGGCAGGCGCGAAGCGAAGGCTGTACTCGTACGAGTAGTCCATCTGTATGCGCATCACCAGAGGTACCTACCGTTTGAAGAATGTACCTACCTACCTACAAGATTGATACCCGGGAGTTTACGAGTTGTAAGGTTCTCCAAGGCAAGGACGAGCACATGTATGGTTCAGCCCAGAACCGTGCGTGGTAGCCCAATCTCCAGCCGAAGGCCTGGTGCACGAGTAAGCCAGGCGGCGCCTCAGGGTTGGCTGCCGACCCCTTTCCACTCTCCAAGGCGCCCAGTGACACACGGGTCGTTACTCCATACTCGTGATAAGTGCTACCTATGTAGCTTGCGCCTGTGCTCATCAGCAGGGGCGCGCCGACGCCGACGACAGAGAGGGCGTGGGCCGTCCATACCTCGAGTACTCGGGCGCAGGAAGCGATAGATTAGGTATACGAGTACATGACTGATATCGTCAGCTACGTGGCCCAAACACCAGAGATCATGGACTTCGAGGAGGTTCAGAGCAAGTGAACGGTTATTTCACACGTCACGGGGACCCATCTTCGTCGTGCAAGTATTACAAGTTTGTGTATCGCCCACGGCCCACCATTGCTCATCTTCGGGTGATAGATCGGTCGATTACGGATAGGGGCGTAATTATAAGGGGTCCTCATCACGTGGAAAGTGTGCGAGATACGGAGTGCGGTCCTATGAGTACGGAGTACTCGTGCTACTCGTCGGTAGGTACCTACCTAACTTATTGGGCAGATGCAAGAAGTACCTAACCTACTCGTACGGGCTTGCAATGGACGATAGAGCAGTATGGGAAACCGTCCGATTTCTTACTCGTATCTCAGCAGTGGAAGTTGAAGCCTGTGCCCGTTAATAGTAAGGGTAGATGGCAAGATACTCCTACGGTATGAAGCCTCTCTAACGGAGGCATGGATTAGCCGTTCATCGTAAATCATCACGGTGGCGGCGCTGGGGGCAACTACTCGTTCAATAATAAGTGCACGGGACACCCATCCTTCCTTGTTTCCCGGTCCGTACCCGGACCCTGTCTCCCGCCCGGTGCTGCGTGTGGCTGCCAGAGATTGCTCTGTACTCGTACGTGGTAATGAGGGGGTGGTGAGTGTTCCAATGGTGAACGCAGCCGTGCCGAATGGCGCTAGAGAGGCCGGCCTCTCCCGTCTCTACGAGGACCCATTGGCTTTCATCGGGGCAACAGGACATGGCGATGATCCCGGTGGCCGACGGTTCTCTGACAGGATGCTCGTACGAGTACTACTGCACAGCGGGCTTTTCGGACGACGCAATCACCATGCATTCTTGGCCGACAGAAGACGAGGCGGTCCTTCTCAAACCCAGCCGACCACCAGTACCCCGTACAACAGGCAGCAGTCGGAGCGCAATGCCATGTCGAGTGATTCGATGGAACCAAGCAGACATTGGTTCTAGTGAGAATGGAAGAGTGCGACGACCGTCCATCAGATTGGAACCTCACCTGCTCGTACCGGGGATTTATTCACTCCGCTCCGAGACGGAGTAGTACCGTCGACACGGGAAACCGTTTACGTCGCTGTAGGTACGAGTAGACCGAGGCGCCGTACTCCCGACTCTGGCACGGAAACGATACACCCACGCGCGCGCATTGCGAGCATCCCCCGGCCACCTGCATGGTCTGGTTTTCCACCTCAACGGTCCCGAAGACACCTAGCACAAAGGCAGAAACCGCGGGGCTGCGTACTCGTACTGGCAACCCGATGTGAGATGCAGCAGCCGGGGCGGGGAGGGGGCGCCTCCATCATCACTGTCTGCATGCCATATTGCCCAAGGAGGATTCGCACATGATGTGCGGAACGAAGAACGAATGTGCGTCTTCACTCGTGCCTCTCTCCGTACGAGTAGGGACCCTAACAACGTGCTAATAAACCCACATAAGCGGGCGGACTCTTACATGCCTCATGCAGCGGGCCCTGACTTGCAGGTTGGAGGAGTGCGCTGCGCGGGCGCGGGATAGGGACTTCGTACGCGACTCTCCTCAGCTGGCCACTTGGGTCTGGTAGTTCCTTGATGAAGATACCTTTCAAAAGAGGGATTGGGCCCAAGGCACTTCCGGGCGATACTTTGTAGGTTAGGAGGTTAGGTACCTAGGAGAGGCATCTAAAAGGTCGAAAGCAACCAGGAACAAGACAGCCTTGCCCATACCGTAAGCACTGTTCGATTCATACCTCCAGCTGTCTTCCACCTTCATAAACAAGGTATGTGCCTTAAGACTGTAGGGTCAAGTCAGGTCCTCTCGTAGGAGACACGCCGCGGGCGGGCTGCGGCCTTATCTGCCGGAGTGCGGCCCATTGCACCAAGCAGAGGCTCGCCTTAATGTAACATGAATACGGCGTGCCCACAGACGAGAACATGTGTAACCTCACGATGGGATGTAGAGAGGGGGTGGGCGGCAAGTACTCATCTGCACCACAGGTGACGTCAACAGGACTGGAACCCGTGGATGTTATACTTGAAAACTATCCAAGGTAAACGAGGTAGGGAAAGATAAGTAAGTGGTATATACCAGGTATCGAAATATTTGCATCTCGTATACACCTGAAGCCTTGATGCCTCATCCTAACACAAGACCTTGATCAAGAGCGTGAGGTAGGTAAGTACTTATACACTCCGCGCTTGCTGGCTGGCGCACAGCCGGACTCAAAGACCATGACCCGATCATCCGGCGCCCGCACCGATCAGAGACGGGGGAATCTGCGAGTGACGGGTGGCTTAATGCGTGAGAAAAGACCGAGTGGCATCCATCCATCCATCCGTTTGACCCGTGGCCCTCGCACCAGACCAAGAGCTGCGCAAATCACTGTCGGGGCCAGGCTGGCCGAGTGTTTACGCCTCCCATCATTTGCCTTCCATATTGCCCTCGCCCCTGCCTTCGCCCTTTGCCGTCACCACCAGTCTGCGCATCTGCGCATCGCCCCTCGCCCGCTTAACTTAGCACTCGCCTCGTCAGGGTACTCAAACCTGGTTCTAGCCACCACCATGGTGGATGCGGGCAAATAAGTGGTTTTAGTCGACAGGCCCGTCAAACTCGACACCCCGCCCGCACCGCCAGAGCCTGGTGGTCTCCCTGGTGAAGCACTCATCAATGTCACCCGCCTGCGACCGACAAGAATCACCACGTACTCGGGGGTCGACGTCAAGCAGCTCGCTCGCTCCGTGTCTGCGGAGCATGTTCTAACGAGCACCATTTCATAAGATACGCGAAGAGTGAAGGAAGGGAGGACCGGAAAGAGTACGAGATCCGGGGACCTTCGTTCACCCACAGGCACCGTTCCACGTACCTACTCGTATGAGTATTTGCCCGCACCCGAGGTACGTTCAACGACTGCCCAAGGACTCGAGCCGACAGGAGAGCCACTCGGAGGAAAATGACAGTCGACCTAAGCAGGAAACAAGAAAAAAAAAAAGCGGCAGACTGAGGCCCCTCTCTCCCCTCTCTGCCATCTCTCTATTACCCCGATCCCGCCTAGGCCGCGTTACGTACCTAAAAGGTGAAGTACCTCATTACTCCGTACCCAACGTTTGCTACCCCCGGGCCGGAACAGTACTCCGTACGCGTACGGCAGACCCAGTGGTCTGCATCGGGCAGGAAGAACGTCCACGGGTACTCGTACGATTGTGTGGAGGTACTCTCAGTCGCCCGTCTGCTGACGGTCCCCGAGTGCCCCCTCAAGACGGTCAGGTACCTCTGCCAGGTACTTCCACCGTCTCCCGTCCCAGCGGGAGGCCGCGGCTCTTCGACTTGTCTTATTAATCGCCTACGGTAGGTTCAATACCTTACATTGAGATTCCATTTGGGCTCAGATCTCCATCGTGCCTCCATACCAGGCGACGACATGTGTACCAAGCCCAGGTATGGACGAGTACCTATTTCATCGACCACTCAGCGCGAAGGCCACCCTTAGGTACGAACCTACATACTTGTGCGCACTTCCATCGCGACCTACAAATAGGCTAGGTTAGGTGATAAGGGATCTGGCTGTATCGTACCTAAGGTATGGGAAGTAGCGCGATCTTTTCCTCCTGGACGTCGTCAAGGTGCACCCGCCGAGTACACCAGACAAACACGGGCATCTCTTGGGTGAGCGGCCAACGAGACGGCCAGAAACCCCCTTGAACAAGGGAGTCACGCGGCGAGCCGCCAACAAATCCATGGGTACCTCTTGCATGCGGGACTCTGCTCAAGCCGCACGCCCGGCCTGAGCACGTACTTGTGTGCATGTACCCCCTCGGTGCAATGCATTCAATGCAAGTACAGGAAGGACCCCATGTGGGACCCTACGTAGGTATCCTTAGGGGCAGGTTAGATAGAGGAAGTACTTCCATCAGGGCGTATTACCGGCTCGCTCGTTCGCCCGACTGGCGCCCGACCCTGTAGGTACGGTATGCCGTAGGTACCGATTTCCAGGTACCTTAGGTTCCCTTCTTCTACGAGGAGTACTCCGCCATGCGGGTAGCCAACGCTTTTTTCAAACTCACCAGTTAATTTTTTTTTTTAACTCGTCGGGTCACGTACCACCGCTGCCGCAAGGCCTACAAACCAAACCCACCACTTTACACCACCTTGCCGTCCCTTTCGATTTTGTTCACCTCGTCACCCTCACCTCCTCTCCCTTCCCCTCCCCGCTCTCGTCTGCAGCCAGCCCTTCAGCCAACGAGCCCGTCTGCTTGTGCGTCTGCCTGCCTGCCTGCCTGCCCGCCTCACCCGTCTTGCCCGGCGTCGTTCGCACAACTCCTACTCCGTCACTCGACTCGCCTGAGCGTGGTCCCTTCTCGACGCACGCCGCTCGCTGCTCGACACTCAATTGAGTTGAGTTCCGCCCGATACACCCAGCCGCCTGTTGGTCGCTGGCCCGCACGCCCGGCTCAAAAATTGCGTTGCCCTTGACGTGATCTCGCATTCACTCATCTTGATTTTGCCTTTCACCCCGCAGTGCCTGCATACGGGCATTCCCACCGAACCCCCCTCCCCCCCCTGGCGCCCTTTGCCGCCCTGCCGCAGCATCCGACTCTTTTTATCACGAGACCTCTTCTGCTGCCCCTGGCTGTCTAGACGACGCCCTCGGCCTCACCCCACGCCCTTCCATCTCACGCCCTCACATCACGCCGCCCAAGCCACGCTGCTGCCCTCAGGCCCTACTGCCCCCCTCTCGGTGCTCGACAACGTCACTGCACTGCGCACGCGGCAACATCGCTAGCCCTAGGAGGCACACACCGCGTTGTGGCCCTGTCCGCTGCGCCGCCGGCCCTCTTGGTAACCCATCCGAGGGTCTCTACCTGACTGCGGTCCGCTTTGCTGGTTCCCCTGCTTCCTCGGTGCACCAGTCGCCATCCCGACGGCTTTGGAAAACGGCACGCCTCTGCAGAGCATGTCTATTGACTCTGTCAAGCCAAAGTCAGACAACATGTCAACCTTCTCTTACGCCCAGGCTGCCAAGGGCCAAGCCCCTGTCCAGACTACTTCAACCCAGGCGGCTTCAGCAGCCCCCAACGCGGCCCCGAGGCCGGAGCCCTCTGTGCCTGGATCCACCGCGTCGAGTACATTTGACTCGGCCGCCACCAACTCTTCTCAGTCCACCAACCCCGAGCCCGCCACCTCGTCTGCCCGCGATGCCGATCTGACAAGCGCCCAAGAAGAGACAGCGCCTGCGCCGAAGGATTCGTCGGAAGCCGCTGAATCTCACACCCCAGGTGCTGACAAGACTGATGGCGACTCGTCGACTCAAGATTCCGAGAAGCGGAGTAAGGATGGAAACTCAGCCGATAAGAAGAACAAGAAGGGGAAGAAGGCCAAGAATGGCGACAAGGACGCGGAGCAAGATCAGTCTCAGGAGAAGGAAGACGAAAAAGAAGATACCCAGCCCCCGCCCGTGTTGGCTGAGGCCCCGCTTCCGGCGGTTAACATTTGGCAGCAAAGGAAAGAAGCCCAAGCTGCCAAGGTGTCAGTAGCCCCTGCGACTGGGGCAGCTGCCAACGACACTCAGTCTGCACCCGTCGTCGATCAGAAACAACGCGCTGTCAACAGCGGAGTCGCAGAGAACGGAACCGACAATTCCAAGACTGCCGCATTCAACGGCCAGAAGGCACAGAGAAAACCCGCCGAGGCTACGCGCAGCGGCGAACAGGGCTTCAAGAAGGGCGCTTCCCGCAGCGCTCGTGCTGCTGACAAGGACGGCAAGCCCTTGGAACCCCTCCCTTCCATAACGAATCCCGCCTCATGGCCGACCCCGGAAACTGCTGCCTCGGGCCCCAAGGCGCCTGTCGCTGAGCAGAAGCCCACCAAGGAAGAAGGCGACGAGTCAGGGCCCAGTGCTCCCCGGCCCAAGGGCAAGTGGACGACTCTTGACTTCGTCCCCACGGTCTCTTTCGAGACTCCTCTGCCCATCAGAGGAGGCGCCCGAGGAGGTAGCCGTAGTGGGAGCTCGCGTGGTGGGCGCGAAGGAAGCTCGCGTGGCAACCACAGCGCTGGGCCTTCGACCGCAACAGGTGCGATTCACCACCAGGCCCCAGACCAACCAGGACACACAGCTAACAACCAACCAGACCGTGCGCATGATCACGCCAGCGGTCCTCGCGGCGGCGCCAGCTCCCAAGCCAGCAAGCGAGCTTCGGTTGACTCGGCCGCGCCCAGGGAGGCCAAAAAGGCTCCTGCTGCGACGGATGCCACCAAGTCAGGCGACCAGTCCTCTGCAGTAAGTCAAAACAGCGCCCGCGGCGGGCCCTCTGAATCAAAGCGGCCACCCGGAACCAAAAACTCATACAAGTCGTCACAGGCGGCGTCCAAGCCCGATGCGCCTGCCAAACAAGCCCCTGCGGCGAACACTGTCTCTCAGGGACAGCACCAGTCATCGTCCCGGACTTCGACCACCGACGTGCGCCCCGAATTTGCGCCAAAATCAGCCGAGGGCGCTGGCAACTCTACTAGCGCACGCGATGCCAACAATGCCTCGAACAGCGGCAGCCACCGAGGCTCAGAACGCGGCCGTGGCGGAGGTCGTGGCCGTGGTGGGCACTCCAGCACCAACGGCTCGACGCACCACGGACAGAACCACTTCGCCCACCAGGGGAGCAGCTTCTCTTACCCATCCAACGCCCCTTCGCGCTCGTCGACTGGTTCATTCAGCAACAGCTACCAGCAAGTGCCATACAATGCGTCGTTCCCTCAGAGCACCAGCACCCACCGTGGCCGTCCCTCAAACGCGCGCCAGCAGAACGGGGGAGGTCGGCATTCTAACACGAGGCCGCCTCCTATGCAACAGCCTGTGCCCATGACATACGACCCTGCCATGTACCCGCAAGCGGTTCCGCCGGCCTACAACTTCTTCGAGACACAATTTATGCCGCTTGTTCAGCAGCAACTGGAGTACTACTTCTCCATTGACAACCTCTGCAAGGACTGGTTCTTGAGGAAGCACATGGACTCACAGGGCTTCGTGGCCCTGAACGTGATTGCGGGCTTCAAGCGCATGCGCGATCTGGTGCCGGACTACTCTGTCGTCCGTATGGTTGGTGAGCAGTCGCTCCTTGTCGAGCTGATCGCTTGCGAAGACGGCGTTGACCGAGTTCGACGTCGCGAGAACTGGACCTCTTGGGTCCTCCCCAAAGACCAGCGAGACCCTTCAGCTCAGCACGATGGTATCAAGGCCATCTACCACAACCCACGCCCCGTGCATGCCCCGTTCCACCCCCACCCCATGCACACCGGGTACGCCCCTGAGTCCCCTGCCATGTTCTCGCCGACAGGCAACTCGCATTATCAGGGTTATATGAACGGCGTTCCCCCTCAAGCGTCCCCGCCGGCAGTGAACGGTGTCAATGGGCAGGCTCCTGCTGCCGAGTCGCAGCTCTCGGCTACGGTGCCGGAGTTCTCCCCTGTTGGCGACAAAGAGCCTCCCCAGACGAATGGTATCAGTGCCGCCGAAGGTGTTGCCAATTAGACGTCTCAAGAATTTCTGGTCCTGGAGTGGAAGCTGTGGGAAACAGATCTCTGGTGACTGCGGAGAACCGCCTGGCTTTCACATGAAGCAGGTCCCAGGTGTGAAGCGGCTCCTGCGCGCACCGCAAAGCTTGGTGACAGCTGCAAGGGTCAAAATCGCGGGCCAATGAGTCGGTCGGATCGTGTTATAGAGGCCATGTGCTTCGGAGTTGCGTGGCGAAACGGCGACACACCCTGCACGATCCCGAATATTGGACAAGATTTTGGTTTTGGGCAAGTTCATCTCGCGGTCGCCTCCTTGATGATACAAGTCATTACATTGTTGGCCATTTTGTTCGGGGCCCACAATTCGCCCATGGAATGCATTGCGCTCTCCAGGAATCATGCCGCCCAAATCTTCACATGAACATTATTTTTTCTATACTCTCTGCTGGGGCTCGGGACGGCCCTTATGCACCAGGGACAGTCATATGACAGGAAAGTCGCAGATCAGGGATTGTCGGCCTGTCGAACCACCAGTCGCAGCAGTCGCAGGAGAGGCCTGCAGTCGCTCACGACTTTTCAGGCGGGAATCCACCACACTTGATTAATTTTTCAGGGTCCGACCGATAGGGGGGCAACCGTCCAGTTCATTCGATAAAACTCGGTCATGGAGCCGTCTCGTCGTCCAAGACCGGCCGCGAACCTCATTTCAAGCGCAGGCGGATACCAGCCTTGCCATAGGTGCCGTCACCCTATTGCACAGTTCGAATTCGATTTCAAGACTGGAACCAAGACAGATGTGGGACTCGGCCCGCTCGGGGTAGCATGGGGCAGTGTCAAGCATAGCTTGAATGCCCCTGTCAACGACGGGCTTCTCTTGGGATATCGGGTGAGACATGGAACCGCAAGGCTTCCTTTCGAGGTCCCTGGCCGAACCGGTATCAAGCGTTGACTTATTGTGAGGGGTTTGAGGCATGGACGATGCGGACAGACTGGCGTTTACTCTTTTATGCGTGCCTTTATCATCTGTTTCGAGTCTATGACGACGTGCCGTTGCATGTCGCCGGCGTACATGTCCGCATAAGAAGGTCAGGGAAAGGGAAACGCGCGTTTATTTTAGACATGTTTGTTGCCTTTGCTGGGGAAAACTAAAAGCTCTTTTTTTTCTATTCTTTTTTTTTTGCCACGATGATCATGTACTGTACAGTAGAGCCCACAAAACAGAAATTCGGGATCAAAGTACAGCCAGACGCGTGCGGATATGTCCTTCTTAATGTCTGGTAGCCGCCGCGTGAATCTACCGACGTCGAGATGTCAGACTGAAGCAAGTGGATGACCGGCGAACTTCACGGCGGTCGTCTAGTGTGTCTGAAACCGACACAAATGAGCGCAAGAGCGAGAGAGTGGCAAGCCAAGCAGTCACTTTGTCACAGGAAAAAAAGCACAGTGGGAAGGCCAGCAGGCGGAGAATGCTCTGATGGAAACCCAATGCTGTTTGCCGTTTGGATGACGCGGTTGAGGTCTTCACGGGGCACACCGGGACGGGACGGGGCCGTGCCGCGTAGCGTGTTGATGAGAGCCGAGAAGCTGTTCAAGAGTGGGCGAATGTTGCCTCTCATTGCGCCCCGAGGGCCTCCAAGCTTAGGATGGGCTCTTTTTTCGGCTGTGGCCGCCCGCGGCAGGTTTGCCGCGTAAAGGGGCACGCACTGCGATAATCACTGGCCGGCATTCGCGGAAGCAAACCCAAAGAGTGGCGGGGGGTGGGGAACAGGTTTGCAGTACTCGTACGCCCGATCAAAGTGGCGACTGAAACCGAGGCTTTCCCTGGTGGGCGGCCAAGGGAAGCGCACAAAGTGCGGCTGCGAATTTTTTCTTCATTGTTGTGAAGCCAACGCCTGATGGGGGGGGGGGGGAGTCGGCGCATGGCTTGCTTGCCAGAGTCCAGCCCAGCAAAGGGGAGAGAGGGGAAGGGGGCCGGCTGTTTGTCTTTTCGTCTTGCTCGTACGAGTGCAAACCTCGTCGTCCTACCCTCCCACCCTCCTACGTAATGCGGGGCAGGTACGAGTGACTCGTAGGCTGCTCGTGATGGGGTTTCCAAGTGAAAGCAGCCGACCCTCAGCCGATTTTTTTTTTCTCTCTATGCCTGCCTGCCTACCTACTCGTAGTTACTAGTTACTAGTTGCATGCTTCGTCGTCGGTGGCGGCGGCGCCGGAACGCGCGAGAAGCGAGCGGAGGAGAAACAGGGATGCAGAGGCGCGGCGGGAGGGGGTCTGCGCCATGCAATACAATACTTGATCGGATAGAGTCGGCAAGTCTCGACCAGGACCCCGCCGATGAGGCTCGATGAGGCTCGATGAGTCACGCGCGGCCAGTGAGTGGGCGATGTGCGCCTCGCCTCGGGTTGGGGCTGGGCGGGTGGCTGATCGGCCAGCCCGGTTGCGTGTGGTGCAGGGCAGCACAGCCTGTGATGGGGGCTGGATTGATGATGGGGGCTAGATGCCTGTTCGTTCCATGTTGTTGGCTGCCCCTTTGTGGCGGTACCTATAGATGCCGCTATTATGACCAGTACAAGTAAGTACCTTACTCGTAGTATGGTGTGCTGTTGTATGCCCTGGCTGCCCTGGTCAGCTACCGTACATAAGGTATACCTAACCTTAGGTGATGTTTTGTTTTTCTTTCCTTTAGATCTTCTACATGTACGACGTTGCGCGCAAGCTGCTTAGGTTCTGGCCACGTTCCATGTCATAATAATAGTTAAGAATAATAACACAAAAGTAATAGGGCAGGCTGGGACGCCCATGTGGGAGAAGAAAAGTTGCGAGGCGCCCGACTAGAGGCGGCGGGGTAAAGACTAGCCCGGCTCTGGCTAGACTCAGACGTAATAGGCACATGAATCGGGCCCGCCATGACCTGACCCAATCAATCTCGAGCTTTGGAGACTGCCTCTGCGATACGAGTACTCGCCCGGGCACGAGGCGAGCCCCCCCCGGATCTGACCCGAAGTAGCTATAAGTCCTCAATGGATGCCCAATGCTCAAAGCTGCTACTGGTGTACAAAACAAGTACATCGACCGATGCGTCCCCTACGAGACATATGTACGAGCAGGGCGGGCAGCGGCAGCTGCAAATGCATCTATCTGCACCTGCGCCTTCTGCGTTGACGAATATCAGTGGTTTTGCCCATGTGAACAGTGGATGGGATTTCAGGCGTTACCAGACATCGATGATTTGTACTCAAGGGTGCTTCCACCTACTGGCTCGGACGGGCACTGGATTAGGCTGTCTGGAGGTACTCGTTATACCGTGCCGTGGACGGGTCCTCGCGTAGTAGGCATCTTAGGAGGCACTTTTGGATTTGCCTCCAATTGTCCCAGCCTTGGGTAACTACCAGGTACGCTAGGTTAGTAGGCGTCTTCTAATGGCTGTCAATCCAGTCCAAATCGATAATTGTGGTCACAATGGCACCCAACAACGATCAATGATCATTGTCACGTACGTGCCGTGCCTTGGTTCTCGGCTCGGGAGGTCCCTTGCCCTCCGCAATTCCTACCGCTCCTCACCCGCTCCCGCTCCTCTTCCTCCATATCGCCCGCGCCCGCGCCCGCGCCCGCGCCCTCTTCATCATCCTCCTCCTCCTCTTCCTCCTCCGCGTCCTGCCGGCCTGTGGTCCCAGATTGGAAGCAGCAGGAGGGCTCAGGGCCCATTGTGAAACGCGGGTTGCCCGGGCGGCGCCCTGGCAAAACACAGGGAGATCTGGCGGATGGGATTGTTGGGCGCTTCTGAATCGGGCCAGGACCCTGACCCTGACCCTGCGCGCAGGGCAGGGCAGGGCAGGTTTGGTTAGCTCGGTGCTGCTGGGTGAGTTGCTGCGCTGTGGAGGATTCCCGTCTTCCTCAGGAGCAGCTACCTAATACACCTACCACCTACTGGTAAGTCGTAGATATCCCAGGCTAGAGGCCAGAGGCCAGAGGGCCTCGGACGGGAGGAATCCACAAGAACGTAACGGTATTGATGACTTCCCACACACGAGGTGTGCTCGGGGGGCATCAGCTGGTAGTTGTACGAGTACTGTCGTACCTAGCGCCGATGAGCAAACCAAGCAATCAATCCACCCATCCATGATTCTCCATCGCAACGCTGTCTATTGGCAGCGCATGAATGTCAAGGAGGAGCACTCCCCCCGGGGCTTTCCTGGCCTGGTTGGCACTTGTGCTGCCTGACCTGACCTGACCTGACCTGGTTGCTCGTCTCTGTCGGTCGTCGGGGATAGGCTGGCTTCATGACTGTCGCGCTGGATCCTGCGCGGCCGGGCGCCCTTTTAGTGCGAAGCACCCCGGTACCGACGACCTCGCCGGCTCTTCAGCCCGTCCAGGGCCCAAGCGACCGGCACGCTACATGTACCTAACTCGTGGGTTGAGTACGCGTAAAGCCGGAGCACACAAGGCACCACATGGTGTTGGCAGCTCTGGAGGTACGAAGTACGCGGTAGTATCTGTGCTCCACATCCTCCTCAGGTACGTCTGGAGTATAGTAGAGTGCCTACGACCTACGAGTACCTATCTCGCTGCTCAAGGTGGGGCTACAGCTCCAGTCTCCAACACCGCAGCGGCTGACGTCACTGGCTGGCCGTGACGATCCAGGCGGCCCCCAGCAGACCGTGGCCTTGTTTCTGCTGTTTCTGGCCGTGTTTCGTGGTTACGTCGCAGGTCCTGCTGCGGGCCCCACCTTCTCCTGGACGGTCCTGTCTGCTTCTTCTACTACCAGGTAATTATTCTTCAAGCATTGGACCTGCTTTGGCGAGTGAGTTGCCTCTACAGCATCGATTTTCGAGTCACATTGGTTACGAGTAGTCCTGCCACAGCTAAGAGGCGACGTCGTTGTAGGCCAGCCCATCCCATCCCCTACATGTACCCGACGTAGCCCGTCAACGCCAGAATACACGTACTCCGAAGCAGGGTCAGGCAGATAGGTACCTCACGAGTAGGGTAGGTTGGGTAACAAGTAGGTAGGCAGGTAGGTAAGGAAGGAGCTGTTTTGCTTGCTGTGGCTTGGTTCCTGTGATTGCCGCCAGCCATCATCATTCGGTAGTCATGTACTCGTACTTGGAACCCCGGTACCATGGAAACTGTGTGGATGACTGACCCCTTCCACTGCCGCCAGACACCCAGAGTCGTCGCAGGCTGTACCACTCGTAGTCCATCCAGTCGTCAAGTAGAAGTTCCACGAGACCGAGCACGTAGGTGAGGTATCAGTAAAGTAAAGCAAATAGATACTACAGACAGGGCGAGGGCATCCATCCATGTAATGAGGGGGTCAGGTAGGCACTCGTCGAAGCAGCATGGATCGCCTACGGTCCAGGTACCTGGGGGCCAGTCAGTACGAGTACATGCTGGTTCGAATGACAGCCTGGAGAACCTTTCATGGATCGATCCCTTTCTCTTCCCGGGCTGGACGTGCGCCTTCCTCACTTACACGGATGACCGACTGCGCCCAATCCCACTCCAAAGCCGCCCGCGCACCATCCGCCACCCGCGCACGCACGCACACACACACACACACACACACACACCATCTGTCTTCCTCTCTTCCCCCCGCCTACCTTACTTACTGAGCTCATCTCGCAGTCGCCCACCCCCCTCAGCTCTTCCCCTTCTTCTCTCCCTTCCACTTATCTCCCACCACACTCTCACCACCCGGTACTCCCGACCACCCGTGCCCGGAACACCCCTCAACCAAACTCTGTTTTGTTTGTTCTGGGCCATCTCGCCAGCTTCCAAACCTTATCTCGCATATCCCGCCCTGCGGGTCGCCAACCTCATCACCCTGCGATAGCGCACCGCGCCCTTGTCGCGGCTCCAACTCTATCGCGCCGCCGCCATGTCCGTCTACAGCGAGCGCTACGAGTACGAAGGGCCTCCTCGCCGGTACTACGAAGAGGAGCGCCGCGACGTCCGCTACGCCGAACCTCGCCGTGACGACCACCGCGACGCCTACTACAACCGGGCCCCCTCCGTCGCCCGCAATGAACTCGTGCCCCGTGGCCGCCCCGAGAGCGAACTCTCCATCGAAGAGGTCCGCCGCGACTTCCCCATCCCCGGCCACGCCCGGGACATGAGGAGAGACGACATCTCGGTCCGCTCGCACACCCACAAGAAATCCAGCAGCGTCGCCTTCGAGGACGAGGAAAGGCGCAAGCGGGTTCTCGGAAAGCAGGAGAAGATCATTGCCGCCGTTCTCGGTGGTGTCGTCGCCGCCGGCGCCAAGGAGGTCTGGGACCGCCGAGAAGCGCGCCAAGAGGGTCTCGAGGTCGACCGCAGTGTCGCTGCTACCGCCGCACTCGGTGCCGCCGGTGCCTTCGCCGGCTACTCGGGCGCCGGGCTCTACAACAAGCACGCCACCAATAACGGCAGAAAGCAGATGATGGCGCACAAGGGCCACGGCTACTACTCCGACGAGGACGACGACCCGCGCGGCCGCAAGGGCCACAAGAGCTTTCTGCAAAACGCCCTCTCTGCTGCCGGTCTGGGAGGCGCCATCAAGGCCCTGACTGGTTCCTCCAGCCGCTCTCGCTCCCGCTCCCGCTCTCGGAGCCGCGGCGGTAGTTTCGACTCGCGCCGCTCCCGCTCGAGGGGTAGGGGCAAGGACACCCCTGCTGCACGACTCCAAAAGGCTGCCAAGGCCTCGCTCGTGGCCGGCGCCGCCGAGGCCTTCCGTGTCTCCAAAGAACCTGGAGGCTGGCAAGGCGAGAAGATGAAGCGCATTCTCACAGTGGCCGCAGGCGCTGGAACCGTCAATGCCGCCCACGATCCCAGAAAGGACAAGAAGCGCCACCTAGTGGAGTCTGTCATCGGCGGTCTTGTCGGCAACAGAATGCTCAATGGCTCGCGCAAGGACATCGAGGAGGACTCGGAGAACGGCCGCAGCCGCTCGCGGTCTCGCGCCGGGCGCTCCTCCAGCCGCGGCAGCAAGCCTGGTGGCCGCCGTGGGAGCCTCGCTGCCCTCGCCACCGCCGGGCTGGGAGCCATGGGCACCAAGAAGCTGCTGGACCGCAGTCGCTCTCGCTCCCGTCGTGGTAGCCCCGACTCGTACGACAGCCGCTCGCCGTCCCGTGAGCGTCGCGGTGGGGGCCGGAGCCGCAGCCGCAGCATAGTCGACGGAGCGCGTCGGAGCCTGGCCAAATTCGGCCTGGGCTCTGGCGATCGCCGCGAAGACGAGGACGATCTTGACTCGCGCTCCTCGCGGCCCCGCCGTCACTACGACGACGAGGACGACTACACATCCCGCGGCTACATGAGAGGAGGTCGGGGAGATGACTACTACGACGACGATCGGTCTATGGGCTCGCGGCGTCGTGAGGAGTCTCGGTCCCGTGGAGGCAGGTCAGCCTCGGTCTCTAGCGCTGGCGACTCGGACGATGACAGGAAGAAGTCTCGGAGAATCAGAGGTAAGCAAATCATGACTACTGGCATGGCAGCTGTGGCAACCTTGCACGCCGTGAACGTTGTGTACGGGAGCACAAGAGGCCGCAACGCAAGGCGTCAGGCGGTGAGGGAAGGCAGGCTGAGCGAAGAAGAGGCGAGGAAGATCAAGGCCAAGGCTCTCATGCAAGATGTTGCCGCCCTGGGTGTGGCTGCCATCACGATGCGCGGCGCAGTCGGGGAGATCAAAGAGGCGCAGAGCATGGCCAAAGAAGTCAAGGAGTGGAAAGAGAAGAAGCAAGAGCGGCACCAGAGGCGCATGGAGCGGCAAAGATTGATGAGCGCCGAACACCACCGATCCAGAGCCGACAACTGGGCGGCGTCTGCGCCTCCCCGCGAGGATCGGTTCGTTGATGGGCCCCGCTACGCCGACGCCAACCCCTACGCCAGCTTGCCTGCTCCTCCTGCCGGGAATGAAAGGAGGTGACACAGCCGGGCCTCATACGCTCGTTGGGCACTCTCTTGGCTTGGCAGGGGTCTTCTCCGTCAACGCCCTGTACTTGTTGCGGTTTCTCCCTCTCTGCGTTGTTTACTCTAGGGCGCATTGTGTTTCAATCCTACGGCTCGGGCGCAGGACCCTTTTCTTGTTTTTATCCCTTTGATGCTTGCTTTCTTCAGCCACACGCCGTTCTGTGATACATGACCTAAATTCGAAATCCGAGACTGATCTTTTGGATTTTGTGACAGATGAGCGCCACCGCCGTCATCGTCACCGCGATGACTACTAGTGAAGAGCCACTGGCTGAACCGACACCCTTTTTCCTGCTGGGGCGAGCAACTCCAACCCCCAGGATCGGGGTTACACAACGATCCGGCCGAGCCGCCCATTTCGGATAGCAGCATGGACAGGGATTCGTCACCGCAGTTCGGGGCTCGGCGTGTTATCAATCGCCTGATGGGGGTCATGACCTCACACCGAAGAAGAGAAGGCCGGTTGCCAAAGACGCGCCCAAGACATATCGCAGCCTTTTATACAGCCGGCTAGCAATGGATGTCTGCGTGACCAAACTCGGAGCATTTGCAGGGATGAACCCTGACACATGCAAGCAGGGCTAGGGTCAGCCCCTTCAATGCTCTGGCCTCATGCCTTGCTTGAGATTTTGCTCTCCTTAGTTGGCCGAAATCTGTTGTACATATCTTTGTAAATATCTGCCCAGACTGAGTTCGGCCAGGCCGTTTTACGCGTCTGGGACTGCTTGGTAAGGAATGACTATTTGTTATACTCAGCTGACTGGTCGTCAAAGCCGTTATCGTTGGGTTGAAGTCCCTTGATTGTATCCATGTTGTGCTCAATTGGCGGCTGCATTCGAGCATCAGATTCTTGATGTAGCAGCCAGGCATTCTGCTCTCAATGTCTCCCAATGCTGCCTGCTGGCCCGGACGCCAGGGGAGCGGCAGGACTCTTATCCCGCCAAGCACCACCGGATGGCTCAGTGTCGAAAGAATGGTAGGGGGACACGTGGGTGCCCGCCTCTTCGGTGTCGCGCCGATGTTACAAACGTCATGCTGACCGATCCCGGCTCGCCAACGCCCTGCTACTCGTAGATAACCCAGCACGGGCGCAGGTGAGCGCGTAGGGAATCGGCCTGCGCGGAGGTACCGCGCCACCTGCCACCCTTGCGGCTCCCGACGAAAAGCTGGTTTTTTCCCCCGCCCTATATTTGGTCCTAATCTTCTCGTAGCCAAGGTCCATGGTTGTTCGCCCAAGGTGCCCCCCTTGTCCCCAGCCGCCGCCAGTAATTCAAGACGATGAGCCGGACGGATGGCGGGGGCTGGAGGTCAACACCTGTTTCCGCCCTCAACAACGACGCGGGCGCTGTTCACGCGGAAGCTGTGCGCGGAGTTTCACTGGGGCCTCTGGAAGCGGCTGCCCCCATGCCTCTCTCCCTCTGCCAGTCTCATACCACTGCCTGTGTGGGTATGCGGACCTGTTCCTCCCTGTATCCTCCCGGGAGTTGGTTCCTAGAAGCTTCATGGCAGTGAACTGATCAGGTTGAGTTGCAATTGCAGTTGCAGTTGTTGCTGCTGCTGCTGCTGCTGCTGCTGCTGCTGCTACTCTTGTTGACCCTGATTTGGGCAGCCTGCCATTTGTCTCACCGAGCTGTACGCTGGAGTAGGCAGGTATTTTGGGAGAGATGCCCCATCTCGAACCGGCACCCCACCTCGCGGGGCAAGCAGGGCACGGACGGCGCGGCGAAACAAGCGCAGTGAGGCGGACGGACACTGGAGTTGTGGCGATCACAGATGGCTCGCGTCAATCCGTCGGGGTGGCGTGGAATTGTCCAGGTGAGTAGGAACGAGAAAGGGGGGGGGGCGAGGGGTGTGGTGTGCGCCGGCCGTCAACTGTCCTCATTAATTACTTTTGAATCTTCAATCTACAGGAGACGGGCAACCACCAACAGCGGCTGCCACGACAGTACCCCGAAAGGGGAGCAACTACGTGGCTGCGCCGCCACCGCCACCGGCGGCACCCTGCTTCCAGGCCTGCGCCATGGCCAGCATCTTGGACAGGTCCTGCTTCTGCTCGTCGTCGGCCGGGAAGACGTAGTCGATGTACTCCTCGAACGTGTCGTCCTCGAGCCGGCGGCGGCGCTTGGTCCGCCGCGGCATCTGCTTCTGCACCTTGTCGAGGTCCTGCTCGGCGCCGTGTGTCCGCTCAAACGACAGCCAGGCGTTGAGCAGCGACACGCGCTCGTCCTTGAGCTCCCTCTCCTTCATACTCTTGTGTGCCCGCTCGAAGACGGCACGGGCACGCGCCTTGGCCTCCTCGCTGACCGGCCGCTCTTCGGCACCTTCCTCCTCCTCCTCCTCCTCCTCCTCCCCCTCGGGAATGTTGATCTCGAAGTGGGCGTAGCTGATCCACACCTTGACGTGGTCCGTCTTTTCCAGAAGCCTTTCGTAGAGATGGCGGGTCCGCTCATACTCGCCCTCCTCCTCCTCAAAGTCTATGTAGGCCTTCCAGACCAGCTCGGGCATGTCGAGATCGGCCTGGCCTACAGCGAGCTCAAAGATGGCGCGGGTGCGCTCGAGATCGTCGAGGCCTCTCTCGAGCTCGGCGAACTTGATCCACGTCTGGCCGTTGGTGTGGTTCCACTCCAGATGCTTTTCGTAGAGCGTCCGACAGCGGACAAACTCAAAGAGCTTGAGCTCGAGCTCAATGTAGCCCTTGAAGAGTTTGTCTTTGGGGCACATGCCGATGGCCTGGCCCAGCGTCTTTCGCGCGGCGGCCAGCTGGGATTGCCGGATCTCGAACTGGGCCTTCATCAGCCAGACTTTGGCGAAGGTGAACTTCTTGTGAGGCACGAGGTCAAGGCACAGCTTGTAAATCTGGCGGGCGCGGTCGGCATCCTTGGCCTCTGTCTCCTCCCACAGAGCGTAGAAGACCCAGAGATAGATGTAGCGTCGCCAATGGCGTTTCTCCTGGGTCGGGGGGATCTGGGCGACGGCCCGCTCATAGACGTCGCGAACGCGGTCGGGGTTGCCCGAGGTCTCCTCGAGACGTGCGTAGTCGAACCATGTGTCGTAGTTCTTGGGGTTCTCCTTGATGATATCCTCGTAGAGACGGCGGCGCTTGGAGAGAACGACGTCCTCGACGCCGTCGCGGTCGCCAAACTGCTTCTCGAACGTGGTGTAGGCCTTGTGCAGCTGCATGGAGCGCGAGCGAGGCAGCCGGTCGAGGGCGTACTTGAAGATGGCGCGGGCGCGCTCGTACTCCTTGAGCTTGGCCTCGAAGCGAGCATAGGCGATGAAGAGGCGCTCGTCGACAAACTCGTCGCCGAGAGCCTCGATGGCGGCACCGTAGACCTCGCGAACGCGGTCGCTGGTGCCAAACTCGTCCTCGAACTTGGCCCACTTGATCCAGTTGCGGGGCTCGGGGTGGACGAGGGTGAAGCGCTCAAAGATGTTGCGGGCGCGCTCAAACTCGCCGTAGCGCTTCTCGAGCTTGATGTAGGCCGACCAGGCCTGGTCGTCCGGCTCCCACTGCATCCAGCGCTCGAAGACCTGACGGGTGCCGGGCACGTTGGCCAGCATCTCCTCCATGTAGACATACTTGTACCACAGCTTGTCGACGCGAGGTAGGATGGAGACGGCGCGGTCGAGCAGATTGCGGGCGTGGTTGATGTTGCGGGTCTTCATCTCGGCCTCGATGTAGCGGATCCAGAGCTGGGTGTTGGTCGAGTCGACGTCGAGCGCGCGCTCGAAGATGGAGCGCGCGCGGCGGAACTCCTTCTGCTCCAGCTCCCAGGCGGCGTAGCGCATCCAGTTGTTCATGTTGACGCGGTTGCGGCGCACGTAGTCCTCGAACTCCTTGCGCTTGCGGCCCTGGAACTCGTGCAGCTCCTCGAGGTCGGCGAAGCGCTGGGTGGGCGCCTGCACACCTCCATCTTGGCGGTCGACGGCCTCGCGGAGGAGCTGCTCGGCGGAGATCTGGATGGGGGCGGCGGCCTTGTTCTTGACCCGCGGGGGGCCTCGTGACGACTCCATGGTCGGTCGGAGCGAGGGGCTGTGTCGCGCCCTGATGATCAAGAATTGCCTGCGCCTGGTGTTGGGAATGGGTGGACTGGTTCTTGCGGGTTGGAAGGGGCCTGGCGACGGCTTAGTGGTGATGAAGCTGGCGACGATATCCCCGTTGGTTGATGCCGACGATGTGGTGGTGGTGGTGGTGGTGGTGATAATGCTGATAGTTGGTCAGTACGATACTGGGATAGCCAGCCTCGCGCCTCTCAACTTTGAGAACGCGACGGTGCAGCAAATCCCATCCAGTGAGCATACGAGTAGAGTGATTTCAGCCTCGGCGGCTACTCTCAGAGTGGAGATGTAACAGGTGGGCTTAGGTGGTACTCATGCGTACTCGCTACCAGCGAGCTGATGTATAGCCACCGGTCTCTGTTCAAAGCACTGGAAGAGGCGCTGCCGCCGGGTGGGTCTGCTCAACGCGGCTCTCTGACTGTGGCCCCACAAATAAATAGCTTGCAGGGCAGTTACGAGTACGTCTTTTCTACTCGGAGTACTTCTCGCGTGTTCCAGTCGCAGCGCATCACCAGCATCACCTACCTCTCTACACTACGCTCCTTTGCCGATTCATCATCGCCCCCGCCCTCACTCCTCCATCACCCCGTGAGAGCGCGACACCGTACAAAAACACCCCGAGCTCGCACATATCACGACGCGACAGTCATATACTTCTCGACACACGTTCAGCCGCCGGTTTCAACGGCGTCGAGGCAGCCATGTCGACCCTCACCGAGGAGCTGCTCAACGACTTCGACGACAGCGATGTTGAAGGCGATGCCGAGCTCGATGCAGGCGCTGATGCAGGTATTGCCAACGGTGGCGACAGCGACGGTAACGACGGCGGCCACGACGACGAGGACGACGATGGTGGCGATGGTGATGATGGAGATGATGCACGTGTAGAGAAGCTGGCGAGGCGCGCCCGGAATCAAGCAGACGGCGAAGGCAACGATGTCAAGATGGGCGGCACGGACGACTCCAAGTCGGCGGCTTCTTTCGTCGACCAGCTACAGCCCCTCCTCGACAAGGTCAACCACTACCAGGCCGCGCCCCTCGACCCCTCCCAGATCAACATCGGCAACATCGAGGACAACCCCGAGTACAAGGTCCTCACCCAGTCCAACACGACTTCGACAGAGATTGACACAGAGGTTGTCAAAGTCCACAAGTACATCCGCGATCACTACTCGGCCCGCTTCCCCGAGCTCGAGGGTGTCGTCCAGAACCCCCTCGAGTTTGCCAAGGTGGTCGCCATTGTTGCCAACGGCCCTTTCGACACGGACTCGATTCGCAAGCTCGAGGATTCCACCGACAACATACTCGGCGAGTCTCTGCGCTCCGTCATTGAGAGATCCACCCTCATGTTCGTCACCCTCGAGGCCACCACCACCAAAGGCAACCCTCTCCCGCAGCCCGAGCTCGACCGGATCCTGCGCGCCTGCCGCACCCTGATCCACCTCGACGCCGCGAAAAAGGCCTTGACCAGCTACGTCCAGTCTCGCATGAACGTCTTTGCCCCCAACCTGACCGCCATCGTCGGATCTCTCGCCGGCGCTCAGCTCATCAATACTGCCGGCGGTCTGACTGCCCTCACTCGGACGCCATCCTGCAACCTTGCGTCGTGGGGCTCCAACCGCCAAAACAACAACATCGTTTCCAACGTCTCCACGACGCACCAGGGCTTCCTCTTCCACTCGCCCGTGATCCGCGCGATCCCGTCGGACCAGAAGCAGAAGGCGTTGAAGGGCATTGCCGCCAAGGTCGTCCTCGCGGCTCGTGCCGACGCCTCTCACTCCTCCCCGGACGGGTCCTACGGCGAGGAGATCAAGGCCCAGTACCTGGAGCGCCTTGACAAGATGACGGAGCCGCCCCCGAACCACGGGCAGCGGGCCCTGCCCGTGCCGGACGACAAGCCATCCCGGAAGCGTGGTGGCCGCAAGGCGCGCAAGGCCAAGGAGGCGACGGCCATGACCGAGTTGCGCAAGGCTCAGAACCGCATGGCGTTTGGGAAGGAGGAGAAGGAGGCTGGCTACGGGACCGGAGACTCGACTGTCGGCATGGGCATGATAGGCCAGGCGGGTGGCGATGGCCGCATTCGGGCGCTCCAGGTTGACAACCGCACGCGCGCCAAGCTCAGCCAGAAGCACAAGGGATGGGGTGGAGCGACGTCACTCAACGGCGGGGCGGCCTCGTCCTTGCGCGGCATGGGCCCCGCGGCCCACGAGATTGATCTTCGCGGCAAGGGGCTGAGGTCTTCGGGCGTCGGCTCCTCTGTGAACGGCGGCACGGCGTCCTCGCTCACGTTCACCCCCGCGCAGGGTCTCCAGCTGGTCGACCCCAACGTCCAGGCGGAGCTCACTCGCAAGCGCAAGGCTGAGGAGGATCGCTGGTTCCAGGGCGGCACCTTCACCCAGGTTGGCGGCATGCCGCCGCCTCCAAAGAAGCAGAATACAGACACATCGAAGTAGTAGGCTCCTGGGCGAGGCTGGCTCGTTTGGGCCTGGGTTGTTATACACTCATGCGGGAGAAATGTAGAGGAGGGGGCACTGATGGATATCAAGGAAGGGGGAGGGGAGAGGTTTTCACTCTATTTTGCGATGGTGGATAGGCCCGTCTCTCTCGAGCAGTGTCAATTTGGGAACTGGCGTTGGTGGGACTGGGACTGGGGGGGGCGCAGCACGATTGGTGGACATACGGGGCCGCGTGTGGCTGTCGGGAAGGCAAGAGAGAGAGAGAGAGAGAGAGAGGAAGGCCGTTGTTTGATACCCAAAGTCAAGATGACATTACATATCCACGATCCCCGTGCAGTAAGTATGGATCCAGATGTAATTTTCATGACATAGCGTTGGAATTCCATTATCATACGTTTGCTTCATTCGGGGGGGTAGGGGGGGAATGTGTCGTGATGTTTCTTCTCAGTGTAGCCAGAGACTTGGGCGGTTTGCGGTCCAACCTGATGCCTCCACTTGATGGCTAGCGACAGTCGAACAACAAACTTCTCTTCTCGTGTGGTCTGTCCTCCTACTCGACGAGTTCAGGGGCATGCAGTAGCTCCTGCGGTTCGTTTGAAACCTTGTAGGTACACGTGACGTGCAGAGAGTCTGGTCGTGTGCATTGTGTAGTCTTGTTCACAAAAGGTTCACCTGGCAGGATTGCCAGAGCCCGCAGGACGCCGGCAATGCTGGTCGTCATGGTTTGCTCGCAGGACCTTGTCACGTCTCAACCAGCCTTACTGAGGGCCAGCTAGCCCCACGCCGCCCCCTGGTACGGAGTCGCCGTGGAAATCCGCGGAAGCCATCGGAGACGAGGGAGTTACAGGTTCCATAGAGGAGAGGGAGAAGGGGAGAGGGGGGGGGACGGACGTCTGGGGATGAGATGACAGTTGTTTGACGTCGAGTGGGAAACCCAATCCTGGGATCCGGGTTGCCCTTAGCATGCGTTGCTTGATGTGGGCTACCGGTCTCGCAACTTGTAAGAGCCCACGAATAGCTGCCGGAAATGCAGTCAGGTCAACATCGAAACCTTGCACACAAGAGAGCCAGCCCGCATTCTGCATGGTCCCAGGGCCGGGGCTTGATGATGGATGACCCTGCCCGCTTCCGTCCACGGGTCGAGCTTTATTTCTTCATCTTTTTTTTTATGTGCCCTGCAAGGCTGCTGGAGCTTGATCACATCTTCGGATCCGGACACCAGTCCAGTGGGAGAAGGGGGGGGGGGGGGGGGGGACACGATTGCGTCGACTGGGATAGTGTGAGCGAAGCAGTGCCAGCTACTCGTAAAGGTCAATAGACCAGGCACATGGAAACGTGCGAGTAGGCCGCGGGAGATCTGACTGAGTATCCAGCTCTGACAATAATCAGAATACCAACAACAAAAGCTTAATGAATACGCCTCCTCGGATGGGGCATCACGCCAAAGATTCAGGTACAGTACCTCATTCTTATCATACCTGCCTGAAAGTAGGTAAGTAGTCCGCTCTGGCATACTCGAGTATACAGGTGCCTTGGGTACCGTAAGTACCCATGGTAGATACTGTAGATACTTACCTACCTATAGGCACTGCTTTCTGACCACTGCTTCCCAACACTCCAGCTGCCAGGAGGACCGATTGGAAAGGAATGCAAGGGATATCCTTCGGGACCATCGAAAGCATCGTCGTCATCGTTCATCATATCCGGGACACTCACATTCATCATGATTGTTGTTGAACGGCAGCCATCCATACATACATACCTTACACACATACATGCCATGCAGACAGGCAGACAAGGAGGCAGGCGGGCAAGGCCCCTTTACATTGGGAACCCGCCCGCTCACCGGCCCATCCCCGCGCCACCACCACCACCACCTGAACAACCCCTCAATGGAAGTTCCTTGGGTCATGTACGAGTATCCTCGCCCGAGAGTCGCCGCCGGGGCGGAGGAGACTTCGCCGCCGCCGCCGCCGCCGATACTCGCAGTCGTCGGAGGCGGGTCCGTCCGTCCTTCCGGCCGTCTGTCCGTTGTCGCCACCCCTCCTTAAGGTAGGAGGTAGCCCGCATGCATCGCTCGCTGCGGAAGAGTACCCGTACCTATCTGGGATCTGGTGGTGAGGATGGATATGCTGACGATAATCCCCACGTCATGCCGCTTTTGCCTCGAGTACGAGTAGGTATTGGATATCTCTCTGTGCCGAGGGTGGATGCAGGCTACCTACCTGGTTGGTGAGGTACTGCACTCGGGCAGTACAAGGCCTTAGGTGCAGGTGGTATACGCGTACGCGTACTTGCAGGTATAGGTAGTCAGATTACTAATCCACGCCGCAACCATCGCGCAAGCAAAGCAGCTACGCTACGCGTACGAGAACTCCGGCACTTTTCACGTCCCTCCAAGCTGTCCGTCTTATTTTTATTTTTATTTTATTTTCTATTTTTCCTGTATGAGCGACCGCGGAGGCAGCTTGGCCGGCTAGGTAACGCGACGAGCGGACAAGGGCACGCAAGTATACCTGTCAGGTAGAGGAGAGGGGGACTTTTAGTGATAGAGGCTCTCTCTCTCCCCCTCCTATGATCACGACTACGAGTATACACACCCTCCGCCCACGGCTGACAGCCCCTCAGCTCCCTACCACCCTCGAGTACGGACGGGCGGTCAGGCATTACCAGGGCAGGGCAGGGCAGGGCATGACAGGGCATGACAGGGCATGACAGGGCATGACAGGGCATGACAGGGCATGGAAACAGCCAACCACACACACACATGTCTCATGTGACTAGCTACGCGCGCCGCATGCGGTTGCATCGAGATCACGGGTGTGGTGGCAGCAGCAGCAGCAGCAGCAGCAGCAGCAGCAGCAGCAGCAGCAGCAGCAACAACAACAACAGCAATGAAAACGAGAATCACGCGGGTCTCGTTGTCAGGGCTGATGGCATTTAGCAGAATCCCCATCTTGTCCAGTACTCGTACTGGTTTGCAAGGGGGAGGCGCAAGAGGGGGAGGGGAGGGGAGCATTTGCCGCCCCTACCTACCTACCATATGCCGCCGGCCTTGGCGGGCTAGACGTCAACGGGGCCGGAAGCCATCGGTAATATGTAGATAGGTAGATACTGGCCTTATTATTACTTACTTTCTGTCCCTGGTTCCATCGCGCTGGCTCGGAAGCGGTGCCCCCCCGTGAGGTAATGGACTTGCCGGGAGCTCACGCGTACCTACTACGACTACTCGTACGCGTTCCTCATAGCCACGCACAGCTGCCACTCAAATAGGACGACCGCGCACACACTCGGCCATCCACACTTTCTTTCCTGGCTCCTCCCACCCTCCCCGTCGTATGAAGCCTGCGCGCCGCGCCCGCCCACGTCCGGCCTTCCGGGATGTGCAAAGATTGCCACCGGCTCAAGGAATATGCCTGGTATCCGGCAATGTCGCCGTGTTTAAGACATGGGTTGCTTTGAGCAGTCGGTATAGGACGACGGAGCTCACTGTCCGAGTCGGAGAAGGGAGCAAAGAGACCGCTTGTTCCATAGACTGAGGCGTCAGCTGGGACGAGGACGGCCCACAGCCGTTTAACATGGCGCCCCCCGTCGGAGCCTCCCTCCAAACCACGAGTATATGGGGATCTCGATCCGGCCACAAGCTGTGAGACATGATCGACCAGGCGCACGCGTGCTGAGGCTTTGCGCGACAACAAACAAAGCGTGCCACCTGCAATCGGTTCGCCGCCGAGGCGGTCGCACACCCCACCCCACGCCTACTCGGACACACCCCAACGGCGGCAGAGGGGGAGGGGGGGGAGCACGGGGGGCATCCCGACATGACGCCCTTTTGGGCGCGTGTGACCACTGCGACATGGCATTCCTCCAGACTGCTATGGGGCTGGCATGGACGAAATCTAGAATCCCATGTCGGCTCGACTATACGTCTGTGTATCCCGACGCGCCCCAGCGCGTGGGTGCGTGGGTGGTGTGTGCCACCGCCCGCCTGATGGCCGGGCAGGGTGCTTGTGCGTGAACCTTGTTGCGACGACCGAGAAATGACTGCCCTGGGTCGTCACCTGCGCCTTGCTGCCTCGATGAACGCGCGCGCGCGAGGGTGGCCCCAAGAGCCATGTCCAGTGTTGTTTCATGACGACAGCAACAGCACGCACAGCAGCAGGCCTCGAGCCCCGAAGCTTGTTCTTCAAGCGTGCCCCTCTTGCTAGGATCGTGTTCTGTGCGGGGATGCCTGACCCTGGCTCTGGCGGTGCATCTCAGCCCTGGCAAAGACATGCAGTCGATGTGACTCTCGAATAGGCCACAAGCGAAAGAGTCAAGTCGGGAGAAGAAAAAAAAAAAGCCTCGCAGGCTGGCCCGCCGGCACATGTCCAATGTCCAATCGAACGCCCGGGCAAGATGGCCCATCGATAGACTCGGGATGCCTATTGCGAGCCTTGACTAGACCAACACGAGGCTACATGCCGTGTATACCGAGTCAACGCCAAGTTGTCTGCTCTTGAGTAGGCCGCAATAGCACGAGCTCGACAAACTCGACTCGCAGTCGAATCATAGGCGACCTGCCTCTTCGAGGCCCATCCGAGCACATGGCAACAACTAAGCAGCAACTTGGTCTTGCCCACCATGGGATTATTCCAAGGAATTCATGTCTCGACACGAACAGAATCACGATCAGAGGAGGGGCCAATCATGACACGGCTCTTTCCGGCAATGGGCGCCAAGTACGGTTGCTGGTCCGCAGGCCGAGTCCGACACGCATTTCGATAGTCAAGGCTTGCTGAAGAAATCCAGACGCGTTCGTGTTCGGCCCGAAGCCGTCATGGGAATCGTTGCCCGGAGGAGTCGTTTCGTTGCGTATGGTAGCCTCGCCTATTCGACAATGACTTCCGCATACTCGCATGCCTCTGCACCCGGGACGACCGGGAAATACTCGCAAGGGAAGCCTATGCTTACAGAGTAGCGGGCGTAGCGTGCTGAATCGAGCTAATTAGATACTCGCAGTCACGGCAGTCTGCCTCAACAAGGTTGTGAGCTGGACCGGGTGACGGGTAAGGCAGAGCGACCTCCAGTTGAGCGACACAGAGTTGGAAGATCCGATCAAGCCGCCGGTAGTACTCGTACTTGGATCGATCGAAGGGTGGGAATCCGGCAATAAGATTGGACTCTCGTGTGCTTCAGGCTCTCAGCCTGACACGGCCAAGCATGCCTTGCCCTTTTGCGCGTCCGGCCCAGCGGCTTTGTCACGGAAACAAGATTTGGGCGAGGGTCACTCGCCTCGCTGACGAGTCTCGGAGACAATACGAGCCTGTTCTGTTTGGATCAGGCTAGAGGACTCTGCAGCACAGATCAACCATCATGCCAACCACAGAGGGGCGTGTGTGCTGAAGTGCTCATGTGCTGGGAGGACGCAGTCGTCCGGAGTATGGCATCGTGATCCCGCTGATAAGATATCGATGACGCGATGGAACCCGATCTCGACGTCCCTGAGCTACGGGGCATAGTCGCCTAGCAGTGGGTCCCGTGCCTGCGATGGAGCGACCCGCCCACTGCGATGTGTGCCTGAAGTTGCCCGTTGGCTCCAGGGCCGCTGAGGGGCGGGCGGTTGGTGCATGCGCCTCCCTCGAGAGGAAAAGCCCGTGGCCGAGGGGAACCCGACTCGGTAGAGAGGTGGGACCCCGACGAAGGACGCGGGCGCGCACGGAGGGTTGGGCGCGCTCGCGACCGGGATAGAGCCTGGGGTCTCCAGACGGCGTACGAGTAGGCGTGTGTTGCTGTGCGCTACCACGCAAAGAGGGGTTGCGAAAAAAGAAGAATAGTGGGCTGGAAGTGACAGTGCTGGTAGGAGGGTCGCCGGATCGCCGAAAATAAGGGACATCGTGACAGCTGCCGTGCCTTGTGCCGCGACGGAACCGACGGAACCCTGGATTAGTGATGAGCAGGACCCTAGAACCCTTACATAACACTTTATTTCTTTTCATTATTTCTCAATGTCGCGGGCAGAGACCGCCGTGCTGTCGTGCACTCGTCCATGTGCTCCTCTGGTGGTGTTCGCTTGACGTCGAGAGCTTTCGCCGTTGGTCTGTGGTGTCGCGCAAGCCGCCCGAGGTCGCAAGTCTGTGTCATGGGCGCAGTCGCCTATCAGGCTGAAAGCGGCCAGCCAAGTATGCCGGCCTTTCCGGAGTGAGTCGCGGGGCCAGGGCTCGCGAAAAGTGAGGTGAGCCGTAACCCGTAGCGGGAGTAGGATGTCAGCAGCATCCCCGCCAGGTTGGTCGTACAGGGCCTGGTGAGCGGCAGGGTGTCAAATTGCGACAGTGGCGCTCTGGAGAAGCTTCCGGCGGTGATGACTCGCCAGCTGACAATAATTGCCCAGAATCGCGAGCAGGGAGTGTCGTCTCTCGTCAGACCCCGGATGGATGCATGGCCGTGGGCGGCAGCGAGTCCCGTCCTCGCGTGGAGGGGTACGAGTATTCACCGCTAAGGGCGCCGGACGACCTGGCAGCTGGAGCGCTGTGCCGGGGAGGAAGCGCAAGTGCCCTGGGGCAGGATTCGATGGCCGAGGTCGAGTAATCAATGTTCGTGCGCCAGCAAGGTGAGATGCGAGACCAGCTTTGGCAGACTCATCTCGGAACGACTTGGGCGTTGCGGCGCTCGCCCGGGGCGACGAGTCTGCGTGCACGCGTACTCGAAGGCACCTACCTACCTCTCGTACGCCTACCAAACTCCTGCAGTCCAAGCTGCCTGCCCTTCATTCACGGGCGCATGGATGTACCTTCCTAGTTTCCCCTCTATCCGCATATATTAAGAGTCGAGTTTTCATGGCCCTTGATGCTGGCTTCCACGGGAGGAAGTGGCGCCCGCCTCAACTGGTACCTCAGGTGCTAAGCTGGAGGTACTCACTCGCCCGCCCAAAAGGCCGAAGAGCCACGCCAGGGGGTGGGCGTCTGTCCTGGCTTAATTGGGGCCCGCCGACGAGACCGGCCTGCCGTTTGACACAGGGCTGCGGGGTGCCCAATTACGGGCACATGTGCGGATACCCGTACTTGTACCTAGGTACCATCCGTACAGGCGCAGGACTCGAAGGAGCTGTGGCACAAGCTATCCCTGCCAGCCCACTGGGCGCCCCACTGAGCGGCTCGTGGGCTTTCGATCTTCCCCCAAATCTCGATCGTTCCAGTGCGCCCCGCGGCTCATCACCGAGCGTCGAGGCGTGTATCGACTCTAGGGCCCAGGGTTTTCCCACCCAGCTGTGCCAGGCAGGCGCCCAAGGGGTAGAAGGGAGGGCGACAGAGCCCTGAGAACCAAGAGGAAAAAATTGCAAAGTGCCCAGGGCCCTTGCCGGCGCTCCCGCAGCCCGCACCTCTTGCCTCTGAGATGGATTCCGACCATTGCCCCCAATCTGTGGCATCAGCCCGCCCTGCTGGCCCTGGTCCGCGCAGGAGCTGTGTCGTGACAATGACATCATGGTGTCCTCCGTCCGCTGCAGGGTCTTGGGATTTGCAAGGTGGTGTGGTGTTGAGGGTCAGTAGTGTCAGTGGAGGTCAGATCAGGGTCCCGCCCAGGCCCCATCCGCCAAATTCGCCTTGAACGCGCACGACACGGCCCTTGAGCCCTGCCAGGTGTACGTACCTCCTGATAGGTAGCTCAATTGACACCGACATCCAGGGCTGCTCGGAACAGCAAAGGAGCACGCCAGGGACGCGCCAGCCAGAAGACGAGCCAAATTTCAGGCGCAGCCCCTCGCGCACCCGGTCTGGTCATCGCGCAAGCCGACCGGCTTCACAGACAGGCGGACAGAAAGACCGGGTGAGCGGTTCAACCGCGCACGCACGCGCCCACGCACCACCACGCACCACGCACCACGCCTTAATGAAACAAGACCCGAGAGACGACGGCAATCGGAAAGCCCATCTGACCGCGGGAAAAGGTCGCTGCATCCAGGCGACCGGGCCGCAGAACGCGCAGTCGCGTGCCCGGCCTGCATCGAGGATGGACCATCCCATTTCCATTTGCCATGGTCGCGCGCGTAGCCCGGGCCCTTGCTTGCCCTCGCTCGCTCCGTGTCTGCAGGTCAAGAACTCGATGAAAGAGTGCGGCACGACTGCTTGCGACCGCGCACAAGTTGCGCTTCCACTGCGGCGTCCTTATTCGTTCTCACAGCCCTAGTACGAGTCCATCAAAGTCAGAGCCTTCGCGGCGTCGGCGGAGGAAGACCCGCTGAGTTCAGCGTTCCCGTGGCCCTGGTGGCTAGTGGCGAAAGTCGCATTGCCGGTCTTGGGGCAAGACAGCTGCAGCAGGCAGTGATCGGCGGCGATCGAGATCTTCGACGTCAAGGAGGGCACCATCGATTTCTCCAGAGTCCCTCACGTGTCTCTTTCGGGCTTGGTCTGCCCAACCCGTGCGTCTGTCCCGGGCGCCCTTGCGAGTTCCGGCCAAGTACCCGGCCCAGCACTCTGAGGTGCCTTTGCGGCCAAGTTGCGCCGTGTGGGAGATCCCTTTGCGCCTGTCACCGCACTGTACGCAGACCGTCTTCTTGGTCGTCTTGAGGCGTCCATATTCGCACGAGTTCTCTGTGCCACAACCACCACCTTACACACCGGCAACCACAGGTCTAGTCACGCTCTCGTCCAAACCGGCCCCTCTTCGTCGGCGTGCGCCTCGTCTCCCTCCTCTTCCAAACGCCACCAAGCTACGAGTGGGGACCTCGCACGCCGAGAGACTCGTACCCGCTAAGGCGGCCGCGAAGGAAGCTCGCCATCAGTGCAAAGGGCGGGAGGGTCTTTTACCCTGCGCCCGAGGCTGGGGGCGCTGGGGGCACTGGGGGCGGAAGCTGGGCCCTGGATTCTGGATTCTCTCAGCATCATCTCAAGGCGCGGGGGTCCTGCCTTGCGAGCTGCTTGCTCTGCGGGCTTTGCTGGCCCCGAATGGGCCCTTCACTATGGACAGTCCCCTGGCCAGCTACGCGTCCGCCCAGCCAAGGTCCCTCGTCCCGAGACCCCGGAGACCCTCCCCCGGGGGGGGTCCCGGACTGGAGCGACGCCTCAACTACGTCATCACTCCCAGGGGACCTGGCGCCGGGACGCCACCCTCCGACGCTCGTGAGCATTTGGCGACACGACAAAATACGATACAACACAACGCCAGCAGCGGGCGGTGCGGTGCGGTGCGGTGCATCGCCGGGCATGGCGAGGAGCGACGAGGACGTGGCAAGGCGACGACGAGGGAGAGACATTGAATAGGCGACGATTCCGAGCCACGCACCACAGACAACTTGAGTCCCCGTCTCAGCACGAGCACGACGAGCTGAGGCGGTGGGAGGGGAGGGCGCGGTCTCCTAGACGTTGCTGTCACGACACCAGCACAGCACAGCACAGTACAGCACAGCTCGGATAGCCAGTGATGAGTGTCTGTCCGCGCTCTCCAGAATACTTTCACGACCTGAACTTGTGATCGATCGCGATCCCATCCTCAAAACCAAGCATTGGGCCCACATCTCACCTCTGACCAGGGCACGGGCTTCGGTCGAGGGGGTCTGAGAAATATGCCATGTACCGGCCCTGTCGAGTACTCGTACAACCTTGAAGTCGCTCTCGGCAAGGCGACAGCTGGGGCCGCGTGGGACGCTTCCTTTGCGCAGCGGCAGCTGGAGGGACTTTCAGTGAGGGCCCCCCTGCTAGTCCAAGGGCGTGCTACATGTAACAGAGGCAATAAGTGCCATAACTTGTAGGTACCTTGGTCGCTGCGCTGCCAGGCCTAGTTAGTGCGAGCATGAGTGCCTCTCGTACTCGTGCTGACTTGGTTGGGTGGTGCGACACTGGATATGTCCTCGGCCACTGAGACCTATTTGTGCCTGCTGATCGCCGATTCTGTCGACCCTGATCTGTGCTGACGGTCTGGGTGGCTGCCCATCATCGATTCTCGTTGGCATCAGGGCTCGGCATTCCCGCCTCCGCCCAGCGACCGGGCACGACCTACGAGCCTTTGGGTGCGGGTGGGCTGACAGGATTCCTCCTGGGGCCGCAGGCAAGAGGAACAACAAGAGGGAGTAAAGAAAAGAAAAAGAAAAAGGAGTCAATGTTTTGTGTTACCTGTACTCACGCACGCCCGGGACCGTGGACGTCTGGCTTCGAAGCCCTCAACCCTGCCTACCTCTGCTTCTGCTTCTGCGTCTGCGTCTGCTCAGCCGACCTCCCCGAATGCCGACCCTTTGACCCCGGGTTGTCAGCGGAACACGAAGCTCTCCTACCTTTGTGTACGAGTACTCGTTCAGGGGAGGGCACGCCCGTCGAGATAGTCAATTGGAGGGCCAACCGGAGGGTCCAAGCTTGAGGTGTGCTGCCCACCACCTACTCGTACTGCCTCGACATCGTCGGACAGGCGGTCAGCACAGTACGCGGCCGAGGCCGGTGCGTCGTAGCAGTACCACGCCAGGTACATGAGGGCGACGCGGGCTTGCACACGACGGGCTCGCGGCTTGTCGAAAACCCCACCACCTTTCTTTGCGCCTGCCCTCTATCCAAAAAGCCAGAGGTTCGTGGCTGCCGCCCAGACCCCTGCTGCTGGCGTACTCGTAGACCCTTTTCCCGCGTAACCTGCCGAGTATGGGTACTTAGCTGAGGGGGTGCAAGGGGGGTGAGGGAAAGGGGGGGGTGGTGAAGCGACCCAGGCACAGACAGGCTGGAGGGGGCAGGCGGCGCGAATGCCAGGCCCCGAAGTACCCGCCAGCGCCCGTGGTGAAGGGCCTGCCCCTTCGCGCAGCGAGCACGAACCTGCAGAACCTTGGAAGCGGAGGGGAAGGAGAAGAGGGGGGGGGGGGGGGGGGGGGCGTGCGACAGGGCAGGGGGCAGATACTCATGTACCGGTACGCGACGGCGACAGTCGCCGCAGTGCGCAGAAGGGGGCGCTTGCAGGTACCTTAGCAGTCGGGGGCGTGGGCCCGCGTGCGCCTGATGGAGCACCGGGAGGGTGTGGAGGAGAATGGGATTTCTCGCCTTTCCCATGTTCCTTTCCTTCCAGCGCTGCCCTGCAGAGCCATACCTACCACCCGGCGTGCAATTGCATCGAGCATATAACAACTCTGCACTCTCCCACCCGCCCGGATCTGTAGAGCACCCTTAAACCCTCGAGAACTCAAGAAGACCATAGCAGACCGACGCAACCACAGATATTTGCATCGTGATCCCGCCCAGCCTCGCCGCCATCCCAGTTCCAGTGCCAGTCTCGCCCGTGCTATCCATTCAGGACGTCATCGCCTACCAGTCACACAGCATACAGTGCACAACACCATCGCTGGACCTTCCCCCTTCCACTCCCCCCTTCTGCCATCGAGATTGCCTCGTCGTCGCCTGAACACCCCGGCGCCTGTCTGTCCCGATCCGCCCTCGCCATCACACAAGTTGCCTCTCTCTCCATCATCTCACGACGTCACCCAGCGCAAGGCCCTGTCTCTCCAGGGTGCAATCTGTGCTAGCGTAGTCGTCGCTTGGCCCGCCCAAGCCCTGACCAACTCAATACCACCCTCGGGCCTCCTCTTCCCAGATATGATGCTGTTCAGAGACGCCGCGGGACGGCCGGTGTCGCTCCTCAATGACGACTCCAGCCCTCGCCCGTCGCAGCAGCCTCTGCAGAGGCCAGTCTTGACCTCTTCCAGCCGCTACTCGTCTGCCACTGAACGCTCGCCTCTGAACACACCCGAATTGCTTCGTTCCGACTCGTACGATTCGAATGCTAGCAGCTACGATGCCATTTCGCCCATGACGCCGAGTGCCTCTGAGTACGCTCACGCACACCGCTCGTACTACGATGACTACTCCATGCCCGACAAGCACGCCAATGCCAAGCGACCCGTCTACATAGAGAGCAGCAGCCGCTCCAACTCCTACGAAGAAGACAGTGCCTCTGCCGCGCCCGAACGCTCTGGCAAGAGGTACCCGTGCCGCTACAGAGAGAGCCATGGCTGCGAGAAGACATTCACCACGTCCGGCCATGCCTCCCGCCACTCTAAGATTCACACCGCCGAGAAGGCCGTGCAGTGCACCTTCTCTGGTTGCCACAAGAAGTTCACACGCGCCGACAACATGAAGCAGCACCTCGAGACTCACTACAAGGACAAGTCGCGAGCTTCCGTCGCCTCCAAGATCAGCTCCAAGTCACACCCTTCGGCTGCGAAGCGTGCCTCCATTTCGTCGAGAACTTCCTCTCACACCGGCTCGGGGTCGCCCGATGTCCACATGGCCGACCTCGACTACTACGACAGCCCGCCGTTGCCTTCGCCGGTCGTCGGGTGGGAAATGCGTGGCTACAACCTTCCCGCGATCAACCCCCCGGCTCCGTCGGCCTCGAGCAGCGGACTCGACGCGCTCGCTGCGATAGCGTGTCAGGAAGGGCCTTGAGCCGCTGGTCGCCCTGCGATGCCTTGAAAAGAGAAACGGTGCACGGGCACCTTCATGAATGGAGTTTGGGTTTCTTTTTTTTCCTCTTCCTGAATTTCCCTTTGAGCTATTGGCGTTTTGGAACATTCCCAAAGAAGTTTGATTTATAATACCCTCACCGCAGCCGTGCGGCAAGACCTTGACTGGTCATTGGGACTAGAGGCGCAAATGGTGCGGCTTTGTCTGGCACTTGGCCGGGTCATTTAGATGGTCGATCGGGGCCAACGGTGGCAATGAGGAGGGAACCCAAGGGGTAATGCTCAGACCGACTGCTGCGCGCACGCTGGGGTCTTCGTCGGAGCTTGAGGAGAGACAACGGCCAAGTCCTGATCAAGAGAGCGTATCCGTATTGTATAGTTGTACATAGCATATGTTGAGATCGTCTCAATGATCAGCGCCCTCTCTGCAGCATTCAGCTGCAGCTTCTTCCCAACACCTAGTCCGAACCTTCTTTGCCGTGACAGCTTGAATTAAGAGGCAAACGAGTAGATGTCGAAGGGGTTTCGACTGCTCGTCCGACTACGACATTGCAGCAAAGTTACGAAGACGTGTCTTGGCTCGTCTGGGCAATGCGACGACAGGCCAAGCGAGAGGAATAGATCGTGATAGGAGAGGGCGTCGTGTGAAATTTCGCATCACGCAAGGGGGCGGGGGGCGAGGGCTATGGAGAAGGCGGAAGCACGATCTGCAGATAGGCGAACCTGGATTGGCAAATCGCCCCCTCAACCGTGCAAACCACATGGCAGCCAGGTAAGCCGTCGGTCATGCCACTTTGTGATCGATGTTTCCTTCCCCCTCCCCCCTGCTCTTCCAACGCCGGGACGGGGGAGGGAATTTCGACAATTGGGGGAGGGAAAGCAGATGGGGAAATGGATGGAATGCCATGGGCAACTTTGCGCATCGACACACATCTGGGACGATGGGGAGAGATCAATATTGGATTCCGACAATCATTTCAGAAAGCCGGGTCGGGTGTGCCATGGGGGCCACGAGCCAGGCACACACATACATACATACGACGACGACGGCCCTGCGTGGGTTACACAAAGCGCGATCTCCATGCCACCACCACCACCACCGCCAACGGTCGTACGAGGGATCGTACGGTGGTGGTGGGTGTACTCGCCAGCTACTCGCCTGCTTTCCTACCGCAACTCCTTTCACCCTTCTTCCTGCCTGTGCCGACGTCAGACTGCATGGTACGGTGGGTGCATCCTTGAGCGCACATGGCACACATGGTCCCCGGTCCTGTAGAGCCGAGCGGGCAAAATGTCACGAGCGGTTGGAGCCGAGGCAGGGGTCTTTGTTCTTTTTTTTTTGTCCTTGGTTCCTTCACTCGTCTCCGTCCTCTTCTTTCTTCTGCCGCCCCTTTCCAACTTCTCTTTTCTTCCCCCTCCTCCCTCCTCTGTACGCGTATGGTAGGTAGCCGACGAGGTCCTGGCAGGGAGGCTCTTGGGTCGGGCACAAGATACAAACGGGGCGGGGAGAGGAGAGCCTCGGATAGAAGGTGAGAAGGGATGGCGGCAGCATCGGGGCTGAGTTTGGTTGCATGGTGACTACCACATCGTGCGCGCCTCATCAGATGCCGGCAGGAGACGAATACTCGCGCAACGATGTTTTGCGAGCTACGCGGTGAGTGCCGCAGGGGTTCCGAACGGGCGGCATACCGGATGGCGGCGGCGGCGGCGGCGGCGGCGGCAGTGTCAAGCCAAGCTCGCCCTGCTTTACCTGTTGTTGTGGTGCCCCTCAATAAGTGGTCGACCTGTGTCCAAAAATGCTGCGTCGGAGGCGAGAAACATGCTCAATTCGGTGCGAGGGAGAAAAGGGGGGCGCCCATGGCCGCCGAGTCGCGCGGGCTGATGAGGGCGCAATGGGATCGAGATGCGATCGAGCATGGAGTAGGAAAAAATCCAGGGCGGGATGGCCATGTCTTGGATGTCTACGTCATTGTGCGCCACTCTTGATCCGGGAGGTGACTCGCGTGAGAGGTACGTGTCGAGACACCCTTGGGTGTGGGCCGCTCGCACACCCAGCAAGTACCTAATCCCGACGAGCGCTCAATCCGGATCCGAAGTGGACTGGGGGCACCGCGGGATGGACGCGTAGGTGGTACGTACCTAGGTACAGCTCTCGTATGAGAGGTACCCAAGCGGTGGGTCGGCCTGAGAAAGTCCGTGGCAGTTTGAGGTGGGTTTATCCCGCCTCTTGCCCCATCTCGGTCCATTTGGTCGGGGCATTTTTAGAAAGGCGTCTTGGGCTGCCGTACGGGTAAGGTACTTTGCCTCACGCGCCTCTGACGCGGGCCCCAAGTGGGCCGCGTCAACCGGCATTGCTGCAAGCAAGGAAGTCGCTGCCAGTGCAGAAAAGTTCCTGTCGATCAAATTCATGCTGACTGACTACGCGTAACTGACTGACTGACTGGCAGGACGCCTCACCTCACGTGAGCCTCTCTCTTTCTCTTTCTACGAATATTCTACATCTCGCCCCAAGCCCCGTGCCAAAGTGGGGTTCGCAGCGTGTGCGAGTAAAGAACACGCGTGCTGGGCAACATTGGGTCTCCATCATTGCCCCCTCGGCAAGGGGACGAGCATTTGCGCCCGGGAAAGAAGATTGTTGTGGGACCCGAGTGAGGCTCGCGGCAGGCAGGCACGGCAGGCAGACACGGCTCGGGGGCGGTGGGTTGGATTGGCGGCAAGCACTACCGGCGACTTCCCGCACCTGCCACCCACTCGTACCAGCCCAAGCTGATCCATGGGCAGGGTGTCGTCAAAAGGCAAGTGCAATGGGGCGTCAGGCGACCAAACCAGAACTGCCCGCAGCCTGTGAGCCAGCCTTGAAAGTCTACCTAACGAGTACATGGAGAGCGCCGGGCACCTACGAGTGAAGTGAAAGGAGGCACTTCCATGTACTCGTAGACTTGCATGGACGTTGGTGGCACAAGGCGATGGAGGCGAGGCTGTGCCAAGTCACGCAAGGCTCTACAAGCCAAGCCATCCGCCGCACCAACTATAGCGAAAGAGTGTCCGTGCCCTCAAGTGACAAAAGGCGGCGGGCAGACAGTCTGCGTGGGTGGCCACTGCGTATGGAGTATGTAGGTCGGAACCCGCGAGTACAGAAGGCAAACGGGCCAACCTTGAAGACTTTACGTTATGAGATGCGCTCCTGGTGTCTCCTACGAGAACAGATACCCGCAACGCCGCCTCCATCCATCCGTCTCCGTCTCCGTCTCCGTCTCCGTCTCGTCTCGTCTCGTCTTTGCTCCACCCGCTCTTCCCGACCGCCTCATCAACGCCACGCCCCCAACACACGCGCGACATGCGCATCCTCTTTTTGCCGTTCTATCATTTTCCCCAGTCTGCGGGCTGCAGATGCACCACTCTGCCTCCGGCTGCCAGCCGACAACGGCTTTTCCAGCATCCCCCCCCCCCCCCTCTCTCTCTCTCCCTGTACTGTACTTGACTTGTCGCCGCCGCCATCGCCATTACCATCGCCATCACCTTCACCACCACAACCACGTGGCGGCTGCCCATCTTCCCTGCAACCCACCGGCCCTCGTCAGCCGTTGCGACTACCACGACGATCAACTGACCGAAAGTCCCACCCAACGCCTACCTGTCTATCGGGGTCCTGCGCGGAGTCGCTGGGGTCGCAGTGGCCACAGCCTCCTAATTTGCTCCCCCCCCCCCCCCTTTGACTCCCCCCAGAGGGATGAGAAGGCAACTAATCACTCGTTGGGAAGCCTGACCAGGGCTCCACCTCGTTCCAGTGTCGCCATCTCCTGTCATCCAGTGCCATGTTTCTATTCACGTACGTGAGCATCCTCGCACTTTCCACAGCTGGCCCACCCTCACTGGACCGTCATTCTGGCCGCAAATGCGCCCGACCCGGCGCCTTGCAGCTTGGGGCCGTGGTTTCTAATAGGACTCCCCCCTTCCTTTGCGGGTCTTCAGAGTCGTCCTCTGCCCTATACACCGCTTGAAGAGTCCTGAATCACGTAGTTGTATTCTAGTGGCCGCCCCCCCCTTTTTTTTTTTTTTTCGCACAGCGGGGTCAGACCGATGTCCGCGAGCAGCTATAGGTGTGTTCTTCTGGGCCGAATTTGATACCCAAGACACGCCCTCGTCTCAAACTGCGAGAGGCTGTGGTAGAGACAAGAGTCACGTTCATCACGCATGGGCGCATGTCCCTGTTGAGTAGGCGCGCGAGCAGATTCGCCTGTGTCGTGATACCGCGCTGTGCTCTTCTTCTCTCCCGTCTCGCCGCCTCGACTCCGGCACGACCGAGCGGTTTCTGTCCAGATGAGTTCATAGCCTGAGGCTCAACCCGGTCGTTTGCGTTTCGAAATCGCTCCGCGGACATCTTGGTGCCAGAATGTGCCTGATGAGACCGGTCATCAAATGTCTCTCGAACTTGAAAGACCTCGGAAAGCTTCATGCGTAGCCACGCGCAGTATCTGAACCGGGCAGTCTTTGGTCTTCGAGCTCTCCACATCCTGGCCCCTCCGAGATATCTCGGTCAAGCTTCTGTAGCATTTGGGATCGAGCACAGCATGGGCTCCACCACTCTCTGCGTTCTTCGATTTTGCAAATTTAAGTGGCTCAAATTTCGACATACGCAAACGCCGGGGTCTCGAGTCTTTGCAAGCCACTGCGTTCACCTGGGGATAAAGATGATTCCCAAAACTGAAAAAGTAAATTGAAGAACAGACTGATCAGCGGCAACACCATATCTTGCGCCAACATTCAGAATTTTCGAGTGTAGCAGTTGTAGCTTATTGCATGTCCTGGTTGACCTGTTGCCTGTGTGCCTGGAAAGGGGTCGTGCGATCTTGAATCCTCGCTGGCGGCTCAAACGTTCATTGAAACACTTCGCGCAACTGTCAGGTGATTGCTACAGAATGATTATCCTGAGGGAATGCTTTCGAAGTACCGAACAGCCGGGATTAACTATTCTGGCACTTGCGTTAATTGTTTTGTCTTTCTAGGTAGCGTCCCCAGACTAATATGTTCATTATTCATAAGTCTCGTTTGCAGATGAGTGCCGCTCATCCTGCAGAATTCGCATAGACAACCCTCTTCAGAACGAAGGCGTATTACCCCTGTCGCCCCGTCCCGCGACTTGGGTGGTGGCCAGCGCCACATTCCTCGCAGTGTTGCATATCGCGCGTCGCGATCCGACAGTGGCTTTTGAAGCCTTCATATATTTACATTCATCATGCCCCACGTCCGTGCATACATTTCCACGAAGTTGCTCGTGAATATTCCTATTTTCTGGTCGTGAAGTCGTGAAGTCGCCAGCCCTTGAATACATGGCGATGTGTGATAAGCAGCACTTGGACTCAATTCAGAGAGGTGGCTGCCAACAGCCTGGCGCAGTTCGAGGCAAGGCAGTGTAGCTCTATGCGTGCTCGGTTGTCATGGAAAGCCTCTCGTCATCGCCTGTCTAAGGACGAGGCCTGATGTTCGAGAGTCGGGAGTATCGACTTGTTTTCGTGCAGAGTCGAACATGATCAGGCATGACGTTGTTCGTATGTCACATCAGCTGCCTCCGTGACCGACGGCATGATCTCGGGATAAGTTAGAGAGCCCGGAAGTTCGTAAGCCACTCCCGGAGGAATCTCAGGGGATGGAAGCTCAAAGTAGTCTTGCGGGTATCCGACATGTCGAAGCTCGTTGTCCGACCCATATGCCGTCTGCCACACGTTCAGAAAACGGCGGTAGTCTGTATGGTACGATCAGATGCTGAGATTCGGTCACCGTCTTGCCAGGCATTTCCACTTACCATCATTCCGGCTAAATTGGAGGCCGAGATATTGAATGTCCAGGCCTGGGGCGGTTGATGACGATGAAGATCGATTTCTCCGGAACGGGGCTAATGTTAACCTTCGGCTGCTTGAGCCACTGCCCCGTCGATTGGCGACCATCAGGCGTAACGTCCGCCGGCGATCATCGCGCGATCTCGGTTCTGCTTCGAACTGGTCCACCGGGTATTCGCGATAATGGCGATCGATACGGTTGGCGAAAAACGTGAGCGAGTGCCTCGAGGTCTGCCGATCTGACCATAGCTTCAACCTTTGGATGGTGCCCATGCCCTTGATATTGCCGAATGAGTCTGTTCTCCCGTGGCTATCCGTCCAACCCACGTCAACGTCGAAGCAGTCGACGAGGTCCTTCTGGCGCAGGTCTCCCTGGAACTGCAACGAGGCTTCAATCGTGGTAAACTCGTATTTGATGTCGATGAACTGGTCGAAGAGGATTACTCCATCCTGGTCGATGTACCGCACACGCTGTGTGCCTGGGAAATGGACGTATCGTTCGAGCTGGAAAGGATCCGAGAATTGGCGGTGTCGTGCGTGAAGAGTATGCGGAATTGCGTCGGCAGGTGACACTGCGAAGCTGTTCAGTTTTGCGATTCGGCGAGAAGCTGGTGAAGACCGGGTGATGGATGAGCAACATACAGACTTGCTCCAGGCATTCCATGCGGTAACTGCCCTGCCACAGAATGCGACGCTGAGTGTTGTCGCAAATCTCCCACGGGCCCAGGTAGACCGTCCGCTCCTCGGGCGTGTTCTCGAACAACAAGCTGAGCGGCGGCAGATGATCAGCAGGGGTCCAGCAAACTCAAGCCGCAAGGGAAAAGAAGGGGCGTTACATTGTTGCTTGGTAGCCCGGAGGGCCGAGATCCAGGGGCCGGAGCGGGGTTGAGGGATCTTCGGTCAGGCCCGAGACGGTGGTGTTGGGGGTCCATTGGGAGCCGCCTGAGCTCGAGAAGGTTGGAGGGTTAGAGACGCGAGAGGAAGGCTGAGTGAGGGAGGACGAGGCGTATGAGGTGGAGGAAGAGGATGAGTAGGCCATCGCAGCGCGCGGCATGGGGGGCTTCAAAGGGCCTTGATGGAGGCGCAGAAGCCCAGGAGACCCCAGTGGGAGTCTCCAGAGTCTGGAGGCGACAAGGGCGACTTGAGACGAGAGTGCAAGCGGGGCACAGGCATGTCTCAGAGGGTTCCAAGGCGGACTGGGGACAGTCAGGGAAGCTGAGTCGGGAGGTGTTGAAGTTTGAGGCTTGACGGAGGCGTAGTCGGCGAGCCGCAGGACGGGACGAGGCCGATTGGGAACTCAGTCGCAGTGGTAAGGCAAGGCAAAGCTCGTGAACAAGCTCTGCTCGGGAGGCGAAGGGGATCTGCGGGTGGCAGGGCGAGGAGCTGGCGGCAGGACCCCTGGGGAGTGAGTGGGATGAGGCTAATAATCAAAGAAGGTCGAGGCTCGGGGCCGGGTGAAGAGACCACTACTGTACTCGGTCGTGCCGGGGTCCGCCAGTGGTTCGTGAAGGCGTGCGAGCGAGCGAGCGAGCGAGCCGGGCCGCGGCGCCGGGCAGTCCAAGGCGGGAGATTCGCGATTCCCAGGGCGGGGGGCACGGGTAGGGGAGGAGGGCTGACTGACGATTGTCAACCTGATATGTTGCGCGCACACGTGATCAGAGCCTGCGGCGCGGGGGGAAGGGCGAAGCCGATGCTGGCACGGCGATCACCAGTGGTGGCAGCACGCCTACTCGAGTGTACTGAGTAGGTACGAGAAGTAAAAGGGGGCCGTGGTGAGGGCGGGCAGGGCGACGAAAGGAGGGTGTCGAGGTCCGGTGGGCGCAGAAGGGGTCGGGACAGGCCCGGGAGACTCTCGTCTGAATGGGTGCACCTGTGGTGAGAGCTGCGAGGTGGATGACGGACCACGGGCACCCAGTGGTGGTAGGTTACATGTAGGTTGTCACTGCAGTGGTGGGGTGGAAAGGCGACCTGAGTGAGGCTCATAGGCCGGGCAAGCGCGAGTGCCCGTGAGTGACGGGTGACGAGAGGCGGCACGAGGCGGCACGAGGCGGCAAGAGCACGCGGTCGTATCAACTGAGGTTGTGCTTGCTTCGTTGGGTTGCTGTGCCCTGCCCAGGCGGGGGTGGGGGCGCACCTTCCAGGGGTCTGGGGGTACCTGGTAGGTAAGGTCATGTAGCTGGAGGTAGGGTAGGTACGGCACGATACCTTATCCATGGCTAAGACGGAGAGCTCAATATCCTCGAACGGTAGGTACATGTTCTCCAAGTCCCTCGCCCGCCGGAGGACTTGAGTCATTGCGAGCGCTCAGTTCTTCCAGCCGTATGCGGTGGGTGGAACTTGGATTGATTCCCGAGATGACGGCGAAGAGATGAGCCGGACGCGGGGCTTGTCCAAGCCTCCGTCGGGACGGCCGAGTTGGCAGCCTGTACCCAGAGGACTCGGTGGTAAGCACCTTGAACTGCAGCGCAGGGAACCTCATGTCCAGTATTGTATGATGGCTACTGCAGCCAATCACAGACCCGTACCGGTGCACGGGTCTGGTTCTGCACCGCGGCAGGTCGACTCCGGAGAGGACCCTGGGCAGGTGGGGGCACGCCATGCAGCCGTCCCACGTCCCATTAGGGAGGCTCTTTTGATACCCCGTGCTCCTATTGTGTAGGCGCTCCGTACCCGACAGGCTACGTACCTACAGTAGGTACCTACTATCCGTACTCGTACATGGAAGAAGCGGGAGGAGCCACGAGTATTGGATACTTCAATGTTGGGACGGACGACCTAACACCTTACTTACATGTACTTAACCTACCTAACCTATTGTCTCGTATGGTCTGCAAGGACGAGTACTCGTGCAGGGCGTTGAATGCGTATTGAAGTCTCTTCATATGCAGTGATGCAGTGAGGGTTCATCAGCCCTCGATTGTCATGGCCGCAATGGGACGTCCCATCAGTCCCTTGGCTGATCGTCCTCATGCGCGTCAACCACTGTACGAATTTTACTAGCGCAACGGGCAACGATGGGGTCCCTCAGCCCGTCGGGTGGGCGGGCGGATCGCCGGTGGCAGCCTGTTTGCAGTCTCGGCCGCCGAAGCGAACGAACCGCGGAAGAAGCAAAGTACGAGTTCATCGCTCTGAAAGATACCTACATAATAAGATAGGTACGAGTAGCTGGTAGATACCAGGTAAACATGGGCATTTTAAGACTAAGCTGACAGAGAGAGAGAGAGAGAGAGAGAGAGAACACTGTCGGCCTTCCATCTCCATCTCCATAGGTGTATTCTTAGTTGATGCTCACCCGCATCTGTGCAAGTTTTGCAATTCGTTGCCACTGGGAAAGGGGTCAGGAACCCTACCCGGTACGATCTATGTGAGTCTCTGCCTCAATCGCATGGCATTCAGAACAAGACCTCGGGTACCTGTGTCCGGGTGTGCGACAAGGACGGATGCCGCAAAGAGCGGCAAACCCCCACAATTAGGTACGCGCAGTCATCAGGGCGCACAGCATCCATCATGGAACCGCGTCTCGTCAACCCTCCCGCTGCATGGCCGTTCATCAGTACGGGTATGAGGCTGCGCGATGGATTACTTAATGTACTCGTGTGTACGAGTAGGTATCAAGGTTGATTCGATGGCTACATACGTTGACTACCTAATGACTTAGGTATATATAACTATCGGTAGGGTTCTACGAGTAGACAAATTGGATTAACAATTGGTGGTCACATCTTATTGATGAAGCTACTATCATTAATAAGAGCATTCTCGTGGGATACCAGTGGACGTTGGCGATCTTGTTGACAGAAGAGACAGAAGACCCGGGCGCTGGGTACTCGGTACATGCACTCGCATCGGAGGTTCCAGACCCAGACCAAACCAAACCCGGCCCAGGACCCCGACCCACATTGATCAATCCTGGAGTTGTCGCTACGACGTCGACCTTCACCACTGCTCCCAGGTAACGGGTCGATCTCCTACCTACATGCACTACTCGTCCGAGTACTCGGACTTGCTTCCATTCGGTCGCGGTGATGATTAGGTAGGTACCTTCATTACCCAGATACCTTATGTACTTGCTTCTCAGGGGGTACGAGTCGGTAGGTAGGTAGGTATATTCTCGCGCGCCTTGCCGACCTCCCACACCACACCATACCACACCACACCACACCAGACGACACCAATACGTGATGAACGGCCACCCTCTGCTCCCCATCGTCCCTCTCCGCCGTGCCCGTCCGAGCACTCGCCTCCCGGGCTCGGGCTGAGCCTCCCCAGTCCCTCTTGCCCTCTTTTTCCTCCCATCGCCAGTCCGACCCCATGTCGCCGGCCTCTGCGCGACACGCCACCGCCGCGCTTCAGCATGTCGTCGTCCATCCTTAACGACGATGGCTTCTACATCGAAAAGCGCCACAACCGTGGCTTTCTCGGCTTTGACAGCTCCGCTCTGCCCTCCCGCGATCTACAGGTGAGCTTGCTTGTCTGCCCGCGCCCCACCGTCCCACCCTCGCTCACATGCATCTCGTCCCAGGATCGCCAGCAGCTGCGCTATGAGCTCGACCTCAATTCTTGGAACCTGCGCATCTGGGCCGTGGCCGCCTCTGGCTTCCTGACCGACTCGTGAGTCTCTGTCTCTCTTCGTCGCTCATGTTGGCCGCGACGGCTGTGCCGGGCGCCCACTAACGTGTCTCGCCTTGGCCGGCCCAGCTATAACCTCTTCTCCACAAACGTCATCATGGCCTCGATATCCTATGTCTATTTCCCCGACTCGAGATATCAGAGCATCCTCATCAATGTTTTCACTCTGCTCGGTTCCATCCTCGGCCAGCTCCTTTTCGGCTATCTGGCCGATCGCTTTGGCCGTACGCGCCTTTACGGCGTCGAGTTGGCCCTCGTCATCGTGTCCACCATAGGCGTTGCCACTAGCAGCATGGGCTTGAACAACATGTCGTTCCTCGGGTCTTTCGTTTGGGTGAGCATCATCCAGCCGCCCCCTGCCCCTTCTGCGATGCCCCTGGCTGCTTGCTGACCCCGCCTTGCTCCCTGTGAATAGTGGCGCTTCGTCATGGGAATAGGTACATACGCACCGTGAATATCTGGCGCTCAAACTCGCCACAGCAAGAAGCTAATAGCACCAGGCATCGGAGCCGAGTACCCCCTCAGCGCCGTCATCACGTCCGAGTGGTCGAGCACAAGTTCCCGGCCCACGATGCTCTCTTCTGTCTTTCTCATGCAGCCCGTCGGCCAGGCCCTGGCTCAGCTTGTCGGCCTTTGGGTCGTCCTGGGCCGGGAAAACGAATACAAGCTTCGAGAAATGCAGTGCGGCCTGAACACCCGCTACGAAGACGAATGCAGGCAGATCATTGACGGTATCTGGCGCATCGTGACGGGCTCCGGGGCTATCCCCGCCCTGTTGGCCATCATCTTCCGGTTCTTCCTGTATGACTGTGGCCTGTACAGCCTCGAAGTCAAAAGCAAGCCGGCACGCGCTTTGAGAGATACACAGCGCGTGTATGGCGAGACAGCCGGCGCCGGGAACGACATTAGCCTGGTTTCGCCCGCCCATCAGCGTTCGCCGCTGCCCATGCCGCGGCAGTACTCCAAGGACGACTTATACAAGTACTTCATCCGAGACGGCAACTGGCTCTACCTCCTGGGCACGGCCATGTCATGGTTTCTGTGGGTACCCTCCGCGAGCGACTTTGAACTCCGCCGCCGTCACTGACTGACACGAAACAATGTGCAGCCTCGATGTTGGCTTCTATGGCTTTTCCCTCGACAATAGAGGGACGATATCCGATATCTGGGCCACGAGCCTTCCATCACCGCTGGATGAGAGTCTCGCTTGCTGGCATTCTTCCCTCGAAGGCGGCAATTCCACGCTGCCTGGGTGGCGGGAGCAGGGCAGACGGCCCTCGTGGGCGACCGACGCTACCAGACCGTGCCTCACGGTGAGCGAGGTACTGGTGGAGCAGTCCCAGCAGTACCTGATGACTGTATCCATAAGCTCCATCCTCGGCAGCCTTTGCTTCATCTACTTTGCCAACCGAATCTCCCGCAAGACGTGGCTGACGACGTCGTTCGTCTGCCTATCTATACTCTTCGTCATCACTGGGGGTGTGTTCTACGGTGTCAGCCATACCAGCGGGGCACACGCAACCGTTGTTCTCGTGGCCATCTGCCATTTCGCCTTCAACTTTGGCGCCAACACTTTGACCTTTATTCTTCCCGCCGAGGTTTTCCCCACGTGTTATCGCTGCACGTGCCATGGCATCTCCGCAGCCGCCGGCAAAATGGGGAGCCTGATCGCCGTCCTGTTGGTATATGGAATCAATTCGGGATACCACAGCCCTACCCGCCAGGGGCTCATCTTTGTGCTTTTCGGGTCGATGCTTCTGCTGGGGGCCATTTACAGCTGGGCCTACGTGCCGGACCCTCAAAGGCGGGTCTGGCTGAGCAATGGCCGGACGGTGTTGGAGAACAAGAATCTGGAGGATCTTGGGGGAGGTCGTGAGAAGGCGAGACTTGAGGGGGAACTGATCACGGTCAGAGACAAACTTGAGCAAATCAGGCGACGGTTCCGGCGCTCAAACGGGTCGGCTGGGCCTGGTGCAGAAGAGATATATGCCTCTGGGTACGGGCACGAGTCTGCGCCGCCGGCTTTCCACAGCACCTACGGCGCAGGGGCCGATGCGGGGAGCGTTGGCCGCGGCGGCGCAACGACGCTGGTCGGACAGCCTCCCTGAAACAATTGCCATGAATACGAGAAGATGTTGACTATTTATTTTGGGTACGATGAAAGCCTCGTGTCCGACTGGCGGGGCAGACGTGCAATCTACGAGCCGTACCGGCCTCGGTTCGTCTGGAGGGAATAGCCGCGACGCAGCGGAGAAGCCCCAGTAAAACTGGAGAAGCGGCTATCTCCAACACGGCCACGCTGAGGGGGTTGGCATGACCCCTTGGCTGGCGTGGACGGGGCGTGGCTCGTTGTCACGTTTGCGCATGGATTATTATCCAAGCCTCTGCGGGCGTGGGCCGCACGTGGCCGGTGAAGTGACTGGGGGTCCGCTGCCAGAAGGGAACAGACAGAAGGAGGAGGAGGAGGGTGAGGAGTGCGCGCACACATAGTACAAAAAGTCTCTGGCGTTGTATAAATCGACAAGATCCCCGCGAACGACTGCATCGTCAACTCCCACCGATCCGCCGTCTCTTAAAGAAAGGAGTCTCCCTGCCCTCCCCTCCCTCCCTCTCACCAATCCGGCCCGGTCGGGTGTATATTCTTGTGTTTTGGCGTCGTGAGTTCTTTTCTTCCCTCAAACCTCAGAGCTGTACGTACACTGGCTGCCCCATCACTGCCCGAGCTTTCTTTGACTAACAAGATCGAATCTCGTCTATTACAAGGAAGATTGTGTCTGAAAAGAAAAACCAGAAAAACCAAGGGAAACAGAACATCTAAAAAGAAAAAGGAGGTGAGGGGAAGGCATTGGTTTTCTTTTCTCCGCTCTTTTTCAACCCCCCCCCCCCCTCCCCCCCCTCAAATCTCATTTCTTCACGCCACTGCCCACCCGCCGCCGCCAACCGAAGAGCCAGCCATGACGGCGCTGCCGGCGGCGACGGCGGGAGTGAGCTCGGCGCTGGCGACCAGGACGTCAAAGGTGTCGAGGTACAGGTCGCGCTGGCTGGTGGTGGCCTGGACGTGGGGGTTGTGCTCGAGGGCCTCGGCCCAGGCGTGCCAGCGGGTGCCGGGGATGGGGTCTGCCCAGCCGCGCAGGTCGCGCAGGATGCGCGGCATGCGCAGGACAAAGGGCGCCAGGTGGATGTCCACCAGGCTCAGGTCGCGGCCGAGGAAGTAGGGGCCCTGAACATCTTGCGCGTGAGAAAGAGAAGGAAGAGATGGGGTTGGGTTGGGGGGGGACATGAGGACATACCCTCTCATCAGCAGCCTGGACAAGCGCCCCAACGCTGGTCTGCAGCCGCTCGGTGCACTCGTGCTGCTGGCCCAGGTCGACGGCGCGCGCCAGGGCCAGGAAGTCGGGGACTATGCTCGCGTTGATCTGGAGCGTGGGCATCGAGGGTCGTCAGCCTCTATGCCTCTATGCCAAAGTATGGAAGAGAAGAGAAAGGGAGAGGAATAAAAAAAAGAAAAGAAAAAAAGGGGGGGGTGCTCCTTACATAATCGATCCATACGCGACAGTTGGCTCTCAGTCTCGGATCGGTTGGGAACAGGGGCACGCGGTGGTTACGGTCCTCGAGCTGGAACCGGCGGGAGGTCAGCTCTCGTGTTATCGAAGAGAATCAAAACTGGAAAAAAAGCCACCACAGGAAAAGTGAAGGGGAGAGAAGGGGGGGGCAAACGCACATATTCGAGAATGATGGCGCTCTCGCCGCTCGCCCACTCTCCCTCGCGGATCGCCGGGACGGTACCGCGCGGGTTGGCCTCGAGGAGCTGCGTGGGCCGCTTGAACGGGTCCGTCTCGCAGTACTGGTACGCCATGCCCTTGGCCTCGAGTGCGATCCAGACGCGCTGTGAAAAGGGGCTTCATCTCCAGGGCGACAAGATGTCTGTTGTCAACAGTGGTCAAAGGGAGAAGAGGAGAAGGGAGGGGGGGTAAGGGAATGAAATAAACAGGGGAAAAAGAAAACTCACCAGAAGCACGAGGCGTACAGCTTGATGTCTTGCTCTTTGCTGTGCCTCCGGGCCGTCGCCAGCGCGACGCCCGTCGTCTTTCTCTGGAGCGGTTTCTGCGAATCGGGTCGGTTAGCGCGCTGGAGGGAGAACAGGGGAGGCGAAGCAGGAGAGGGGGAAGCGGTACCTGGGCCCTCCTGGCCTCCTTCTGCTGCGAGGCGAGGTATCTCTGGACGGTGGACCTCTTGATCTCGTCGCTCTTCTGCAGGGTGTGCTTGTGCGGGCCGGCGACGCCATCTCCCTTGCCGTTGCCGCCGTTGCCGTTGACGCGCTGAATCGTCCAGAACCTCTCGCCGTCGAAGCCCGGCTGCAGTTGCTGCTGCTGCTGGCCGGCGCTGTGGACGCTGCTGCTGCTCCCGCCCTGCTGCTGCTGCACCTCGTCGCCGCCATCCGCCTGGATCGTGGCCCCCGGGAAGTACTCGGTGATCTTGATCTTGACGTCGCACAGGTCGCGCTCGCGGGCGTTGCGCTTGCGCTTGCGCTTGGACGGGTCGTCCGACTTGGGCGTCCCCGAGGGCCGTCCCTTGAGCCGGCAGTCCCAGTAGTGCGAGACGAAAGGCTTGCGCTTGTACTTTTGCGTCGAGCGGTGCGAGTACACGTTGTCGATGTGCGGGAAGTACGTCTCGAACCTGGGGCAGGGGAGGGCCGAGAGGTCGGTCAGCAATATGGTCTTTTTTTTTTGGTACAGGTGAAGGGGGAAAGGGAGATTCTGGTGATCTCTACTCAACACATACTCCTCGTTGGACAGAACTATGGTTTCGTCGACGTTGAATAGCCTCTCGCGCCACTCGTCCAGGTGAGGCGGGTCGATAACAATCTTGCTGACCAGCTGACCATGCGGTCTCTGCTCAGCAGCAGGGGTGACCAGATGCTGCTCCAGCTCTTGGTGCTGCTGGTGTTGGTGTTGGTGCTGTTCGTGCTGCTGCTGCTGCTGAAGCAGCTGGTGATGATGATGATGATGATGCTGTTCATGCTGCTCGTGCTGGTGGTGGTGGGGGTGAATGCCGTCGAGCGGGTGCGGCTGGTGGTGGTGGTTCTGGTGGTGGTCGAACCCGCCGCCGTGGGACATTTGCGAATATTCGTCCTGCAGCACCGAGTGCCAGGAGGACGCGTGCAGCGAGTCGATGTCCGAGGCGGCCAGGCCGGCCGAGGTGGCTGAGGCAATGTCGAGGGCGCTGAGGTCGATGGACGGGTGGTGGGCAAAGTCTGGGTGGCACGGGTAGTGCTCCGTCGGCGACGAGTGCTCGGTCAGCAGGGGGAACCGGTGCTGCGATGACGCCGATGCCAAGTCCAGGTCGTCCAGGCCGTCGTGCTCCGACGAGTTTGAGCCCCTGTGGCGGTACGGCCCGAGTGTCGTCGTCGACAGCGTCAGCGGCGGGCCCTGGGGCGACGAGCCCAGGTTATTATACAGGTCGCTCTGCGGCTGCGAGTGCATCATGGTGGGCGGACAAGGCCGGGAGACCGGGGGTTGCTCCTGGATCTGGCAAGCTATTCGTTTACTGCCTGCCTTTCTTCCGGCCCGTCTGCTGCCTGCCTCCCGGTTTGCGTCGTCGTACGTTGCAAGAATGTCTTCCCAAGAGGCGCCGCGAGTGAGGGGAGGAGGGTTTCAGTGAATAGGGGGGGAAATAGGGGGGCAGCGAAGCAGGGCAGGGCAGGGCAGGGCAGAGCCTCAGTTTCCTCCTTCTGACGCTGCGTGTCGCGTCGTCTCGCAAGAATGCAGTGCAACGTGACCGGAGGGGCGAACTTTGTCGGCAAGATCAAAACAGCGAGGCCGGCTCTCTCACGATTGAATAATATCGGAAGAAGAGAGACGAGATGCTTGTCGTTGGTGGGCGAGGGGGGCGGGCGCAATGTGACGTGGTCAGACTCTCTGCGAGTGATCACAAAACCCCCTTGTTTTTCTCCTTTCGAAAAGCCCAAACACGCGGGTGCTGTTGTTCCCCGCGAGCACCCGTATTATAGAGCAAGTGCGTAAGAGAAACAGTGTAATGAAAGATCTCTATCCCTATAGGCAGACGGACGGAAGGACGGACAGACAGACGGACACCAGAACAAAGCCAAGTCTATCAAGGGACACACAAAAGTACGAGTCAAGCTGGGAATAGCATCTCAGCAGAATCTCGTCTGGCCCCCGCGAGGCAACCTTCTTAAATAAAGAGACAGACAAACGGAAGGAAGAACGGGGCGGATGGACGGATGGACGGATGGGTGGGCGGGCGGACCACTCACTCACTCACTCACCAACCTAACTCAACTCCCGGTAATAGTAATGGTGGTGTCAATGGCAGTGGCGACGGTGGTCGTGGTGGTCGTGGTTGGTGCACATGAAGGACGACTCTCTGGTAAGAGTAGGTACGCGTCCGTCGTAGCTCGGCCTAGGCCTGAGTGAGGAGGGATGGGTGATGCCGACGACGACGTGCAATGCCTAGGAGCCTCGCTCGTCTCGTCTCGTTATGCCAGACTTGTCGAGTCTGGCCTGCGTGCCTAGGGCCGGCCGGCCGACGGATTATCAGTCGAAGCTCGGAACCCTCCAGCCGCCGCCTAGGCTCTTCCATCTTTGTTGCCCTGCCCCCTGCTTGTTCGTTCGTCCCTGCTGTGTTGCCCCTCTGTGTATGGGACCAATACCCGCACCCAAGTGGCCAGGCAGGGTGGCAGGCAGGCAGGCAGGCCAAGCGGGAGAAGGACCAAGCATGCACACTCCATGCGCAAGACGCCACGGATAATCTCCGTGGCGTGGCAGCCTGCAGCGGTCTAAGGCCCGGCTTCAAGCCCCGAGGGAGACGACGGAGGCGGAGAGACAGAAGTGGGGGGTTCGCGGGTCCCGTTCTGTTCCTGTTTGCGGGGAGGCCGTAAGAATAATCCTTCCCTCTCGAGTCGTCGTGCGTCTCGCCCGTTGCCCTCGACCAGGCCACTCACTGCCCCTCACAACTCATCTCCCTTCGTGTCTCGTAGGCCTGTTTGCCTTCTTGCCTGCGAGTCAGGCATCGTCAACTCTGTGCCCCCCTCCTCCCCCCGGCCTCTCCTGAGCATCCCGTTACCTGAGCCATACCCCCACTCTGGAGAGAACGACTGATACAGCGCAGAAACCTATCACGCGTGACACAGTGAGGGGGGGAGGGGCTGAAAGCCGAGCTCTCTGGTGACGGGGAAGCGGACCCTGAAGGAGCCGCCGAGGGTGCTACCAGGGGGGAGGGAAGGCAGCCCAGTCACTCGTAGTCCGACGTCGAAACTCGACCGGGGCCCTTGATGAGCCTCTTTTCTCTCTCTCTTTCTCTCCTGAGCGCTCCTCTCTTCCCCTCTCTCCATCTTGATATTCGTACGAGTACTCGTAGACTGGACAGACAGTGTCAGCCATGCCCTCCGCGAGGTCGAAACACTGTGGAGAAATCAGCAGGAGTCTTCCGGGCTCATCATCACCAGCCCTGGCAGACAAGGCCGCAAAGGGCCACCAACTCGTGGGGCATTGCCCAATCCGTCTGCTGGGACCTCCCCGCTCAAACCCCTTGCACTCACGAAAGCGCGAGAGCGCGAACCGGTGCATGACGGTCGGTGCACGACGGTGCCATTACGGACGGTGCTGTCCATAGCGATCCTCGGGACACTTGGTGGCGGCCAGATTGATGAGGTAGTCCAAGGGGTCGGTCGTCTTCCGTCATAATCGTCGTCGTCTTCTTCGCCTTCTTCTTCTCCTTCTCCTTCTACCTTTGCCCCCATGGTGGTAACTCGCATGGTTGCGGACCAACCAGGGGCCCTCAATGCATCTGCCCCCGGCGAGATCAGGCCAATGGAACCCCAGGCGACCCGCCAATGATGGAAAAGTGGAAATGGTATTTGTAGTGGAGAACGGGACGGTCCAGGGTCCCATGTACAGATCCCAGTCCTGATCAGTCCGTACTTCTTACAAGGGGCAGAGAGAGAGAGTCCTACGGAGCTCGCACTTGCATGCAGCTCGGCGAACACCTGCTCCCTCTCTCCCTCCCAGCCTCGGTGCCGAGGCACTTGCCGAGTCATGTTCCTGGTGCTCGGCGCTGGCGCTGGCACCCTCATCCTCGTCCCCGTCTTCGTCGCCACAGCGCGCGCGCGCCGCCGCCCCGGGGGAAAAAAAGTGAGAAAAAAAGACAGGAGATCAGACAGGCCACCCTTATTAAACGCCACAAGAGAACCAACTCCAAGGACGGCCTGTCCTGGGAGTCGTACCCGTTCTGCCCGTCGTTCAACCCCCCTCCCTTCCCCGAATTCTCCTGGACCCCTGAAAAGGACTCCCTGTCCACACTCCGAAACGCCCCAATCGTCATAAGTATTCGTACTCGGCCCCATCTGCCAGCACGGCACGTCCCGCGAGGCACGAGCTTCCACGGTTCCAGACTCGACTGGAAGCCCTTCGCTCAAATTCCCTGCTGGCTGTTCGCGCTGAGGGCCAGATACTGACTGCCACGGTGTGGCCGCCCGTCGGCCGCGATATATAAAACGCCCTCGGCAGTCATGGGCACAGAAGAGGGGCGCCTAGCTCCCCGTATCCCACCCAAGGTCCATGGTATCCATTGGGGGCATGCTCATGAGATGCTGCAAGACACCCTGTGCCACCGGCGTCATCCCTGTCTCTGACTGCCCTGGCATCTGCCACCCGTCGCCCATGGTGAACTCGTTACTGGAAGCGTCCGGAGTCGCAAACGTCCGTCCTGGCGTCATGCCCGTCCCGCCGGATGGCATTTGAAAGCCACTGGGCATCGAACTCTGAAAGTAGTTGGCCGCGCTCGAGTCTGGGCCGAGATTCCGACCCGACCCGATCGGGCTGGCCTCGAAAGACGCCCTGCCCGAGGTGTTCATCGGCCCCGGCCCGGACACGCTCTGTCGGTGGTCTGAAGCGGTGCTGGAATTTGGTGTCGGCCTGTTGGACGGCCCGTCCGGGTTGGGAGAGTTCGTCTCGCCACTGCTACCGTTCTCCCCGTAGCTCCCGGGCGTACGGTTGAACTGCATCTGAGCGAATCCTGTCCCATCCATCTGGTAATTCTCTTCCCTGGTGTAACTCCTCTCTCGCGAGGGCACACTCGGTTCTTGCGACATCCAGTCCTGTGAGCCGCTCGCGGGCCGACTGCGTCGCTCAGCGTCGGACGTGCCTGCCATGCCATCGGTCTCGGGCGGGCCGAAGTTGGTGTCATTTCGGAACCGCAGAATCCCCCCCCTCCCCCTTCTCCCTCACAGGCACGCTGATTTGGATTTTGGTGGGCCAGTTTGGGAGGCATCGGGGCCGTCGAGGGCTGGACAAGATTGTAAGCGGCTTGAACGTCATAGAAGGGAAGCGCAGTGGTGCGTTCACTTACACTGTCGGTGCTGCGGGGAAAGGCGGATCTGAGCTTGGGGATTCTGACCCCAAGCGCCTCCAAGTCGACATCCAGCTGCACGAGGAATGACTCGGTGAGCGGGTTTTTTCGCTTGAGTGCGTTCATGGCCGCAAGAAGAAACCGCAGTGAGTCGGCCGTTTGGCTGTCATCCGGCCGACTCTTCAGATACTGAACGAAGACTCGGGCGGCCACGTATAGGCAGAAGGAAATAAAGGGGTTCATCTAAGCGATACGAGTCAGCGGCGGCACGATGCCGGGCGGTTGCAGCACTCGGTACTCACTGCTGAAAGATCCATGTGGGAGACCATCCTCATGATACTGGCGATCTCGTTAGCCGCCGTGATGCAGCGGACCTTGCTCTCGGCGCTGAAAGACGCCGGCAGCCGGTTCTTGTCGGCCTTGAAGATGGCGGCCTGATGCAGGCATATCGTAGAGGTGTGGATGTTCATGTTGGTAAAGACAATGTTGGGATTCTGCAGCCCAATGGGCAGTTTGAGGTGAACCGGGAGGCAGAGCGAGGTATTGAGGAGGATATTGTCCAGGTCGCGATGCCGCTTCCAGAACAGGCCGTGCAGATCGTGATCGCGGTCGTCGTCGTCAGGTCGATGCAGATGGATCAAGTTGCGGCCAAACAGACAGGCCATCAGGACGATGCCGCCGAACGACGAGAGCTTGCCAGCTCCAGCGGGCGTCATCGAGTCGGAAAGGGGTTGCGTCTTTTCGGGCTTGCTCATGTTGAAGGCCTCCTCCGAGGCAGGCAGCTGGGTGAGAATGTCGCGTTCGTCGATTGTCATCGGCCAGCCGGTACCGATGCTTGCATATCGATCCTCGCAAAAAGCCATCCAAAAGGTCCTCCGTCTCTCTTCCCTTTCGGTCCAGTCGCGGGGCGGCGGGAGGCATTGTTTGACGTCTAGCCCATTGCCATCAAGCCGATGCAAACCCATCCTGAGCGCGGTCAGTACAGCTTCTGGCACGCCAGAAGCGCGCAAAGACACAACTTACATCTGACACAACCGCACGGCCGCCCCTGTGCTCATCCAGGCCCTGGGAAAGTACATCATTTTGAACTCGTAAGACGCTAAAAGCACATGCGTCTGAGCGTGAGAAACAGAGATCATGTGCTCGCCAAAGCCCTTGATGCTGTCCGCCTCGAGATACTTGCGCGCGCGCTGATAGAAGAGCTCCTTTAGATCGGCGAACTTTTCGGTGATAGCACTGGCCAGTGTCCATGCGGCGTATCGCAGAGCCACGGGCGGACGCTGGGCTGGAGCTCTGGGGACGGTTGTGCAAGGGTCAGTATCGGTACACCGCATCACCAATAGAGGCTGCGCTTGCAGGAGGTCACTACGTACAGGTTCATGGCGGCTAGGTAACGATATTTATGTATCATGGGCAGCGAGGGGTGCACTTTGTCGAAAAAGATTTGATGCCTGCGAGAAATTAGTGTGGGCGCGACGCGGCACGGAGAGGGCCTGAGCCTGGGTCCAACATACAGCTCATCGATGGTCTCCTGAGGCGGCAGGGGCTCCTCGAGCCCCAGACCTATCATCTCCCACGTGAAACTGTTGTCCATACCCATCTGCATGCTGCTGTTGAAGTTGAACTCTTCCACGTTGCCGGTCTGAGGCGAGTCCTTGTTCGGACGCTGGCGCTCATGGTCTCCCGTGATGGCAATGGACGGGTTGTTGAAGCTGAAATTGGCGGCCGCGGCCGCGGCAGCAGCAGCAGCAGCGCCGGAGCCGGACGAGGACTCGAAATTCAGGCTTGGTGTTTTCGCGGGGTCCGGACCTGGGCCGGAATCTTGGGTGGTGAGGAGCTTCTCGACCTGTTCTGTGTGAAGGGTGGCGCGAGGTTAGAAGCTGGGAAAGCTTGGCTCGGGTTTCCAGCCAGGCCTCACGGCGAAGCCCAATCTCGGCTTGTTCCAACTGGATGGATATTCGGTGACTACTTACTGAGTCTTTCCTCCAAGGCCTTGACGTAGCCTCGTTTGGGGCCACTCTTTTTCCGAACTTCGTCGTAGGCGCACGAGTGGCCCAGCCGCGCGCATGTGCTGCAGCTGGGCTTGACGCCGTCGCATTTCAGTTTGCGCTTGCGGCAAATCATGCAGGCCAGCCTCTTGGGCTTGGGGACGCTGGCGTTGGGGCCCAGTGTCGCGCTATTCTCGGGGGCCGCGTTGCCCTCTGGCGGCGGGCTGTTGCGATCGGAGCAGGGTGAGCCGCACTCGTCGTTGGACATGGCGCCCGAGGGCTCAGCCATGGGCGCCGACATGGCTACCGCGGGGTGGAGGAGCAAGTCTTGTGGTACTGTCGCTGGCGCCGGTCGCTGAGCGTGTGCCTGTCGCCGCTGGTGCAGGCCTGCTCTGGGAGGTGGGGGAATGCCGGCTACACTGACTGGGCGGGCAGTGGTACTTGGGTTGGTGGCCGGGCTTGTGATGGGCGGTGGACTGGATCGAACCGAGGGGTGGTGCTCGCATCCCACGGGACGCGAGGACGGGGGCGAGAGCGAGGGCTTGGATGTGCACAGCCGGGAAGAAACAGGCGTAGGGGAGGGCGTTGAGTAGACACAGCCAGCCAGCCAGCTGGTTGGGACGAGGCAGGCAGGTGGGCGGGCGGCTGATTACGAAGCAAGATGACTCTCCCCGCGCCTGACGGGGGGGGTGCGTGGCCGTATCAGAACCGAGAGACGTCGGAGGTCAAGCGTGGAGGCGCGGTGCCGTGCGGCAGCGGTTCGGTGCGGTGCGGTGCAGGCCGGGTCTTGTGGAACTTGTCTCGGGCGGCGGTCGTTGAGCCGGTCGCGTGGGAAAGAGGTTGTCTTGAACAGGAGCAGAGAGCGTGCGTCGCTGAGGACGGCCGGCCTGGGCACGGGGGAACGGGGGTTACGAGTACTCGTACTGATGACTGGACCGATATTTGGGGGTCCTGGGCCCCCGGGCAGGCAGGTACGCAGGTGGCAGGCAGGCACGCAGGGCAGGGCGGGCGGCTGCGATACCGTCGGCTCCGTCAGTCATGGGGGCGTGGCTGCCCGGTCTTGAGCAAGCGGGCCTTTGGGTCCCACCACCTCCCATGATGCTGATCTACGAAGAAGGTACGAGTAAGGTAAGACGGGTATTGGTGCACGAGTATGGTTTCGGGTATATCCATGTACTTGCCTACCAATTGCAGGTGCCGTCAGTGAAGCGGATGCCTATTTCTGTACTTACCTCTTACATGCATCACATACCTTACCTACCAAGACCTGAAGTAAGCACACGTATCTACTAGGTAGGTACCTACCCTACCTTATGAGATGGAAGGCACCGGGGACGATGAGCCGAGCGCGGTGTCTTGGCAGCCCGCCCGCGGAGCCCGAGTCGGCGAGGTGTTACGGTGTGTGGGTGTGTGGCCGTTGGATCCCTCCTCCAGGTCCATCTACTACTCGTACGCGTACCTACATGTAGTATCCTTCCGCCCTTACCCCTAATAGGCACCACTCAAAACACTGGACCGAGTGTCAGCTATCCGCATGAGGTCTGCTTGCCAGGTACCGAATTTCACATCAGTCTGTTCAAGCCGAGGGCAAAGCAGTCTACGAGAATAACGAGTCTTATCTGATCGACAGTGGGGGGGCTTGGGGGGCTTGTCACTGCTAGTTCCTCACTCCCGTCGTAGGCTGGATGGTAGAACCGAGCTCTGGACTCGTCTTGCACAGCCCCAGGCAGCAGCTTGCTCACCGCCGCCGACGCGCGGAACTCCCAATCCGTCCAAGAGAGCAGGCGAATGATGGATTTCGGTGCCTCTAATGATAAGAGGGCTCGAGCCGGCTTGCACCTACGGAGTATGAGTAAACAGGTACTCGTGGTCATTACCGTCCACACAGGCTAGTCTCGTAGCCAGGGTCTGGCCCGACCACCAGGCACCAGACACCTACTCGTACTTATGGATACTCGTAGAGTCCTGTTTCATGGATCGCGGGGTCCATCCTTGGCCCATTCTTTCTTCCTCATAAGCGCGACACGTTTCGATGCGGCGCCAGAACGCGGCTGCTGTTCTCGTATCCACTTGGCACAACTGTTGAATCCCAACGGCATCTTACCACTCGCGTCGAAAACCATCACAACCGAACACGAGAACTCGTACTCGCAGACATTGCTCGACGTGTATATCGGTCTGCATTGTGTTTGCAAATTGACGTTGCTATATCATTCTCCTGGCCCCCCTGAGCTCTCAAGATATCAATACAAGATTCGCCAGCAGTGATCCACATTGCACTACAGAACGAGGGCGGCATTTCTGAAGCTGTGCATGGTCACGCAGGCCTGGCCAGGTAAGAGGCCACCTGTCGTTTTATAGCCTGAAAAAGGCGGACTAAAAGGCGTTTAAATGTGAACCTCTTTTATTCCCGCTGTTGTCCTCCTGGTTCTATCTCCCGCCAACACTGACGCCAATGATACGAAGCGCACCCCCATCAGTGTAAGCCAGCGCATATCGGTTGGGAGCCCAGGCAACCACAGGGCACGCAGTACCTGTCTTATAGGTGCATAAGTGCTCTGCAGTCTCCGAGACGGTAATTTCAAGCCCGGACTCTGTCAAAGGGAAGGGGAAAAAAGGAAAAAAGTCAGCAAACAGGCCCTGCCGGAGGACCGCGTGGCGCCCGGACGCTGGGGTGCTCACCTTCGTCGCTACCGCCGACAATGAAGAGACCATCCCACGAGAAACCTGCGAGGCTCGGTTAGACACTGGTGGCCTTGCAAGTCGAAGCTGGTGACACTTACTCAGACTTCGGACTGGGCCGGTCATCTTTGTGATGGTTCTCGGGCAATTCCATTCTGTGGTATCCCACAAGGAAATAAGGGAGTCGGTCCCGCCCGAAGCAAGGTACCTGTTGGTGGGATGGAGGTCGAGGGCCATGCAAGACGACGTGTGGCCATTGAGCGTGAACTCGGCGTCATCCCCTTCCTTATAGTCGAAAGTGTACGCTGGCTCGAATTCAGGAAAGGTGAGTATGCGAACCTTGCCGTCCCCTGTCGAGGTGTATATCCTCTGGCCGCTCCAGCAGAAAATGATGTTGTTTGTGTGTACCGGCTGCTTATGTGACGACAGTGGCGTGCTTTGAGTGGGCGACAGAACGAAGAGGACATCATCCTGGTTCAAGGTCAGCCCGAGGTGTCTCTTCCGACCAGGACGGTATGGGCGGGGCGTACTTGATTGCCGACGACGACACGCTCGCCGTCGGGAGACCAGGCCAGGGTGAAAGCTTCGCCGAGGCCCTTGACCTCGTTCAAGACGGCCCTGGTCTTGACATCCCAAAACCTGACCGTGCCATCACTACTGACACTGCATAGTTCGAGTTCCTTGACAGGGTTGAAGCCAACCTTCTCTATGGGGCCCGTGTGACCTTTCAGAGCTGTCGATTGCCCAACGTTGGGCTTGTCGACATTCCCTGGGTAACATAGTGGAGGTCGTCAGCTAGTAGACCGACAGGTGGGCGAGGAAGCCAGGCAAAACATACAGACACGCAAGTTCCTATCGGCACAGCCGGTAGCAACCCAGGTGCCCAGGGGGCTCCAGGCGATAGACCGGATGCTGGGAGAGAGATCAGGACGATGGCCAACCGTGCCGCGACAAGGGAATGGAGCGAGGGCGAATCACCTGGGCGGGAAGCGGTAGGCGGAGGCGGGGAGCGGTGGACTGGGGGGGATTTACTTGTTCACACTCTTGTTGGCGGCGGGATCGGAGTAGGTTGTAGGCTTCAGGGATGGGAAGAGAGATTTGAGCTTCTCGGGCGAGACAGAGGTGCGGGCGGGCAAGCGGGCCATGGCCGGAAGACTGCCAACAGGCCGCGACAAAGTTCGAGAGACGATTGAGCGGCGACTCTATCGGGAGAAGGGGGGCCACAGAAGAGCAAGTGATTTCCCAGAGAGGCTCGGCCTGGCCACAGTCGGGGCGCTTTCGAGATTTGTGGTGGTAGTTGTCCTCGTGAAGCGTGGGGTTTGCTCGCACAGGGTTGAGGCTCAAGTTGGACCCGGCGGGCGCGTTCGTCCAGGCCTTTGCGCGGCTCTACTCGTATTCCATTGTCTTACCTACATGTACATGTACCTAGAAAAAACGACGAGCTCGGTACTTGCGTCTACTTAAACCAACCGCAGTCGATGCGTGCACATCTCGTAGATCCCAGTAGCTGGGCGTATCGAGGTACTGCCTGCCGACAGGTGGCTGGTTATTCCTGCTTGCAGCTTGCAAAGTGCCACATTTCCATTGAAACGTTGACAATGAAGTGTCAGACTGCCCTTGTGAGCGCGATCTTTGGAATTTGCAATTGCCTGCTTCTAATCGAAGCATCAAACTGCCTGGTAGCCAGGTACCTTATTCGAGGGCATGTGTACGAGTTGTATGTCTCGTACCCGACTCTACATACGCGTAGTTCAAATTGGTCAGGTACCTACTCAAAACGGAAGCAGACCGGACACACGGTTCGAGTCGTACCTAGGGGGCGGATTCAGGACTACATGTACGTCCACCTCATTCGATCATCCAATGCGTAGTTATGTACGTACTCAAGCTGTGACTGCAAAGGCCTCAACACGCACACATGCAACATCCGACTTCCATGTGAGGCTTTTCATGAATACATAGGTAGGTACATAGGCAGCATGTAGCTCGTAGGCAATGTTCAATGCCCAGAGCCCACGTGCAGTTAGAGGCTCATAACATTAAAGTACAATTTGCGCGTCCAGCCCCGGTTCAAGTCGTCTCAGGTTCCATGGATGTCGTGCCGCGGTCGGGTGGTACTCGTACTTACGCGTACTGGCACACTCCAGCGTGTCCATCCATTTGGACCCGTGCCATCTGATCTGGGGTCGCGCTACTGGTCGAGTGCCTGTACTGCGGGCTACCTTGCTCGTGCCTCACTCGCAGGCCACTGACACGTACCTCACTCGTAGCCCACAGGCACGGACATGAGGTGGGCGGCGGGACACGGTACCTACCGCGGATGGCGGGTGGGCGGGAAGCTACGACCGCGGCGACGTGGGTCATGGAGTGTTGATGGGATGAAGGGGGCACTTCGGGGCATGGGGGCAACCGCGCAGTGGTGGAGAGCTCCCTCACATGAGCGACCACTTACCTGTACGAGACTCGGCATAGTCGGCCAACTTGCGCGTCAATTGAACCTGGGCCTCCCTCTACGATACCGACTCCACCCCCATCTCGCCCTCGCCGGCCGGATCGATGTAGCTGGGCGACCGTCGACTGCTCCGGACCGCACAGCTGCTTGCCCAAGATCACCAACACTGTCCGCCGCAGCCACAGTCGACAAGACACGCGTCTCGAATGAGGGCGAGGGCCCCTGGGGTCTTCAGCAGCCATGTACTGGCCCGTCGGAACCCCCAAGATATATGCGACGGCCACATGCCAGCCTGCCGCCGCTGCCTCGTCATCTCTGCTGCTTTCTCATGATGGCGCCGCCCCTCCTTCACCCAGCTCGCGGCCCGCCCCCTCGGCCTCGGTCTCGGCCACCGAGAGCGCCTCCTTGCGCAGTGTAGCCTCCAACCTGTCCAGCGCCAACGCCAACTCGAGCTCCGCCGACGGCAGCGACAGCAAGCCTGGCCCCCAGCTCGACACTGCCTCTGCCTCGCTCGCCGTCCCGCGACCCCCGCGACCCCCGCGACCCCCGCGACCCCAGTTCCCAACACGCCCGCCACGCCCGCCGTCAACTCGGTCGATCATGACCAAGACCAGGACCAGGATCAGGAGCTTTCTGCCATTGATGCCTCCAGCCTCGACCCCGCGCAAGACCAGGCCCTTCTTGTGGGCGAGCCTGTCGTGGCGCTCCGGGTGTCCCGAACCGGCCACCTATTTGTAGTCATTACGGCCACCACCATGACCGTTTGGCAGACCAAGGTATGCCCCTTCCTCCCGCGCCTATCCGTCACGACTCTTCAGACTAAGCGACTCGCCTGCCCGTCCATAGCCCACTGTCGTACAAGCCATAGTCGTTCGATCCACCGCGTCTGTCAAATCCTATGGAACCAACGTCTCGCTTCTCCTCAGGCCGGATTCCGCAATCGTCGTCGTCCAGACAAGCTTCGGTTACCTCATCACCTACTCGCTAGCCACCGACCCCGACTCCCGCGTCTACAAACCCCACTTCAGCGACCATGCCAACATTCAAAGACGCCGCCAGAGTCATTTCGGCGGCCCGGGGAACGCGACGCCGGACCAGATTCTTCTCGGCCCCGGCGAAGGCCCCGGCGTCCGCGACATGAGCGTCAGGTTCCGCAGGGTGATCAAGGTCGACGCTGGTATTGAGTGTGCCATTGCTCTTGATGACGAGCTGGTCGTCGCAACCCAGAAGCCTGCGGCTGTACAGTGCATCCGTTGGACCCCCGACAGCACGGGCACTCAGACAAGCACTGAGCTTGTAAGCCGCATGGGCTGGCTGGAGAAGAAAACCTTCATTGTCGAGATGACACACGATCGCCCAATGAACCTGTCTACTTGGATCACCGGCGATGGCAAGGCCTACGCGGTTCAGAGGGCTTCTCCGGGTAAGGGGGCCAGCGAGGCGCCTGTGGACCCGAAAAAGCTGTTCAGGGGCTACTGCTTTCACACGCCGACCAGCGACACCGCCAATGCCGTCAAGGCAGTGGTAAATGCGCGCTTCTCGCTCATTGCCGTGGGATGTCAGGACGGAAGCATCTCGGTCTATTCTGCAAAGGACTACGCCGGCAACATCCCACATTCACATGCTCACAAGAACCCCGTGTCGCGAAACGCGTCGGGGGCACTGACCACTCTGACATACTCTCCCGATGGATACTGCCTTTTCGCCGGTTACGAGAATGGCTGGGCGACGTGGAGTGTCTTTGGCAAGTCAGCCAGCCAGAGTTTCGCTGGCGACCCAGCCATCACGGCTGCCAACAACGAATCATGGCTGGCAGGCGTGTCAAGTGCGTCTTGGATCGGAGGCGCCAGTGAAGTTTTGCTCGTGGGCCGTCAAAGCGAGGCCATATGGCTTCTAGAAATGGCTCGGAGCGCCGTAACGGGCTGCTACAACCCACCGAACCTCTTCCGCACCGTCTTGCAGAGCTCCTCTAGTGTCATGGTATACAGAGGCTACGACCTTCCGGACCTCACCAGCATCTCTGCGGAGCCTTTCCTCTGGCACACGGCGAGGATCCCTGCCAGCTATCTTCTTCACCAGTGGCCGATCCGCTGCACGGTCATTTCTCCCGATGGCAGATATGTGGCCGTTGCTGGAAGGAGAGGGCTGGCCCATTACAGCATCAACAGTGGGAGATGGAAGACGTTCAATAGCGAAGCGGCCGAGAACGAATTTCAGGTACGAGGCGGCATGTGCTGGTATCAGCATATCCTCGTCGCTGCTGTCGAGGCCAACCGATCGTACGAGCTCCGTCTCTACTCGCGAGAATCCGCCCTCGAGAGTTCCACAGTTCTTCACACTCATCAGATGCCGGCACCGATCGTGCTCATCACCTCTTCGGGGGACGACTCTTTGCTTGTCTACACGTACGAGAACCTCCTTTATCACTTCATATTCGCGCCAGTCAACGGCTCGGTGCGACCCATCCAGGTTGGCCAAATTGCCTTCCATGGGATAGTGCGTTCTCCGGCGCGGGTACGGGGTCTGAGCTGGATTGTGCCCGAGGGTCAGTTGCTCGACGGCGATCCTGCACATGACGTTACGTATGCCTCGGTTCTCTTCCTTGTGGACGGGAAGCTCGTTCTTCTCCAACCGTCGCTGAACCAAGAGGGGCAGCTCAAATACGACATGCGCGTCATTTCCCATACAGTCGAATATTACACAAGCATGAAAGATCAGGCAGCAGTTGGCACATTGGGGCAGCACGGCAGCCACTCGGCAGTCGAGGCTGAAGAGAGCAATCTTCGGCAGTCCCTGTGGGTATTCGAAGGCAATGAACTCAAGCTCTGGCCGGATGTACAGGATGTGCTTCGGGCCGCGTCGGACGAGACGACGAAGGAGCTTCCGCCCATGGTGTCTATGGCGTTTGACTTCTACCCGCTTTCCATTCTCCTGGGCAAGGGCATCGTGCTGGGCGTTGAACCAGATCTTGTGCAGCGGAGGGACGTCAACTTCTCATACTACAGGTTCACGATTAGGGTAAGAGACTCGGACGGTTCCACGAGCCACCAGCCCTCCTTCCGATCCATTCTTGGCTGCTAACCAGTCACAGACTCACTTGTTTCTTGCAGAGGTCTTGCGCTTCCACCTCAAAGCTGGGAACATGTCAGCGGCGCTCAAGTTGGCTCAACAATATCAGAACCTGGAGTATTTCGCGCACGGGTTAGAGATGCTCCTGCACCACGTACTGGACGAGGAGGTGGACTCGTCGCCGAAACCTGAAGACGCGGTTCTGCCCAAGGTCCTGTCGCTGCTATCTTCGTTCAAGCAGTATCTCGACATTGTGGTGCAGTGTACGCGCAAGACGGAGGTAAGGTCGTGGAGGACGCTGTTTGCGTACCTCCCCCCACCGCAGGAGCTCTTCGAGGAGTCTCTGCAGCGGGGGTCGCTCAAGACGGCCGGAGGCTACCTTTTGATCCTGCACACCTTTGAAGAGCTGGAAGCGGCGTCGGAGCAGTCTGTGAGGTTGTTTGCGCGCGCGATTCGAGAGCAGGATTGGGAGCTGTGCAAAGAGCTGGCCAGGTTCTTGGCGGCCATGGACGAGAGCGGGGATACGCTGAGAGAGGCGATGGAGCTTGTGAATGTGCGAGTCCAGCAGGATGGGGAAGAGCCGGGAATCATCAGCCGGCTGGAGGTGCCGTCGCGACAACACAGCAACGGGACGCTCAGAGGCAGCAGCAAGTCAGAACAGACGTCGGAGACAGGGTCAGATGCCCAGTCGACGAGAAGCGACGCGAGCAGTTTCGGAGCGCCCAGCCCTATGTAGCCCGTTGAGGCTCTCTCTCTCTCTCTCTCTCTCTTCCTCTCTCTCTCTCTCTCCTCTCTCTCTCTCTTCCTCTCTCCTTTCCCTTGGCTGATGGGGCCAGGTAGAAGGAGCGGGAGGTAGTCAGAGACGACGGGCACTCGTGAGGCCAATGGGAAACACCTGACGATTATGGGAAGCAACTTTTGAATAACAGATGCAAGTACAACGGAGTTTAGGGGTGGGCAAGCGATACACAATAAATCGGGGACATGGATCATCACCAGACCGGGGTTCGAGGACTATTGATTCCCGGGCACTGATAAAGTTCGAGTATATCCAAGTGAGCGTGAGCGAGCCCGCAGAAGTGGACGGGCCTTGTTCGCGAACACACTGGGAGATCTGGAAAAGTGTGTACTTCAAGATGTGTCACATATCCGTTAGGTACCTGACGCAAAAGGTGTGCGGTGCGCCTCGAAGCGACAGCGAGGATTACGAACATGGCGACTGGCCTACAGACGGGGCCTAAGGTCATGTCATGTAAGGTGCCGCCTCCGGGTACCGTACATGTATCCCATCGCGGTATTCGACACCGCGAGAATCGCACAGCAGGTTTGAGACTCGACGTCCATGGGCACCTTACCTAGGGGTAGACCAAAGTGATCGCCGCTTTCCACGGCTCAGAAGATCCAGGGTTCTTCCAATTCCATCACGGGTGGGGACAGCCCTGGAGTTGGGTGAGCCTTGACGCGTAGGGACATCCATTGATTGGGCAGTGCGGGATAGCCAGGTACTTAAAAGTCCCCAGGTGCAGTACCTGCTAAAAGAAACATCGGATGTAGCCCAGCAATCTCTGGTGCCTTCCTGGCCGAGAACAGCCACCTACATAGGAACCCATGCAGGTACCTGTATGTAAGTAAATACATATACCTAGGTACGACCTGGGAGCAGGCACGGTACCTTGGCCTCATATCTGGGGCACTTTACGAGTACCTCCACTCACATCAAGTCGGCCATTCGCCATTCTCGGAGCTTGAAAGTGCCACCCTGGAAGGACATCAGCACATCAGGTACCTTGGTGGTGGACACTCAGCACGCACAGATACATGGATGCACCTAAGGCAACCAGGTTAGGTACACGTCGAATCGAAGAATACTCGTAAACCGGGGCAGGCGAACCCCTCCATGATCCATTGCCCACGAGCAGCGGCCAACCAAGCCTTCAAGTTTTGGCGCGGGCCTTGCGGTAGCACGAGTATCCTCCGGCCCATCAAGTTAACAACTTATTACTACACCACTTACTTACCCGACCTAACGTCGCCAACCCGCCGGACCAACCAACCCCATCGCGGCGGTCAGCCAAACAACCAACCGCTCACCACACAACCACCAGGTTTTCTACCGCCGCCGCCGCCGCCGCCGCCGCCGCGAGCCCTTCCTTGCGAGACCTTCCCTCTCTGCTCGCCGACACCGCGGCCTCCCCCGCGCCACCTACGCCCCGGCGGCCCTCAACCACTGCCGTTCCCGCTGCCGCATCTGCCGCATCTGCCGCTGTTTGCGACGACGACGACGACGACAACGACCCCGCCGCATCCATATCTCTTCGAAAGCCTGATCCGGTACCAAGCCCGGCCGATTCCTCCCGTTTGGTCTCCTCCGACCACGTCCGACCACGTCGCCGAGCTGGGAGTCGGCCTTTGTCGCGGCCGCCTCACGGTCCCGACCGAGAGTCAACGCCGTCCACCGGTGTCTTGCCACGCACGCCGCGTTACGCACCTACAGCCCGCAGTTACGAGCCCAGCTGTGAGGCATCTGCTTTCATCCCGACCGACTTGGACCGTCTCCGCTCCCCGCCCGGCCCTGTGCACGCGCTCACCGCCCGCAATCCGCGCGTGAGCCTTGAGCTTGCCCTCTACGCCGGTCACGGCCACCGCAGCGGCAACGTCCACTTCGACCTTCTGAGGCTCGCCAGCCCACCTAGCTAGGCACAAGGCCCGTCCTACATTGGGTATTCTTGCGGGCTCATGTCCCACGCGACTACGACCATGATGGAGGAATTTGCATCCGAGTCGGACAGCGACTACACCAGCTACTGGCGTGATTGGGTAAGTTGCATATCCCTCACGCACCGTCTCTGCCTCCCCTTCTCAACTCCTGCCCTGTCCCGCTTTCTTCTATTCTCCGGTTTCCTCCTCTCTTCCCTCCCCTGCCTCGCTCCTCCTTCCCGTCACGCGTACCGGCCGCGTGGCAGCAGATAATACACGCGCGCGCCCCCAAGTCGGCAGTCTCCCAGCAAAGCGCCCCGCCAAGCGGCGACGTCTCACGTAGTCGAAAATCAGATATGGCTCCGATGTGATCGCGATCCATGAGGCGGCCCGGTAGTGACGGGATCGGCCAGGCTGGATAGGGCAACATGCGGCGCGAGTTGCAGCCACTCATTGGTCGCGATGCGTGTGTGCGTGCGCCCCGACAGCGCCCACGTGCCGGATCCGACGTCCAGCCGCGCGCGCCGCCGCCGCACACGCACACGCGGAGGATGTACTCTCTTTGTTGAACCACAGCTTTGCGCTTGCTTGTGCCTCTTGTGCAGCGTCCGCGTCCATCTGCTGCAGCCGGTACGACTTATCGGCTTGGGGGCCTCAAGGGTCCGAGGATCTTGCATGACTGACCCCGGCATCACGCTCTGTGTCACCACTACATCATGTGGCGCGCCCTTTACCATCCGAGTGCTTCAGCACGTTGAGGTTGCCCTTGCAAGGCTCCCATTCTGCTTCACACTGCCGCTGTCCCCTCGCCTGCTCCTTTTCCGGCCCTACGCTCCCATCTACCCCCCAGTACCCCTCCGCCCCTATCGTTGTCTCCAGCTACTTCGGCGTAGGGTTTGGAATCAGCTATCCTGCGTATCCTTCCGCCAGTGGTGCGCCATCTCTGCCATTGTTCCCCCCAGATTATCGACCCTTGTCTCCTTCCCACATGGCGACCTTGCGCTCCCAGTCCCGCCGCAACCCCGCCGCCCCCACAAACTCAGCCGGCCTTCCCCGCCATCGCGAGGACCGCTTCACTGGTCTCTTTGCCAAAGATTACTGCCATGCTGTTCGAATCACCCCTCGGCCCACTTCCCCAACGCTTCGTCTGTTGTCGTCTTCGCTCTCTTGGCGCCATTTACTGACTCATGAGCCTGTCTTAGTTCATATCATCCCGCGGCAATGAATATTTTTGCGAGATTGACGAGGACTATCTGACGGACAGGTTTAACCTGACGGGCCTTAACACGGAAGTCCAGTACTACCAGTATGCTCTAGACCTCATCACCGACGTCTTCGATCTCGACTGTGATGACGACATGCGGGAAACCATTGAAAAGTCGGCGCGCCATCTCTACGGTCTGATCCACGCGCGTTACATTGTCACAACCCGCGGCCTGGCCAAAATGGTACGTTTCCATGATCCCATACGTGCGCTGATTGTCTTCAATGTGCAGTTTGTGCAGACGAGCGGCTGGTTTTCTTTTTTTTCTCTTATTTCCCCTGGCTCCTTTTCTATTTCATTTCTTTTTGCTGACCTGGCCTGCCGTTGGGACAGCTGGACAAGTATAAGAAAGCCGACTTTGGCAAATGCCCTCGGGTTTTCTGCCACTCCCATCCGCTACTGCCCATGGGGCAGACCGATGTGCCCAACCACAAGCCTGTCAAGCTCTACTGCGTGCGATGCGAGGACACATACAACCCCAAGTCTTCGCGGCACGCGGCCATTGATGGCGCTTACTTTGGCACTTCGTTCCACAACATCATGTTCCAGGTCTACCCGGCCCTGGTGCCGCCGAAGAACTCGGAGCGCTACATCCCGCGCGTGTACGGGTTCAAGGTCCACGCGCCAGCCGCTCTGATCCGATGGCAGAACAGCCAGCGCTCGGACATGCTGCGGCGCCTGCGGAAGATGGAGGTGGAAAGTGGGTTCAAGGAGGACTTTGGCGAGGACGACCTTGAGGAAGAGGAAGAGATTGACATTGACGACCAGGAAGATCTTAATGCGATGCACGTGGTAGGTTGAGAAGGGGGGATGTCTACGGCACCAATCACATCCCGCGTCGTCTTGCCCTCGCCTCGATACGCCGGGCGCCACAGCGATTCCCAAGGCCAGGTGAGTCGAGAAGGAGCAACATCCGGACGAGGCCTATATCGGGTGGAGATATCCAAAGCAGAGGTTCGAAACTACACGCGGGGATTGAAGGACGAGAGGCGGTGTTCAGACCCGGCTTCTTTGCACTACCAGGCGTTCTTGAGTTGACAAGGCAGACGGACGAGCGGGCGAAGGCTTTTGCTTCAGATTCGCCGGACAATGCCCCCATTTGTTTCCCGGGGTTTGATTCGCCACTGTGGGGTTTGATTCGGGCCCAGCAGCCGGTGATGGCGCTGGACCGGAACACACACACCATTACGCCTCATCCATCACGGAGTAAAGGGAGGGTTCAGACTCCAGGAATAGAAAGAGTATTAGTGGTACCCAACATGATAGCACACGTTCAGGGTGCCGGCACGTGGCTCGTTGTGACTCTTGCTGCCTTCTCTCCGTGCTCATAATCTACGGACAGGAACTCCAGGGTTCCCCATAGGTGAGACGGGGTCGTAGCCAGGTAGGGCATGTGACCTGGCTTATTGTTGATCCCCATTCTACCCAGTATGGATCACAACATGTACGGATGTCAGTAGCGTGCCCAGCACACCCAGCGAGCCACCGCCAGGCAGCGAGGATAGGCGCGCCTTGGCCGAGCCGTGCGGCGGTTCCGACAAGAGTCTGCTCGAGAGAGAAGTGAGCGGAGGCATGCAGGCAGACCCGAGGAGTTTTCATTTCTCACGTCTCTTTCTCTCTCTTCTTCCTCTTCTCCAGTCCTCGCGTCAGCAGGGTGGTTCGGCGCTCGGCGTCCGGCACGCATCGGAATTGCCTCTGCCAAGTAAGAAGAAGAAGAAGAAGAAGAGAAAGGCACACCGGCGCCGGCACGCGAGAGCAATTGGGATTCCTGTCCGGCCGTAGCGGGAGACGAGAACCGCGTCCCGTCAGCCACACACCGACCGACGATCGATGAATTAGTCAGATCAGACTTCTGTGTGTTTGTGGATGGATAAATGGATGGATGGCTCGGGCCAGCAAACAGGCCACCGGCACGGCGCCAATGCCCTACTTTGCCTTTGCATTTTCCCGTCAAGACTTGTCATTCTAAGATAACGATCCAGTCTGGGGTTCTGCTCGGATTGGTGACCGAGGGCTGACAAGACAGATTGCCGCCGGCCGGTGTGGCGAGGGATGACCTCTACTGACCTAGTTGAAGGTAAGAAGGTAGACGGGTCCAGCACACGAGCAGAAAGACGGTGCACATGCAGAGTCGCCGCGTGAAGTGAGGGAGGCTTCTAATTGCTGTGACCAAAAGCTGCTCGGGGGAGGGCCGGCTTGAAGCCCGCCGAATTGTCGCTTGCCAAGCTACCTACCTTATACATGGTATGTATACCTTACCTGTACTTTACCTACATACGAGTAATAAGCCTCGGTCTCTGTCCTTCCGGGTTGTGGGCGTCTGCCGTGTTCAATTACGTTACGAGTACCTAAAGTTAGGTAGGTACATAGCATCCATGTGTGCGATGAATCAGCTTACTCGGATCAATGCGTGTTTCTCGCCTCCCTCCCCCGCCGAATCCCACTCCCTCGCTGAGGTCCGGTCTATATCCCTACTTGGATCTGAAAGACACACACACACTCTCTGACAAGAGCTTGCACGGGCAGAGCACGGCCAAAACATGGCGGCGGCGGCGGCGGCGGCGGCGGCGGCGGCTCGTCGTCGCCACGTCAGCCCGGGTACGATTGATGCTTTTCGACGCGTCTTGCGCCTGCGTTCAGGTCCAGAGTGCTGGTGGTGGTCAGTTGATGGAGAAGCATGGGCCTCTTATGAATATAATAAATATATATATCAGGCATGGTATCTCCTTACCTGTTATCATTGCCCACACCCACCATCCAGAGCAGTTCAGATCAACCTCTCCCCAACCCACTCGCAACCTTCCAAACGCAACCTTCCCAAGTCGCAGACCAACCCCCCGCCCAAGGTAAGATAGTCCTCTTTCTCCTGTTCCTTCTCCTCCAACCCCCCCTTCTTCCGATGAAATGACCCGAGCCGACGACTGAACCCTGCCCCGTCCCCCAGATGCACGCGTCCGCCGTCCTCCAAGGCCTGGCCCTGGCCCTCGCCTCGGTTCCAGCCGTCTCGGCCCTGAAACTCGTCGGTTGGACGGACCCTGACGGACAGCCATGGGATGTGCAGACCATCCGTGAAGATGACGGCAACGATGTGGGCAAACAGCTTGCAAAGCCCCAATATGGCAATGGCGGCTCATACAAATCGGTCAGGGTCACAGATCTTCCCAAGGATCGGAAGATCACATTGAAGGACCAATGGGGGAGGACAATAGAGATCCTCCGACACAATGATAACGACCAGGTGATGGGGGTCTACGGCCTGTTTGAGCTGGAAGTCGAGTCCACATAGCCGGATGAGGCTTTGAATCGATGATTTCACCCGATCTCACAAATATTTGTCCGATATGTACCGTATATATATGTGGATGCAATATCGACTCATAGACACGGGGAGGACAGGACAGACGCGTTGGAAGGAAATATACAGACAAAATAGATCTAGATATAGACAGGCGGGAGCAACACAGCCACTCGACAACAACAAAACATTCGGCATACCATATGTCAACACTATCTACCCAGGTAACCAACCAACACTCTCGCGTTCCTATCCCTGGCTAGCCCTACGGATCTTCTGTCTCGAGTCCCGTGCTGCAGCTCGCTAACCTGTGCATCCGTAAGAGGCACACAGGCGACTCGCATACACCGCTTGCCCAAGTGACACTGATGAGGAGAGAACCACCAACAAGGCCCCCTTACCAACTTGTGTACTCAGGCAACGAGTGATTGGCTGACAGCCCTTTCAGTTATTACACAAACTCTCTCCGTCACAACCTTCCCACTGGGCAGCGTCTCATCTGATCGACACCGCCGCCCCAATCCGTTAACCAGCCGTCGGCACGACTCAGGGTGCTGGCAGCAACATACTTTCAATGCCCCCGCCTTTGGATCAAGACGCGCCATACATGGATAAGAAGCCCTGGATACGCTGGCAAAAGCTGCCGCTGCAGTTCCCGAAATAGGCCCACGGCATTGTGATGATGGTCCGCGGGTTTTCCAACCGGAGCCAAGCACTGCTGTAACCAAGTCATTGGAAAGAATAAAGCTCATTTCATTAACCAAGGTACTCTCTATATGGCAACCCTGTCCTCCTCAACCAACGCCTCGTGAATGTCCCCAACGCCAGTGGCACAGCTCTATGCGCGTAAACCAATGTGGTGGGCCCGCAACCGCGAGAATGCTGGACGGTGCTCCGACCCGCGAGCGCGTGTGCGGAGATGCCTAAACAGGATGGATTCGGGACTCGGGGCGCCCGAGCGTCACGTCACTGCTCTGTGTTGTAGGCCCGAATGCAAACCCGTTTGTGCGCTTCATGATCATCAAGTCGTTGCATTCAGGAGCAATTATGATGCGGAATACAAAACAGGCCGGCCGTAAGATTCGCTTTCAAACAAGTCATAATCAAAGCAGGTCGACTGGCACCGGAGTGCACTCACATCCGCGCTCCTTGATAGGCGGTGTTAGTCGCCTGGTGCTCGAAATCCTCGGGCCCTGAACCACCGCCATAGCGTGTGCGCATCTCAAAATCGTTGGGGCCAGCGCCTGGGCGTGGCGGGTACGCTGGCGCAAGGCGTTCCTCGGGATCACTGACTGCGCCGTTGACTACGCCGTAGCGCTCCTTGTCCGTGGCGAAGCTGTAAGAGCCAACGCCGGCCCAGAACGCCTTGTCGTGGCTGCGCGGGCCCCAGGCCCAGCCAGCGCCGGATGTGAGCGGCAGGTGGTAGTAGCGGAAGGAGAAAAAGGCAGAGATGGTGCCGATGATGAAGCCAAACAGAATGTCGAAGCCGTGGTGCCGGAAGTCGGACCAACGAGAGCCTGCGATGAAAATGGCGAGGAAGAAAGGCAGCAGGGTTAACAGCAGCAAGTAGATGGGAGGGGCGGCGGCTTGTCGGCGGATGGAGGAGACCTGGGAGCTGTGGTAGGCGAATTGTTTGGCGGCAGCGGGATCGGAAAGGTCCTCGCTGCTCGAGGAGGCGGGATCCCTGGCGCGCGAAGGGAAGGCAGACGTGCCGACCTTGGAATAGGACTCGCTGGGGACAAAGGGCAGGGTGGTGACGAATTTGCTAGCCAGGAACAGAGACAGGTAGATGAGGCCAGCGGCAGCAGAGCTCGAGTGGCCCGAGGGATAACTGCGGAAGCCGTCAAACATGATGTGCTCGTCCGTGTTCTGGCAGATGGAGGCCATCACGAGCTGGCCATTGTAGGGGGCACCGGCGGCGGGAAAGGTGCCGTTGTCGTTGGGGGTGTGGAATCCGGCGACGTGTTGGAACCAGTTCTCAAGGTCGGGCTGGCAACGGACCAGCAGGTCGGGGCGCGGCTTGCCGAAGAGGTTCTTCATCATGGACGTGATCCACCAAGCGCCGCATAGGGCGGCGGCAAGACCGAGCCAGCCGGTGTGCAGCTCCCACAGCTTGCGCTTCCAGATGAGGGAGCGGGGGGTGCCGGGAGGGACGGTGGGCCCAGGGACGAAGAGCAGGGTGACGACGAAGATGACGGCGACTGGGATGACGGCGTTGCAGACGAGAAGCAGAGCCGAGTTGACCGTCTCGTGCTCGGTGAAGGGGAAGGATATGTTGGGGTCCTGGAGGCTGAAGTGGCGCATGTTGGGCTTGACCTTGCCGAGGATGGCGCCGGCGACGGCGAGGACGATGAGGATGATCCAGTCGAGGGCGTAGGACAGGGCCTGGACGATGGAAATGCCGCCGAGGACGCCTTTTGGCTTGGGGCGGGGCCGGGGGATGGGGTTGGCGTTGGCGTTCATGTCGTCGACTTGGGCGTAGGGGTGGAAGGTGGGAGAGGGAAGCAGGCCTCTGTCGGGGCCGGACGCGGACATGGCATATATGTAAGGTATGTACTGCTCGCGGCCGGACGGGTTCGCGTTGGGAGGAGCAGAGATAAACCTTGTATGGAGAAGCAAGCAAGACGAGGGTGAGAGAGACGGACGGCGGTCGAGAGTCGGACGGAGGGGGCGAGGAGGAAGGGGTGGCAGTGGTGGCGTCTGAGGATTGGCGGCGGTTGCGGTTTCGTGTGCGTGCAGACTTTCGCCTCTTTGGGCGGGATCGGTTTTCAGGGCCGGTTGTGGTATACACAGGTGGGCAGGCACGTCCGAGTACCTCCCGTCCTTTCAATTCTTTGCGCTCCTTCCAGTCGGGATTGTGTCTTTCGGGCGGGTTGTTGCTGCCAAGTCGAGCGGGCGGTCGTAAGTACAAGTAGTACCGGAGGCAGTTGCGGGAAATGCTGGAAAGAAAGAGCGGCTGATGAGACGGGGATGGCATCAGATATCAATGGGAGCCTTAGCCATGGTAGTGGGTACAGGTACATGTCCCCGTGCGGCACAGAAGTAGCGGAAGGTGTGTGCAATCAGGTACCTACATGATCGCACATTTCTCGACCTACCAAGTTGTACTCGTGCTCATCGGCTGACAGGAAGGCGCAGCACAGGCGCAGCTACGCGCAGGCAAAAACCACACACGCAGCGCCGCGCCGCGCCGCTCAGGGGATCCCCGTGTTACCCGAAATGGGCTGCTTGGCGACAATCCGGTCCGCAGGCTGATGAGCGAGCTTCAATGAGTGTGACAAGACACGTCCCGGTCGAATGGCTTCTTATGACCGAAGCTGCATGCAAACGCAATAGTTGGAAATACATGATACTCGTACTGGTCCATCCATGTCTACACCTACTACCAACCGTGAATCTGAGCTACATTGGATGTGTCCGTGCCGCCTTGCACCGGGGCCCCAGATAATTGTCGTCTGGGGTCGAGAGATGCAGTGACTGACTCGTGGACTGTATCTGGAGATACTATTATGAGTACGAGTACCTAAGGTACCGCGCCTATGTAATGATAAGGTAGATCTAATCTTGACCAGCCTTTGCCAGACTGATGACTGACAAGCTCAACTGTCAGCCTCACTACCTCGCCGATCCGCGCGATCCAAGACCGATTCACGCAGCCTGCGTCAAATGCGAGACCGCGTATTGGCCGTACAGGCGGGCCAGACATTTTACGGCAACTCTATGAGAAGCCAGACATGGGAGCCAGGTGCCAGACAGACAAGCAGGCTGGGCGTGCACGGCCACCACCACCGCTGCGGTGAGTGCGAATTGGAAACGGCTCGCGTGTGCTTGAGGCTATGATGCAATCTTGCCACTGTAGCTTGCTTGGCATGGGTGCATGGGAGGACTCCCAGTCCGCCAGTCGTCCGCGTCCCTCTCACGCCTCTCACACCTCTCTCCGCTCTGCCCGCTTATTATACCAAACGATCATCATGGTAGCGTCCCGAGTGCCCGTCTGTCAGCTAGGTATTGGGCATTGCGGGGCCTCTGGCGCCATCGGCCGCAACTCCTTTCCGTATCCAGGCATTTCATTGTTGGAAATGGCCAAGTCTCAGCCCTCCGTTTAGCGCCCGCTCAATCTAACACATTGGAAGGGGACGTAGGGGGCGTAGGGGGGACGCGAACGCGCAGGCACGCACACGGCAGGCAGAAGAGGCGGCGCGAAACCCCCAAAGCTGGCGCCGTGGTCGCTCGCGTAGCGCCATCGGGCCGCCCTGCCTGGTCCTGCTGTCGACTGCCGCCATCCGATCCACCATCCATGATGGGCCGAGTCGCCCAGCTACGAGAACAGTGGTGGGCAAAGAAGCATCCTTTGTTTCTGCCGGCGCACCAGAACACTTGCACCAGCCCCACACAAGGCAGCCTGGCACGCATGGTCGGGCGCCTGCCCAGGGCCGCGGTTGGATTGAGGGATTCTTCGATCGGGCCCGCGGCCGTCATCCTTGGACGGCGAGCGGCAACTTTTCGATCCCCCGGAGACCATGACGGCCAGTAGGTACGAGTACCTCATCGACTTGAGTGCCTTGTGGAAATGAACACATGTATCCAGCACTTAGTCTTACGAGTAGACCCGACGGCTGGCGGCTATGAATCTGTACCTAGGTACCATCTAGAGGTCTGCGACTAACTTATTTACCTCTCTCTACTTTCGTGTCTGAGGCGGTGCTCTCGGTTGCCCAGATGGCCTCGAGTCTCATTGGAATTGCTCATGTGTAAAGTTCCGTGTACGGATCCCCGTGTACGTATAGGTGTTGTGGTCAATGAATGTGAATTCGTCAACTGCCCGCACTGCGCCTCATTCGCCAAGCGCGAGCAGATGGAGTGCTCCATACAAGTACCCACCTCCTGGCCTTTACCTGACCCCAGTGTCGTCTGTACTCGTATTATCTGGTTGGAAACACTTAATAGCATTCCGGATGTGTGGGGTACTACGAGTACTCGTAGGCCAGCAGTGCTGGTGCTCCAGTGTGTGACACGGCCCTCCGGGCGCGTCGGCGATCCGTGTACCCGTACTCCGCGAGTCCGTACGCGTACTCGTACGAGGACCCTGGCTATTCGAAGTAGAGACCTCTACTTTACAGTCTACTTCCATTCTGTAGGTAGGTAAGAAAGCAGATGCCGCTATGAATCGAGGCCACGCCCACGGATGCATTAGATCCCACGAAGTTCAATCTTTACCATATATCTGACTATGGAAGTCTTGCTGATACATGAATCAGATGCAAGGTACCTAAGGTACGGTAATTCCATACATGTGCTTTCTCGGATATATGTACCTGACAATGGCGCGGCGGCACCTGCCGTGTGTGTCTGGGAATCGCTCTCTCAATGGAAGAAGGCAGTCGCCAGCAGTTAGACACCGAGCCGCGACTACCTACCGCTGCATCGCCGTCCGTCCTAAGAGTCGACTACGGGTATGCACCCGAACAATATCGAAGGTGCCTGCCTGGGCGACTACTATGGATGTCCATACCAGTTTGTCGACTTCTGCCAATTATCCATCGAACATACCCGCCCGACCTGCCTACACCCATCACCATACACAACTTACGAAGGTCAGGCACATGCACCCCAGCCTTCAGAGACTTGCCACAATGCCATCTCGGCCTCTCCAAAGGCACGATCGGCGTTGCCCACCCACCTACATGCTCCATGTACATACGAAGACCTGACTTTCCCGTGGCTGTGCTTCAGCGTGCTTCGGACCCGGACCGGGCTTGACAGGGTGGGCAAAGCACAACATCAACGGGTCCGCGGACCCCGGCCCACACGCACATTCCCACCCCTCAGCCCACGAGCGAGCTTCTGAAGTCGGCCCATCGTTCGGGCACATACGAGCGCAGTCTGCTCGCCTTTTCCACTGCTCGTCTATCTGCATCAAACCTGCGTCCACCAAGCGCAGCTCCTCGATCGGCGCCCCACCCCCGGCCGGTCCACAGTCGCCACTCCGGCCTGTCCACAGTCGCCACTCCGGCCTCCTTCAGGTTCAAGCACGCCGACGGAACCCCACGTGTCGGTCCCGCGCCGGCCTCCGCGCCGGCCCGTGAGCCGCCGCATCGTCACTCGGTTCGCCGGTTCTCACTCCGCCGAGACCTCACGGCTCGGGTCCGAGAGAACGCCAGCTGTCATTGGCTGACAGGGTCGCCTGGCTGTTCTCAGACATACTCGTACCGCGTCTTCCCCGCAGAACTTCGATAAGTAGCATCGTCCCTTTTGCGGCGATGTGACAGCACGGCACTTTCACCCAGCCGCACGCACCACGCGAGGAGTCTCTGCCGTCACGCGTGTCTTCTCGTGTTCAGCTCCTCGGCTCCCCAAGCCCGGGACATGGTTGCAAGCTGTCTCCTCAGGGCGACTTCGCTGCCCCTGTCTGTGTCGTACAGGTGGTGCGGTTGCACGGCAAAAGGACTCGTCGCGAGCTAATGCTCGGCGGCTGAATTCTTGCGTATTCGCACATGCGCACGCTGTACGCCAAGGGTTTGTTGCTTTTCCCCGCCCAGCACAAGCCCGCCGGGCTTCAACTCGCATTTCTTGCAACAAAATGTCCAGCAACATGACCCCTGGAAGCCCAACTGCAGAGATGCCAACCGCCAGGGCTGTCGACAATCAACAACTTTGGGTTGAACCCCGAGAGCCCCGTCCGTGGGCCGAGTCGGGCTCACAAAGTCCAAAGTCGTATTGCATGATATATTGCTGAGTGCAGATTTTCCACGTTCCGATTGAGACCACCACCGCCTGATCCCCTCTCAGTAGCCGTATGTCCAAGTCGGCACATACCCTGCCGACCACTCGCACGCTCCGAGCAGCGCCGCCGTTGCGGCCAGCCTTGCCCATTCAGTCCGTGACCGACTGTGGCGGGAATTGGGGCTTCGGGGCGTGACGCGCTTGAGCATCACCCAGACCTCCCGTGTTCTGGACATCTGATGCATTAGCGGAAGCCAAGTTTGGCCGATTGCGCCGAATCTGGCCAGAATGCAAGGGTTTCTGTGTTGGTTCCTCTTTCCGACCTTTTCTTTTTCTTTTCATGTCAGAACAAAGCCCGCGATCGCAGACGCGCTGCTCGACGTCTTGGTCGGCGCGGCCCACGGACAGGGCCAGACTGGAAGCAAAAGGGGCCTCTGCGAAGGACAGAAGCCCGCCGCCCTTGTTCTAGGCCTCGCCGGTTTTGCAAGGTCACCAAGGCGTGAGAGCTCGTATTTGGCCCGAGGTCGCTTGGACGACTTCTGCACCTCAGCTTGGCGGCAAAGCCAACGTCTCATCAGCGAACCAGGGACAACCTTGGCGGGCTATCGCGGCCGCGTCTGAATGGTGCACGTACTATAGATCGGCGACCGCCCCGCACAGCGCGGGCATGCTACACGACGTCGTCGTCGGACGAGTCTAATCTGCTCTGCGTGGCACGTTACCGGGGACGGCCCGGATGCCCTCTCTGGATGGCTGAAGGGTTCTTCCAGCTCGGATCTTTCGTGTCGAGCTTACGGTCACATCGCTCATTCGCCCGTTTCTGTCACCATGACGCCTGCTCGGCCTCTCTGTCGGTCCTCTGTTGCCCTGTTCTGGACTTAAGCGAGCCGCTCGTTGGAGTATCTGCTGCGGCCCAGCTAACAAGCAGATTGCTGACCGTTGCATGCGACCGGGAGACGGGAATGTCGCCTCAGTGGCCTTCCATTTATTGTCTGGAAACCGAGGAAATCTCGCGCTACTCAGCCTTGTTTGGCACCCTTCGGGTGTCTGTCAGTGCGCGGGGCACTTTGGTACACAAGCTCAAAGGCTTGACGACATGCGCATACCCAGGAGACACACGTGGGAGCCCGCGACTGTACGAGTATTGGGGTGAACTCTCGGGGCCCTCTCTGGGTTTCAACACACGCCAAGGCACGGTCAGATCTCAAAGCACTAGCCCAGCGCTTTGTGAGTCGCAGCTCGTTCAGCGGGGCTTGCTGCACCATGCGAGAATCTTGTGGCATCGATCGCGGCCGGCTCACGAGGATGGGGCTGAACCAGACCGTCATCATTGGCCGAACCCCTGGGAAGTGCCGGGATCACGCCCCGAGCCGATGATCTGAGTGGATGGTCGGGCGGACGCCCATGCAGGTTCCGACATGAGCACCGTCGACAGCTACGCGGAGATGGTGTCAACTTGCGATTCGAGGCTTGCGCCCTGGCGCAGCGTCACATCCAGCTCGCGAGCTCGGGTCTCGGGGTGTCGCCGTCGCCGGCGGCCCTACACGTATTTAATAGCAGCACGAAGACACTCCCCCCCCTTGCCGCGTCTCGGGCCTCTTCTCTACATCAAGCTCACTGCTCGACGTCTGACACAAGCGCCTATTCTCGCTGTGCCTATAGCATAAACTTTTGACCAAGTTGGGGAGAAAGAAATCAAGAGAATAATATGCGGTCCTTCAGCCTGGCTCTCCTTGCCCTGGCCGGCAGCGTGGCCGGCATGCCAGCCTCGGCCATGCCTTCTTACTTCCGGAGGCAGAGCACCTCGCCCGACAACACGTGCGGAAACACCGGGGCCGGCAGCGACGGCTACACTTGCCCCTCCAACCTGCAATGCTGCTCACAATAGTAAGTCGTTGAGTCTGTCTTAAGCCCCCTACCAGCTACGCAGATGAAAGAAAAGAGAGAAGAGAATCGCTGACTAGGACTAGCGGCTACTGTGGAAGCACAACCGCCTACTGTGGTGATGGATGCCAGCCGGAGTTCGGGACTTGTGAGACGGGCGGTGGTGGCGGCGGCGACGACGGTGGCGACGACGACGACACCGACCGCTGCGGTCCCGACTTTAACAACAAGAGCTGTGCTGCGGACGAGTGTTGTTCGGCTGCTGGGTAAACCCCCCTCCTCCCCCCACCCAACCTCTTCCTCTCACTCTCACTCCCCATCGCTGGCAAAATATATATACGTATGTGTATATGCCTGGCGAGGAGGCACCTTTGTCATCCGGAAGCCTGAACATATCACTTACACGCACGCACAGGTGGTGCGGCACGTCGGAGGACTACTGTGCGGCGCCCGACTGTCTATTCCTCTACGGCCCGGCGTGCGACGCCAACAAGGTGCCCAGCGGCACTAACACGTCGACGGTCGCCCGCCCCCTCAACGGCGGCGTCCTGTACGGTGGCGCGGGCATCTACAGCTGTGTCAACGAGGGGGACGTGGCGCTAACCTATGACGACGGGCCGGGCGCTTACACTTCGGGTCTACTCGACCTCCTCGAGAGCTACGGCGCCAAGGCCACCTTCTTCGTCTCGGGCGACGTCAACTCGCGGGTTCCGTCGACGACACTAGCCTTCCCTGGCCTGCTCTCCTGCAGTAAGTCTTCTTTTCTCTTCTCTTTTTCTGTCCTTATCTTTTCGGGACTATATATACTGTATGCACGAGGGCCTGTTCAGTCCAAGCCTCACGTTTGGTAGCTCATCTATCCCCTGGCCGCCCCCTGATCTACCCCAACACCCAGTGAGAAAGCAACAACTGTGTAAGACAAAACAACCACAGAGCTCATCACTGACCCCTTCCCCCCAAAAAAAATAGACGCATGAACTCGGCCGGCCACCAAATCGCCTCGCACACTTGGTCGCACGCGGACTTGAGCACGCTCGACGCAGCCCGGCGGCGCAACGAGATGTACAAGAACGAGATGGCGCTGCGCAACGTTCTGGGCTTCTTCCCGACCTACATGCGACCCCCTTACTCCTCCTGCACCGCCGAGAGCGGCTGCGAGAGCGACCTGCGCGCACTGGGCTACCACATCATCTACTTCGACCTCGACACGCAGGACTACCTCAACACGGAGCCCTCGCAGATCGGCAACGCCCTGGGCTTCTTCGACGACTACTTTGTCGGCAAGAACCCCGACGACGACAGCGCCCTCGTCATCGCCCATGACATCCACGAGCAGTCCGCCACCACCCTGTCAGAGCACATGCTCGAGAAGATCAAGGAGCTCGGCTACACCGCCGTCACCGTGGGCGAGTGCCTCGGCGACCCCAAGGCCAACTGGTACCGCTCGGCCTGAGAAGAGATGCCGCAGTCTTCTCCGCCACCCCTCCCCCACTTCTCTGCCCGGCAAGTGCCTTGGGGAGAAGAGAGACGGCGAGTCGTGCAGTGGTATAATGAGGAATGAACAAAAAGTGAGGGCAAAGATTTGCTCGCGGCGTCATGTGTTTTGCATCTTCACTTCTCCTCCCTCTCCCCCCCCCCCCCCCCCCCCCAAGGGCCAGAAAGAAGGTTCCGCGGGCGGTTGCGGGCCACGTACTTTTAATACTTATTATTTAATGGAGAGTCGAACTTGAAGCCCCCAGCATTTGTGGCTGTGGCGTGATGTATGAGGTTCGAGATCTCACGTCCTGCGGTGAAGATCCCTTGCATGGGTGATGCCCTGTACTCGACCCGGCTCCCTCCAGTGTTCCCTCGCAAGCAGGGATCATGCCGCTTCTGGCATCCAGACGCCGGAGGACACACGATGAGACCTTATTGATCACGATAAAACTGGCACTTCCTGTTTCCCGGTGCAAAAATCCCGTTAACCCACCACACTCATCGCCGCATCGACGTTTGGGGATCTCGGAACGGGCCGCAACTTCACAATAGTTCCCAGGCCAGAGCAGTGCCGGGCGACGGACCTTTGATGTCAGTAAAGCGACCGACGTGGTGCCAAATGACTCCGTCCTGGTAGATACATTGTGGCCATTCGTCCTTGCTCGCCATGGAGCGTTTCCCTTCGACGGCCGTCAAGTTCTCACATCCATCAAGGACAGTACGGATCCGGATTTACACCAAACTGAATGTCCCTGCCCTGTACCGCCCCGCCTCTAGATCCTCGACGGCCTCGCCTTCCATGAGGCCGGGGACATAGCACTCGCCAACAAAGCGATAGCGCCCCGTCCCGCCCCCGTCGACCGGGCGCAACGCCATCGGCGTCGCGCCGCCGAACAGCACGCACAGCACATCGCCCGGCTGCAGGGCGGCTGGGCCCAGGCCCATGTAGGCCTGGTCGCGCGTGAAGAAGACGCGGCGTCTGTGCGCGGCATCCAGGTGCATGCCGAAGACGTTGGCGTCATCATTGACTGTGGTGCCGTTGGGGCGCGACTCGTCAGGCAGCGTGGGCACAACACCCATCACGGTGTCGGCGTCGGCTCGGGCGAGCAGGCGGTCCCGGGCCTCCCACATGTACGCCCAGAAGTGTCGCATCATCGTCTCCTCCTGCTCCGAGGCGGCCTCAAGCATACGCTGCTTCCCCGTCAGGTTCCAGTCCGCCGACAGCGTCACCATGAGCGCCTGTGCTAGCGCCTTGGTTGTCGGGAACCGGGCCCCGCCTACCAGATGCCGACATCCGTGCGCCCATACCTCGAGCACCTCGGACCCGCGCTCGCCGAGGCTGCGGCTTGACATGATTGCACTTTGCGTCTCGATGGCATCGACGCAGAAACCGCGCAGGGAGAGTACGTCGTCGCCGTCAGAAGCGGTCCCTGAATCTAGTGATGTTGCGGGCGAATCGACGAGTTCGACTGGGCATCCGGCGGCAGCGTGGTTGCTAACCTCGGCGACAACATGCTTGGTGCCAGAAGTAGCGTTGGCGGCGGCCGTCGTCCCTGTTGTCGTTGTCCATGCAAAATACGAAAGCCGCTCCCATTCGACGTCGCGATTGAAGTCAACCACCCACGAGGGCAAGGCGGCCCAGTCGGTGGTGTAGCGGATTAGGGTCAAGACGCGCAGCGTGCCCGAAGTTGCGATGACGTGCCGTGTGACGTCGCGGAACACGTCGCGAACTGGGCGGTCGTAGGTCGCGCGTAGCGCCGGGGGTAGATCCGCGGTCGAGTCGGCGAATCTCGTCAGGCCGACGAGGGAGTAAACGCGGTCGCGAGGGTTGCTGGCTCTGAAGCGGATCGTCTTGTTCAGTGCCGTTGTCAAGTCCCAAGGCAGGCCCACATGAGCCAACTCGCCGAAGAGTTTGAGAGACCGGAAGGTGGCCGTAGCCGATGCACCCGACTCGCCGATAGGGGCCAGTTGGGTGGCCATAGACGCGATCCACGTCCCTGAGAATATGAGCGCTTCCCAAGGCAGCAACTGCGTCCCGCACAGCAACCAGGGCGTCTGTCTGGACAGAGCCGCCTCTTGAATCACCCAAGACCGTACAAACCAGGGCCGGGAGAAGATGTGCCCGAGCACGCGCCACGAGGGGTCGCCATCGCGGGGCAGACCAAGGGCTCTGAACTCGTCCGAGGTGTAGCGCCGCCGCCTGCGGGCGCCGGTCGGCTCAATGTCCTGGCTGTACAGTCGGGAGAGGTTGGCGAGAAGGGGATCAACGGCTCTCAAGTTGGAGATGGCGGAGCCTAGCCAGATGACGGTCCTCTCGGACGTTCTGTAGATCGCGTTCATCATGTTGACCTGGCTGCCGCGCTCAGCCAGGTTGGACTGGTCGATGCAGACCTGGTCAATCCAGAGCCACTCGACACCCGCGCGGTCGACCTCGAGCAGGTCTTGTAGAGCCTCTACGAGAACAGGCGTGACCATCAAGTCGCGGCCATTGCACCGGATGGAAACGGACCGTACATGACTGCCCCAGCAGTAACTGAGCGCGTTGAAGTTGGGCGCATCGTCGAGGGGGAAGTCCGCCAATTCACAAGCGAGGTTGTCTCTAGCGGCGTCGGGGGCGAAGCGCAACAGGCGGATGGCCTTTTCGGGAACTGGGGAGTAGGTGTATTCGTTCACCATATTCGGACTGGGGTTTCTTGTCGGGGGCCGAGATGAGATGCGCAAAGGAGTCGTGGCCACAGGTTGCCGCAATGCTGGGTATGTATCATCAGAGGACACAAGAGTGCAGAGCGGGCAGAGCGGGTGTGGAAGGCCAGGTACTTTTATTATCTTGTGACTCGAGCCGCGGCGCTTCCCCGCGAGGCTCTTGCATTGCAGCAGCAACAGCAACAATCGCAGCTGATGATCGATTTGAGGCGGCGGGGAGGCAACCCCCTCTCTTCCCCCAAGCAAACAAAGCATAGCCCCCAAGGCAGCCCTGCAGGTTGTTGAGCCACTTACATGGATCGTCCATGGCAGACAGGGCTGACTGCCTGGCGGTGCTTCTCGGGCGGCTATGGGATGGAGGTGTGACGGGTCCGGACCAATGGCGAGCGCCGCCTTTCGGATGCTTGATTGAGGGGCAGTGCAGGTCGTTGCAGCAGCAAAAAAGCGGCAAACTGCCAAACTTGCTGTCTGCATTGCCTGATTGCTGCTGTTGTCAGCAATGATGAAATGATCCCCAGCGGACAGCGAGGGAGAAACAGTCTGGTGGAAGCGTGGGTGGTTGGCTTGCAGTGACTTCCATTCGACAGGATATCTACCTAAGATGAGCGATTTAGGCCGCCGGTTGTACTCGTACACAGTGTAAGGATGTGTCCTTGCCATCGTTCGCACCCGAGGCAAGAACGACCACCGCCAGGACAGGTCAACGAAGAGGTGGAGCTCAGCACATGCCATCTCCTATGGACGTCGTCTTTGTCGAAAGGATTGGATTAGGTATCTGAAGCAAACCAGGTACTTGTACTTACCTAAGGGAGGTAGGTAGTACCCAACCAACCTACATAACCCTGGAAGGAGGTACTAAGTAGAGTACCTTTGCGAGTCCATGGGAAGTCCAGTATGGATGGATAGAGCCAAGTTGAAATGTCAAGCAGGTGGTATGTGCCCGATGTCTGGTGACGATGGCGTCACGTTGCACATGAATCGAATGAAGATGTGACTGATATGGTTCATCTGGCTCTGTCTGCCACACGATCGATGTTGTTCAGGCGCGACAGTCTTACCTATATACTCCTGACTTCAAGCTCACGAGTATCGCTGTCGCTCGGACCCTTCGAAGATATGGGCCACGTTATGGGTGTAAAGGGTCGACGAGCGCCCGTGAACGCCTCACGGCAGCACGACCATATGTGTGTCACGGCAGACCCCCAAAAGAAAGACCTCGATGATGCTTTTGTTGTATGGTACACTTCTATACAGTTGTATCGCTCTGCTCGCGCGAGGGTTGGTTTTGTACATACAAGAGAGAACACACTGAAGACGACGCCGTGCGTCAGGTGCTTTATTCCTTGCCACTCTTGTCTCTGCGCTTGCCCATGTTCCGCACCCGGGGAACGACCACCCATTTGTTGGGTTATTGCCCCGGCGCGTCTTGTAACCACTCTTGGCCTGCAGCAACGGGTCAGTAAGCAAGCGAGGTTGAAGATGCTCGTTCCAGAAATGTCACGTACCGGTGTGCCCCAGGGCGAGGTAGGGTGGCGGTTACCCTTGGATTTACCACGACCACCACCGTGAGGATGGTCGGCTGTGACTCTTGTGTCAGCAAAGGAATGCACCCGCCAGAAGGCCAGGAGCTGGACCCCGAGGGTTCTTCAACTTACACTTGTTCATGGCAACACCACGCACCGTGGGCCTGATGTTCAGCCAGCGGCTGCGTCCCGCCTTGCCCAGCTGGCGGTAGTGGTGGTGGGGGTTGCTGGTGACGCCGATCGTGGCGCACGCGTCCTTGCTGACCTTGCGCACCTCTCCGCTCTGCAGGCGGACGTTGACGTACTTTCCCGTGACGACCTTGACACCGTCGGCCCGCGTCTCTTCCTCCTTGCTGTCCACCATGGCGAAGGTGCCGGCGCTGCGGCAGAACACAGCACCGCCCTTGGGGTGCGAGCCAACGTTGTAGATGGGGGTGCCGACGGGGATCAGGTGCATGGGGAGACAGTTGCCGCGGTGGGCAGTCTTGGCGGCGAGGATACCAGGGTCGATGACGCCGCCCATGCTGTCGAGCAGGTCCTGAGGGATGCCGGAGCGGTAGCTGTGAATCACGTCGCCGGCTCGCATGCCCTCCGCGGCGATCACGTAGGACTTGCTCCCCGAAGCCTCCTCGCTCAGCAGAGCAATGTGAGCGCTGCGGTTGGGGTCATACTCGATGCGCTCGACCAGGTGGGGGCCGCCAACCCAGCGGTGGAAGTCGACAGTGCGTATCCTGCGCTTGGCTCCTCCTCCGTGGTGTCGGACGGTGATCTTGCCCAGGTTGTTGCGGCCACCTTTGGCATGGCCCTTCTTGGGGAAGGTCAAGGGCAGGAAAGGCCTGCCCTTCCACAGGTGGTCGTTGATGGGACGCTTGAGATGGCGGACACCGGGGGTCCTGGGCTTGTAGGTGCGCAGCAGCACGCTGGCTTCACGGGAGGACTTGGGAACGCCGGGCTCGCTCGCGGGGTAGGGGGGCTTCTGGTCGTCTTTGGGCTTGTAGGGGATGAAGCCCTTGGATGGGTCGGGGGGCGTGGCGGCCTGCTGGACGGTCGCGTAGCGGCGCAGGGCGAGGGCGTCTCGGGGGAAGCTGACCGGCACGCGCCGGGCTGCCGCCGAGAGGATTCTGGGCTGCAGCATCATCTCATGACATGCTCCAGCGCTAGAAATCACGTGGATACAGGCGCGTCGCGGATCGGATTGGGCGTGGAGCGTGGCTCGTCGCGACTGTTGCTCGGGGAGCCCGACTTTGTGGTTCGAGGCGACGTGACTGGCGATCCAAAAATTTCAGGTGCTCGAGTGCCCAGATGGTCTGCCCAAAGCTGGATCGAGTACCTGCGTACCGGGTACGAGTACGAGAATATCCTAAATACAGAAATGGTTAGCTCGAAGAGAACAGAAGATACCCCTTTGTGTGGCTGGTCGAGTTCGTACCTCGAAGGGTTGGATATTCCGAAGCCTGTAGTCTTTGATTGGTCAGTCTGGACACAAATACGGGTCTCATCCTGGAAAAGGCTTAGGCTAGGTCCTGCTCATGTGAAGGCACTTTGCTCGGAGTGCAATTCGCGGGGGAAACGGAGGTACCCACCGGCGAGCTATTGTCGTCTCCGGATGCCGCCGTCATCTCCCGGACACACGCCGTGCATCTTGCCGATTCGGCGTGAGACGGGCCGGAGGTTGGGGAAATAGCCCCGACTTCCTGACAACCCGGTCGTTAGGAGTGATCGGAGGTGTTGACGAGGCGACCACATCATACTCGTACGCCGTCTGGTCGCCGTGTGCGAGCTCGTGTGCTGGCGGTTGCGGCTCGGAGAACTTCGCGCAGGTGGATAGATGTACGGATAAGAAGCAAGCCACTCAGCCGAGGCCCATCGATCCTGTCTGCGCAGGTGCCATGCTCACGCGTTTCGGCACGCGTTCGGATCCTCGTCGCGTCCGGTTCTACGGAGTACGAGAGAGGTGGGCGCGCCCACTCGTGCTGGGACCGGGTGCTCACAAGTGGACATGTCAAGTCAACATGCCAGTAGCCGTCCACAGCCATGGAGGTAACTAAATTGCTGTTCCAGCTGCTCCGTGAAGTAAGTCTGTTCGTGGTGTGCCTAGTGTGAAGCCGGGCATCAGCTCACGAAATTGTACGACCTGATGAGTAGTTTCACCTCGCGCATGCAACGTCGGGTATTGGATCGCGTATCCCCCTTCCGCAACGCGAAGCACGCGTCTCTGTGGAAGGTGAAAAAGAGAGGGGGAAAAACCATGCTTGCTGATATCGACCTCATATCATGACGAAGCTGTGGCTTTGATAATAGTTCAAGCCTCTGGAGCCCTTGATCATCCAATGTTGTAGACAGATTACGGAGCAATGAGAGCAGGGCCAGGGTGTCGAGGACCGACGGGGATGCCGGGGACAAGCTCCAGAGTTGGATTGATATCCAGCCAGCACAGGTCAGGGACCGATTCCGAAGTCGAACTGTGCGCAGCACGACTCATCGTGAGAACCCTCGGCTCCGGCTCGTCACAGCCTGCATGACCCGGTTCCTCCGGCAGGCCCAGGCCATGAGATGCTCCCTGTCGTACAGAGTACGGGCGAGCCGACGCGGTCGGTCACGATCAGGGTCCTGGCCCGAGCGCGGGCGCGTGGCTTTTCGACTCGCGCCGCATGCCCGAGTTCCTGTTGCCGGTGACAGTGTGTATGTTTCAGCAGGAGACTCCCACTATCTGTGGCTGTTTGCTGGGTGTGCCGTGCTCCTCATCACGACAAGAATTGATACGGCTGCATTAAGTGAGCAGTGAGGATCGCAGTCGACGGACAGGCGTGGCAAGAGCCAGCAAGCATTCACGGGATCGATCGCAAAGCCCGCCTGGCAATGCTAACGTGAAAGAGAAACGTACGCGCTTGATGAGGTCACCGCATGCCAGTGCAATTACGCCCGTCCACCCGAGCAATCCCAAGCGTGCTCACTCCCATCCCCTAAATCATACGGCTGTTCCTCCGTCTAAGTGATCAGTGAGATAGACATGGCTGCGCGTTGCCAGCTGCAGGCATGGTCTGCTGTATTAAATCAAGATGGGCGGAGGAGCGATTACCTGGCGAGTATCGTAACGCGTATTGGGTGCGCACGGCAACAAGGCAATGGGAAACAGAGGCAGCTGAGGTACTCGAAGTCACCAGACAGCGCAGGGGGAAGACTCTGAAATATCCACACATACTTGTATGAGTGAGTGTCTACCTGACAACGTAGGGGCTCGTGTGTATCCGTACTCGCATGGACGTGACAAGAACCAACAACCACAAGAGACGAACGATCTCTCATCAGACACTGCGGCGATTGGCCGGTGGACGGCGGTACGTATCGAGATCGGGCACCGGGGCGCGAGGCCCAATGGACAGCCCGTTGCCCCGCGGTTGCCGCTGTTGACGGACGGGCTTAAGTGGGTCCCAGCGCCGTTTCCATAGAGAGGGCCACAGGCTTGGGGCCACCAGAAGGAAGGCCGTTATTTCACGCGTTACCAGGGCGGCCGCCGGCGCCGGTGCGGTGTGGTGCGGTGCGGTGCGGTGCTGCTGTCGAGGTTCCTGTCTGCCCGGACTGCTGGTGCTGGTGCTGGTGCTGGTGCTGCCGCTCGGCAACGGCGACTTCTGCAGCCCAAGCAAGCATTGATCCGCTACCGCGTCTTGTTGCGGGACAGGTTCTTCGTGCGTGCCGTCTTGTGCGCGTCCAAGTCGGGTCGGATGCAGCTTTGTGGGTATCCACGATGGCAACAAACACGCGCTTTGGACAGTATGAGTATCCGCCAAAGACTACCTTTGTACCTACATGACCTCGCTACCTTATGTATTGTACGTATCCTTGAGCTCACGGCTACATTTCTCACGTAGAGGCACACTGCGAAGATGCTGTCTTTCGGGTACCTGTCTTTTCTCAATATCACAGCTCGCCCGAAGTTGAATCCGCACGGCATACATGGATGTTCAAGCACGGAAATGCTACCCACGTAGTTGGTAGGTAGGTACTGGTTGGTGAGCCTGGTAGATACTCTCTTTACTCGTACCTGACTGGACCTGGGTATGTAGGTACGTACACCGATATCTACCTGGTATCATGATGCAGACAATTGACGAGCACACGATCCCTGGAGATCCGGGAACCTGTGGTGCAGGATCTTACGAGTACGGGGCCGGATACAGTGCATGCGGCAAACAACCCCGACTCTGCACGAAACCACGCGTCGCGTCAGGACGCTGCTCACAACCTTGAATTCTTCGAACGAGACGGAGAAGCCGCATACAGGTACGTATCCGTAGGTAAGGTAGGTGGTAGTTCCTTGTGTATGTGCTCAGATGTAGGTGACAGCAAACCTCGACTCTTTCTGACCGCATCTATGCAATCTCGGTCAAGCCAGGCGGCGGGTGAGCACGACAATTTCCAGAATCACCCTCTTGGACATGGAGATCACCGCCCCTACCTGGATGAGGACTGGCTGTGCCCGTAAAGCTCCCTTGGCTCGTAGGCCGGCTCCGGTGTCACCAGCCCAGGCAAGGCGGGCGGGCGTGCTGGGCCTGGCTGCCCGCTCTATTTCGGGTCGGTGTAGCGTGCCGAAGGGAGCGCCCACCGCGCCCCGGCACATGTCCCGTCCGACGCGGCACGCGTCTGGATAGACTTGGTGCGTTTTGTACGCTTGCGCTGTCCAGTGCGTGGTGGCACAGCGAGAGGGTACCAGCCCAGCCTCGCGAACCTGGGTACCCCTCCCCAGAGGCCCGGGCGGGAGTACTTCGCCCAACCCGGACTCGAAACAGCCCTGGTTCTAACGGGTACCTCAACTCAACATTGCACGCTGGGGGCCTCGCAGGCAGCGGGTGCGCGCCGCCCCAGTGGTGGCCCGAGGATCCATGGATGGCAACACCCGCAGTGGACGCCGCCTGTGGTGGAGGTACCTTACACAGACGACGCAGCGGCAGACGCCACGAATCAGAGCGGCGCCAGCAGGGATTCACGGCTGCCCAGCGCCTCGCGACATGGTCACAACCCGGGATTCGCGCTAGCCTGGCTGCCCCCAATCCGGAATGGCGCAGCCCAAGTATCCGGCCCCAGGCAGCTACCTCGACCCGGCGCGAACAGCCACCCACCCGCGCGGTACCTCGTCGCCCAACGCATACAATACACGTCAAGCCCGGAGCGGTGCGCTCGCAGCTCCACCTACACGCTCCGTCTAAACATTGACCTCTCTCAAAAACATCACTGCTCCTCGACCTCCCACCTCGCCTACCTCTCTGCCCTCCATATCATCTCATACATACCCCGAGTACACCCAGCCTCCTTCAGTCCGGCCTCTTCCACCTCTTCACCTCCACCTGCCCCGGCACTCCTCGACCTGCTCATGCTTCGATAGCCACGACTCACCCGCCGCCTCAATACGCGTCTCTGCCTCGACGCCCGTCCCCCGTGGCCATCACCCAGCCGTCTCTTGCTACGGCTTTGTTGACCGCACGCGATATCTCGGGACATCCTTCACGATCTCTCCGAGAACGTGATCCGAGGTACGCTACAACTTTCATGTCTACTGCCGCTGGCCTCGCTTTCACGCCTACGCGTCGGCTGCTGGTGCCCAACCGAGGCCTTCGCGACTCCCGCGTCCCTGCCCTTCCTTGTCCAGATCTGATATCAACAAACCGAGCTAGCACGACAGCCCTGGCTAACTCGTCTCTCAGCACCAAGCATCCAATTCTTGGATACACCTACTAGTCCGAGATACTACTACTAACCATCACAGCTTACACAATGCCTCCTGTAAGTTCTTCCTGCTGCCCGCTCTACCTCACCGTCGATCCTTCGCGGCCAGGCCGTGCTTGGCCTCGAACGCTGGCCCTTGTGACGCGTTGTTCTGCAAATTCTGACCAGGCGCACAGGGACGTCCTGCCAGAGCGCGTGTCGTCTCCAACGAGAATGACGAGAACAGCGCGCCGGCGCGTATGACGCGTGCCAAGGCTGCGGCTCTGGATGTCAACGTCCAACCGGCTGCCAAGCAGCCTCTTCAGTCCAAGAAGGCGGCAGTCAACGCCAACCCGGCCGGTCAGCAACGGAAGCGTGCCGCCCTGGGCGACCGTAGCAATGTCGGGAAGAGTGAGGCTGTCGAGGGAAAGAAGCCTCTGGCCAGCAAGACCGGTCTTGTGTCCAAGGCCGCCGGCCCCACCGGCGTTCAGAAGAGCCGCACCACCTCGACTCGTTCTGTTCTCGGGGCCAAGGAGACCAAGCAGACGGAGGTCAAGCGTACCGGCTCTGGATCCGGCGCTATTGGAGCTTCCCAGAAGAGGAAGACAACAGCCAGCACGGTCAAGCAGGAGGTTCTCGCCGAGGACGAGCCCGCACGTAAGAAGGTTCACACTCTGGAGAACGAGCCCAAGACCCAACGCGCCGCCGCTCAGTCCACCAAGCTCAAGGACATTCCTGAGAAGGAGCCCTCCGTCGATCTCGTCACCGAGCCCGAGCAGCGTGATCTGGACCCTCTCGTTCATGGCTTCCCTGCTGGCGTCAAGGACCTCGACACTGAAGACCTCGAGGACCCCTTCATGGTCGCCGAATACGCACACGACATCTTTGTCTACATGCGTGAGCTGGAGATTGAGACGATGCCCAACGCCACCTACATGGACCACCAGGACGACCTCGAGTGGAAGACGCGTGGCATCTTGATGGACTGGCTGGTTGAGGTTCACACCCGATTCCACCTCCTGCCCGAGACCCTGTTCCTCACCATCAACATCATCGACCGCTTCCTCTCCCAGAAGGTCGTCAACCTCGACCGTCTTCAGCTCGTCGGCATCACCGCCATGTTCATTGCCTCCAAGTACGAGGAGGTCCTGTCTCCCCACGTCCAGAACTTCCGCCACGTTGCCGACGACGGCTTCACGGAACAGGAGATCCTGAGCGCTGAGCGCTTTGTTCTCCAGACCCTCAACTACAACCTGAGCTACCCCAACCCCATGAACTTCCTGCGTCGCGTTTCCAAGGCGGACAACTATGATATCCAGTCTCGGACAATTGCGAAGTTTCTCATGGAAATCACTCTCCTCGACCACCGCTTCATGGACTCGCCCCCCAGCTTGGTTGCTGCGGCCGCCATGTACCTCTCTCGTCTCATTCTCGACCATGGCGAATGGGTATGTAGCTCTACTGACGATCCATGGTTTCCGTGTCACTTGCTTACATCTTCCAGGACGAGACAATCTCCTACTACGCCGGGTACACCGAGGAGGAGGTTGAGAAGACCGTGGCGCTCATGGTCGACTATCTCGCCCGTCCTCTGATCCACGAGGCGTTCTACAAGAAGTACGCCAGCAAGAAGTTCTTGAAGGGTATGTTGCACACTCACGCACTCCTCATTCCTCATGACCCAGCTAATCCTGTCACAGTGTCGATACACGCTCGAGCTTGGGCCAAGAAGAACTACATGCACTTTGGTGTCGAGGACATCGAGCTCTCCCTGGATGCCCTCTCTGCCTGAGCGGCTATGAGCCCAGGACTTCTTATCGCCACCACACACTAATGGCATCCTCGCTTGGTGAGATGCATGTGGGGTCACGACATGCAAGATATTAATGGCTTCATGACCAATTCCTCGTATGACGTCTAAACTGATCGATCACGACTGGAGCTTCTCATTCACCATTCTCATTGGGAGTGCGCCCTGCGACGGAGGGGGGCCACGGCAGGCAAGGATTTTCAGAGTCGGCTTTGGATGGTTTCCAAAGACAAATCGACTTGGGGCAGGTTTCTTATTCTCGTCACAGCCTGCGGCTGTCATGTTGGGGCAGTTTATATCCATTGTTTGTGTTGGTTCTTGTTCATGTTTTTTATGGCACACGGCGTTTTGGCTGCGGTCGCGTTTGGAGTTTTATGGTTACGGGCTTTCTTGAGCAGCCGCATCAGCAACAGGATGCATCTCGCTTTCCATACCCCCGCCTGCCCGCATGTGTTGCTCCCGCCTGGTCTCGTGGAGATGTCCGAGTCGAGGTAATATGATAGTGCTGCGTTTATGAAGCAGGAAAACGGGCCACCGCTTGCAAAGCGATGACGCAGTGGGAGCTATGACACTGTACATATAACGTCGTGAGGCTGCAGGAGTAGGAGATGATAATGGTTGGGAATAAAAGGGGTATCGCATATCAAGATTGTTTGCATTGACAGAAGTCTACTGTGTTGTCTGCCTATAGGAATGGGGATTGATACGACACCGGGCTGTCCCTCCCTCGTAGACCTGTCGTCCATCAGCCCACGCAGGCGAAGTGGTTTCAAGATCGAGCACGAGAAAGAAGACTCACGCCATGGCGGAAGTCAGAGCTGGGCCCACGCTCTTGATATTCTTTTCGACGACAAGGTTGACCCGAGTCACGTCTTGAACCGACTCGACAGGTGTAGGTAGGCTCCGAGCTCGCCCGCATCAGCCCACGGGCTCCTTGTCTCTTTTGTCTACAGGTGATGAAGAGAGAGCGGGCGTACGTCGGGGCATCTTCTTTCCCTTCCCCATGATGTGGTGTGTGTGTCTTGCCGGCTTGGCCACGCCGGCGCTGTCCATGGCTGTATACAAGAGTAGACATCAATACGATGTGCTTGAAATCTGATATTGAATTACAGCGACATGCGAGTGTGCATGGCGGGGCCGAACGCAGCAGGCCCAGCACCCACATGGCCAGCGCTCTTGGGATCAGGTGCTGGGCTGGACCGGACACCAACCACACGCAATTGAAGCAGCGTCCGGGGTTTGCATAGACTTATGCGGAGCGCCAGGCTACTCAATATCTACATGTATGTATCAATGCCATTCAATCAATGAGTTCAAGTCGGAGGGGGGAGTAATCCGCAGAAAGTTCAAAAAGGGGGGCTCGATCCGCACGTGCAGTCCTCGCAGAGGTGTTTCAGATACAGGGCCCAAAACTGCGCATCCTCGTCTCCCCGTCTCCCCTTTGCCTCCCTTTCAGAGGGGAATTGGCCGTGCCACAGGCTTGAATGATTGCATGCTCGCCCGATTCTGACAGAGGGCAGAGACTGGGGGAGAGAACGACAAGATGACACCTACGCGTGCCCGGAATCTGCAGGTTGGTGACCCCGGTAGGTAGTTTTTGATGCGGGATCGAAGCAAGTTAGCGAGAGGGCGACGGCTAGGTCCCCCAAAGATACATCTATCGGCACTCTGTGTGTCCGCCCAGACAGGTAGGTTTCTATCACAGAGGTCGGGAGAAGACACACACGCACACAGAGAGAGAGAGAGAGAGAGGGACAAGAAGATATGAATCAAAGCCGCCGTTGCCCCTGCAGATTGGCCGCAATCTTGCCGTGTCTCTGCCGAATCTTGCCGCTGCCTGTCGGCCGTCGATCTGTGGGAGCGGATCAGGGACGAACGGGAACCGCCTACATGCACACGCGCACCGCGTTAAAAGAAGCCGGCATGAATAGGCGCGGCTGCAGAATCTGAAAGAGGTTGACCAGGTGAGAGAAAGGAAAGAGAGAGATGTCCAGCCCAACCAAGCCACGGGCGCCGGGGGCTGGGGAAAGAGAGGGCTAGTAGGTCCTTTGCCTGCTAACGAGCCATGGAATACATGACAGAGACTGACAGCCCCCCCTTCCCTCATACAGCACTGCATTTACTAGAGATGGTGGCGGTGCTAGTGGCTCATATATTTGATCAATCAAGGTGCTGCACGATGCCCTGTCGTCGTGGTCTGCGAGAACACTCTGTTGTCAAGGCGTCGGCTCTCGACTCGTATAACTGCCCCGGGGTCTGGGGCCGCCCAAGGGCCTGTGTTTGATGGCCACGGGGGCTGCGAGACCCGTGCGGGTGTGTGGCAGCCACAGCGGGAGATGTTGCTATTTTCAGGGAGGCGGAGATGCGGGACCCCAGGTTGCCCGAGGCATGCAACAGACGGACAGCCAGCCGGGTAACCAGCTGACCAGCCAGCCAGGGGATTGGTCACTCGTACCTTATGTAGTGAGTGGTGGGAGGAAGCAGACGGACAAGCAGCACGTGGTACGGCGGACGGTTTGACGCGGCGAGCCCGACGAGTCATCGCGGATGGATGGAGATGGAGCAGCTTGGGAGGCGGGATAACATGAGGGCGTTGCCACGGCCGGGTGCTCGTTACAATGGTGTGGGCTCGGGTGAGACAGGCAAGCAAGGAGGAAGCGAGGCGAGTATCATGGGTGACTTGGATTTTGTGCTTGACGTTGGAGAGAGACGAATGTAGGCTGCAGCCGATGGACCAGACCCCAACGCACCCACCGGATAGCCACGAGTAGTCGGACATGGGGCAGAGTCGTTGATTGATGAAGAGTTCATGTTAGTTGGTTGTCTATCGATGGTGGGTGAAGATTGAGGTTGGGTCCATTTCGGTACCTTCAATGTTGGGAACCTGTAATTGCCTGCGCTATATGTACATGTTAGGTGTACATTAGGTACCACCTTACAACCTCAACCATGTCCATGCACCACCGCCTGAGGAATGCAGCGGGTGTGGTAGGGCCGGAGCTGCGACAGGCTGTGTTTCCGCATGCCTCGCCCAGACGCACGCACACCCTAAGTACCTAGGAGGTACCTGAGCCATGTGTGCCCACCCAGGAGGCACCTACCTCCTGGTTCTCGTAGGTAGGTAGGTACATGCCATACTTTCAATTGGTTGATTCTCGCTGTTGTTCATCTTGTTCGACTTCAGCCCACCTCGGCTGGGGTCGAGGGATGGGATGAATGGAAGCGAGCGAGGGAGGACCTTCCATTGTCTGTTGGTGGTGTTGGTAGTAAGTGAGAGAGAGCCTGGAACAGCAGGACTCGAGGGAGTGCAGAATGAAATGGATCTCCGTCCTTAGACAATAGTAGATGCTCGTTTATCAGTCTTGATCCACATAGAACTCGCCTACATTACGAGTAGGCAAGGCAAGGCGTCAAGTTGCTTCCCGTGGGTTTACTCTGTACATGTTCCTCTCATCGTGCGTAAGGTACGAGTATCTGTTCATCATGGCTTCCCAAAGCGTGGGAGCAATGGTTCGCCCCCTTCTCCTTTCGAACTCCACGCAGCCGCGACCTGACACGCCAGCCTTGAACTGTTGCAGGTTGCGTGCTGCATGTTGCGTGCTGCGTGCGCGGTGCGAACTCGCCGCCTGTACGGAGTAGGGGAAACCCGGCAGACAGGCAAATGGCGTGCCTACAGGCGGGTACAGGGTACGGGATCGGACCCGTCTCGCATAGATTGGGCAGCAGGTGAAACACGGCGTCAGGTCGCATCCTGGCAACCTGCAAGGTTTCCCAGACACGCCTGCTCGGTCGTTCTTTCCACTACGCCGGACGGAAGTGTCTCAAAGGCAAAGCAACAGTTCCACCCGTACAAGTTACCTTAAGGTTTCTTATTAGGTACCTTACATAGCACCAGCAGCAACAGAAGGAGCAATCGTAGCCGCAACTCTCTGCTGGTAGGTACGCGTACAGGTACACGTATTGATGTTGGTAGGTAAAAGGTCCCTGCCCGCCGATGATCTACTCCGTATACCGGCCACAGCGTGGAAGCATTGCCACAATCTCCAGTGCCATCATCATCATCACCATCGCGGCGACGACGACGACGACACCCACCCCCCCTCTCATCATTCGCTTGCATACAAGGGGCGCATATGAGAAAGAAGAACTACGTCTTGGATGCCTCCGTGTCACCAAGCCAGCAATCCAGCAACCTACCTCGGATGTGGCTAGCAAAGCACGAACTTGCCGAACTTGCCCCAGCCCACGATCCCCTCTCCGCCCTGCTACAAAACTAGTCTCATCGTCAATATCCCATCCCATCCCTACATCCGCACTCGTAACTCGGCCGTGGCAGCACAGTCTTACCACCTGTGTTTCGTCGACCGATGGCCAGCCGGGGCCTCTGTCTAGCCCAGCCCAGCCCGGCCCCCACTCCGCCCACGCCCGTTGGAATGACGACGACCACGACGACCACCCACCGCCACCACCCCCTTCCCTCTCGCCTGTCGCCGTCTGCCTTTGCCGTCGCACTACAAGCCCGCGCCTCGCCACTGACGCCATGTCGCCGCCGATGCGCGTGCAGCTTTGCCATGATGGACTCGAGCCAGTGCTCCTGCCCGGCACATCATGCCCCCTCCACCACCACCACCACCACCACCACCACCACCACATCCCCGCCCCGGTGCAGCAAGGAGGCACACGGGAGGCCAAGCAGGCCACCCCCGACTATCTACCTAGTTAATACATTACCTTACATGTGCGCATGAACCTATACCCATACATGCCCCGGCCCCCGTCCCTTCGAGCCGTGATCGCCCGCCCCCTGGCAACCAAGCCTCATGGCCCGCCCGCCTTATGCCCTTGGCTGACTGCTGTACATTCCTATGCCTCATCGTCTATTGCCCGGCAGTTTCAGCTTCATCACCCGCACCGAACAGCACCGCACCGCACCGCACCGCACCGCACTGCTCCGCTCCCGCCCTCTCTTGCCACGGCCCATTGATTTTCGCCTGCCCTGCTCTTCCATGCTTCCATCTGGACCCTTGATCGCATTATATATCCACTACCCTTTCTTCCATCTCCCACTAGTTCTAGCCCGCTTCTCCTCCCACTGCCATCCATCCCTAGATACTAAAAACCTGCTCATTATCCTCTTGTTCCCCCCTCCTCACCCTCCGTGTCTCTCTTCATTCGTAATTCCTCATTGTGACTTCACCTGTTCGAGACACACGTCCCAATTCTCAGTCAGTCGCTTCCACCGTCGGCTTTCTTTCCTTGGCTTGCAAATCTCGTATACAAGTCCACCAGCGCCCAGTTCATATATCCTCGACAACAAGTCCCTCGGTATAAGCCAGACACAACACGACAACACCCGTCCTGCCACCAACAAGACTCATCACCGCCCGACTTCTCCTGCAACTTCAACGCACATACACGCACCCACAGATACACACTGATACACGGATACGCAACTCACCGTCTCCTGCCATAATGCAATCTTCCCGCTTCCAGACCGTCCGCGCACGCCTCTCGTCCTCGGGCATCCGCACCTACTTCCGGCGCTCCACTTCTTCGGCCTCGGCTTCCTCTCGCGCCGACGGCTCCCGTAGCTCCATGGCCTACTCCGATTCCCCCTCGCCCGTCACCACCATCAACTCGGTGCTCTTCCGACAGCCCTCCATCGTCGACCTGGAGAACGAAAAGAGGCATGCTGGACCCGAATTGGATATCCTTGAGCCCCGCCCCATCGTTTACTGGAGTGGCGTCGAGGAGCGCATGGGCTCTTTCTGAGCCAAGCATTCAGGATCAAGATGGGCGAGACTCGAGGCCTGTCATCGCCGCCGGGTTGGAATTGACAGCCTGCTTATTCTTCTATGCGCCTTGTTGCCTGCTCGTCATCCACGAGCGGCCACACCGCGCCCTTCATTGAAAGACTTTTTTTTTCTATTCCCCACCATGTCAATTATTTCTTTGATTTCTCGTCAACGGCGGATGATCAGCGAAGAGCGCCTTTCTACCTGCTATGACGGCAATTCTCTCGCGCTTGGGTAGCTTCGAGGGGCCATTGGGCAAGCCGCCATTGCTTGCATGCGTGTTGGGTTTTGGCGGTTAGGGCATCATAACGGAGCCTGCAGGGGATCAGAGACCCCGGGGCAGCAATGGCGTTTTATGGCGTTATCCTTTCGACCGGGGATTAATTCTGTTTTCTTGATAGCGTTTTGCAACTGTGGAAGGAGAGGTTACGGGAGACGCCGCCGATGCGATGGCTCTCTGGCACAAGCATTATATCCCCCTCGCGGGACTTTGACATGGTTCCACACACATCCGTGAAGAAATCACAATGACAAATTTTTCGTTCTGCCTTCCCAAATTTCTCTTCTGCGCCTGTCGTGGCTTTCCATCGCCTACTGTGACCCCCCAAGTGAAGACACAGAAACAGATGCTAAAATCTCCAAACTGCTCCCGGCGACCTGAGAGGTGTTCTGAGAAATGATGATCCTCCTCTTTCTCTCCATCTCGTGCGCACAGTCTCTGCGTGCCCCTCTTCGTGCATGGCCACTTTGAGACAAGACCTGTCATGGCGATCTCGGCGTCATGCACGTCTCGGACTACCTGATGACCCATCATTCCTCGCGGCTTATCTAGTAACGAGAGAAAGGGGGACTGGAGGGGAGACAAAAAAGAGTGGCGCCTCGCATACCAGCCGACCAGCAATTTTTCCCTACTTGTAACCACCATATCATGTTGTTGAACAAGAGGGGATTCCATTGGATCACAAATATCTACGCTGTTCTAACTCGGAGACAAGCCGACGCACACACGCACACAAGATGCCTATCGTCAGGCCCCCAGACTCTGTGCCTCGCACATCTGCTTGTACATGGCACCCAGGGCAAGGAGCTCATCGTGGGTGCCCATCTCGACGATGCGGCCTCCGTAGAAGACGCAGATGTGGTCGGCGTCCTTGACGGTGCTGAGGCGGTGCGCGACGGCCACCGTGATGCGGTCGCCGGCCGACGCGGCCTCGGCCAGCGCCTGCTGCACTACGCGCTCCGACTCGGTGTCGAGCGCCGACGTCGCCTCATCCAGTAGCAGCACGCGCGGGTTGCGCACTAACGCTCGCGCAATGGCGATGCGCTGCCGCTGCCCGCCCGACAGCTGCGACCCACTTGCGCCGCACGACGTATGTACGCCCTCGGGCAGCGAGCATACAAAGTCCCACGCATTGGCCGCCCGGAGCGCCGTCTCGACCTTGGCGTCCACACTGTCTGTTTGTTGGCTTCCGGGAGCGGACGAAGACGGAGAAGAGGAAGAACCAATGTCAGAGCTAGCCTCGGTCAGCCCCATGGCCACGTTGTCACGAATACTGCCCTGGTACAGGGTCGGCTCCTGCTGGACAAGAGCAACGTTTGAGCGGTAGGCGTCAGGGTTGGTGGCGCTGAGAGCCTCGCTGTCGACGCGAAGCACACCTGATGTCGGGTCGTAAAATCGCTCCAACATCTGAATCATGGTGCTCTTGCCGCAGCCCGAGGCGCCCACGAGTGCCACAAACTCGCCGCTCCGGACCTTGAGGTCCACCCCGCGCAGCACCCGGGCAGCCGGCCGCAGTGGATACGAAAACCGGACATCTTCAAAATCAATCGAGGCGCAACCATCAGTCGGGATATGCTGGCTGTTCTCGGGCGTCTCCTGCACGATGGGCTCGAGGTTTTGCAACCAAAAGTAGTAAGCGGCGCTGCTCTTGCCCTTGGTGATGCCTAGAGCGCAGTCAGTAGGTAAGTAATGCGGTTTGGGCGACTGAGGCGAGTGATGCACGTGACTTACTGCTGGAATAAGAGAAAAGAAGACCGGCGTTCTGCCCGGCAAAGAAGATGCCGATGAAGGAGACAAAGAACTGGTAGAAAGTAATCTCGCTTTGTGTAAGGAGCTTGCTCCCCCACCAGAATCCTAAGGCAAGGACAAACAACTCGACGGCCTGTGTAAGCGAGAAGAATATCATCATGCGCAGGAGGGGCAAGATTGACCTGCGGATGGCGCTGTCGAGCTCTTCCGTGTACCTGTCGAGAATTTGGCGCTCGATTGCCAAGCTGGAAACGGTGCGGATTGCCGTGACCGACTCTGAAGCGACGCCTGCGCTCTGCGAGAAGCGCTTGGACGCTTCCGTGTCCATCCTCGACTCGAGCCGGATGCGCAAGTAGCCGGCGCCGACAATTGGTGGAGTCCCGGCCAGGACACCCACAAGTCCCAGCTTCCACGAGATGACTATGGAAAGAATGCCGGTTGCAACTACAGAGACGACCGTGATGATGATGAGTGCAGCGTTGATGCCCATAAGATCCAGGATGCCCTGGGCCACCGTGTTGAGCCGGCTTGTGAGCGCGCCCACGGTGTTTTCCGGGCGATCGAAGAACTGGATATCTTGCCTGAGCATGCCGTTGAGAAGGGTTTTCCGGTACTTTCGGTTCATTATTTGAGAAGCCACGTTGCAAGCCCATCCAAGGGTGAAGTAGAAGACCAGGCAGCCCAGCCCCATCACAAAGAACATGAGTGCGAGGAAGTCGCCCTTCGCAACCATCGCATCGGGGGTAGAGTGAAAAGGTCCATCTCCTGAGCAATGAGGAACGCCTGGCCTGGCCATACGCCGCCTGTCATGAATTAGCTTCGGTCCTTGTAACTGGCCTTTTGGCGGGATACTCACTGGCAGCAACACAGCACACAAGGATGCAGAGAAAGGTCCATTTCAGCTCTGGATTCTCCTTGACCAGAGACCAAATGGATGACATAAGGCCCTTCTCTTTTGCCAAGGAGAAGTCGTCCTTACCGGCGAGAGACTGCATTCGCTGCTCATCGGCTGTCGCATATCTTGTGAGTGGCTTTTCAATGTCTGCCTCTTCAGACTTTTCATCCATTTCCTCGCTCTGCCGGCGCTCATCTTCCTCGATCAGATGGGCTGGTGGGGTATTCAGATTCTGCGCGCGGATAAGCCTGGCGTAGATGCCGTCAGCCGCAAGGAGTGAAGCATGTGTCCCTTGTTCCATGATCTGGCCCTTGTCCATCACCACGATATTGTCGGCATTCTTGATGGTGGCCAGCTTGTGGGCAATGACAATGGTGGTCCGGCTTTGTGACACGTTGTCGAGCGCTTTCTGCACTATGTGCTCAGAGTGCGGATCCAGAGCGCTCGTCGCCTCGTCTAACAGAAGAACCTTGGGATCGGATATGATACTTCGGGCAATGGCGATGCGCTGTTTCTGACCGCCTGAGAGTAGGCCGCCGCGTTCGCCAATCTGGGTCTCATAGCCATCTGGAAGCCCGACAATGAAGTCGTGCGCAAAAGCAAATTTCGCAGCCTCCTCCACGTGGCGTCTCTTCTCTTCCAATGGACAGTGCTCCAAAGGTGTGCCAGCGAGGCCATAGGCGATGTTTTCAAAGACGGTCAAATTGAAGAGTACGGGCTCTTGCTGCACCAGGCGGACATTTGTTCTCAGCCAGTTGAGGTTGAGTTGGTTGATGGGTGTCCCGTCAAGTTTGATGCGCTCCTCTTCAGATTGATACCATCTTTCGACAAGACCCACAATGGTGCTTTTGCCTGAGCCACTGGGGCCCTACACAAATGATTAGCACATATGGGTAAGCAGGTGAGGGGCTCGGGGGAACGCACGACTAATGCCGTCACTTTGCCCGCCGGAACGTGAAGAGAGAAGTTCTTCAAGACTTGCACAGTGGGTCTGGTCGGGTAGCTGAAGCTGACATTCTCCATGTCCAGCACCCCATCGACGTGGCTCGGTCTGCTACCGGTGTCGTCGAAAGGGTTGATTTTGGATCGTCGGTCGATTAGCGACAGCAGCTGAGCTGAAGCCGTCGCGGCGCGAGTGAATGCTATGAGGTTTGGCGCAATGATGGTAATAGCAGTTGTTGCAATGACGACTGACATGATCACCCTAAAGACAGGTTAGTTACATGAGGCCAGCAGTAGCAGATTCTAGCAATGTGGCGTACGTGAAGACTGTTCCTAGGCTATCGACTTCATTATTGGCAATCATGCGGACGCCCTGCCAAAAGGCCAGGCCCTCGCCTGCATATATGATGCAGTACTCGGTGCTGAAAAGCAGCCCCCACAAAGCGTTCTTCTTCTTGCCAAGCTGATGCGCATCGTCGAGAAATGCCTCGTAGCGTGCCACAAGCTTTTGGCGGATGCCGAACGCGTGGATCGTGCGAGGCGAGGCCAGAACACTCTCCGCGAAAGAACCGGCTTGCGCGAGGATGTCAAGAACACGGGTCTCAATGGCCGCTTCCGCCGAACTGATGAGAGTCATCACGATGATCTAAGGAAGGGGGAGATGTTAGTAATCAGTGGCCACGGGCACTAACTCAGCGATTCAAAGTCTTTGCATCGCGGTTCCAAAGATCCACAAGTCGGTCTAAGGCTTTATTGGTTGGGGAGGGGCTCGCGAAAGTCATGTTGCTTCATACTAGTCGCCAAAGCTATTAGCTGACTGCAGTCGGGGGGCCTCAAGGCAGGCTAGGAGACTGCTCGGCGGTTGGACTTACCCAAGGCTGGGGCGATGCAGCATGTAATCAAAGTCAACTTCCACTGGCTTATGAAGGCGACAATGAAGGCCGCGACGAAGGTGGCAATAGCCTGGAAGCAGAGCATCAACTTCTCGGCAATGCCGGATTGGATTAGGGAGCCATTTGACGTGGCTTGCATGGACACCGAACCGCTAGCTCCCAAGTCGAAGTAGGCAACTTCTTGACTCAGGGCTGCTCTCAAGTAGTCTCTGCGAATGTTGCGCACAACATTGTAAGCGCAGTACGTCGACAAGGCCGTATAGATGTAGACGAGACCCCAACGCGCCACCCCAAGATAGAAGAAGTAGAGACTGTAGGTCGTGGCGTCCTGCATGAAAACCTCTGGCGGGCTTTTGCCGGCGACAAAGTCTTGGAGCAAGGTGACGAATTTGCCCATGACCAGGTTCAAGAGAGCCAAAGCAGTGCCCGAGGCGATGGCTGCGACGACAGCTATGACTTCGAGTAGGATGTCCACAGGTCGGCAGTAAGTGAATATTCGCTAGCATTGTTAGCATGGCTGCCTCTATTCCAGGCCGAATCGGCATCTTACCGTGTATGCAGTCCAGGGTGTAAGCGGGGCCTCGGCCTCTGGCGCTGTCTCCTGCAGACCTCCATCTTTGGACTCCATCGCCTGTAGCGCTCAGGCAGGACCCTTGATTGCAAATGGCGGGTTGAAGAGGCAGCCTATGGGTAACGTCCAGGGGTGAGAGGTACGCGGGGAGAGGGGCTGAGTCGGATTCGACGAACGGGGAAGGGAGGCTGTGTTTCCATGCCGGGTGATGAATATATACACATGCTCTGTAATGGTGAGCTTGCAGTGATTCTTTGGCTCGGACGCCGATGCTTCAAGATGGCCCGGCTGGGCGCATCAAGCCGGGCAGCCAAGCGGCAAGCCCCGGAGACAAGATGAGCGCCAAGATCTCCCCACGGCGTGACAAGGCGAGTCCCGGCCAGACGCCGATTTGCGGGTCAATTACAGGCATGCGTAGTACGAGTACATGACGGTAGGGCCGTTGGTAGTGGGCAGTGCTTAGGGGGAAAAGTGGACACGGGACCCGAGAGCAGCGGCGTCCGAGTCGCGGGTGCAGGGCTGGAGCGAGCGAGCCGGCTGCCGAGCAAGCCTTCATATATCGAAGGCAGCCTGAGCCCCCGACAGCCCAACGCAAGACACAAAGACCAAGACCAGACCCTGGCTGGCCTCCTCACTTCCACTTCGCCCTGTGCCACTGGATCCGGCTGCGCGGTCTTTTGTGCAGCCTACCGAGCCAATCACAAGGGGCGCCGAGCCGTGACGAACGCTGGCGGAGACGGGACCGAGCCGCACTAACAAACAAAAGTGTCAGTCGCCAGCTCGAGTGCGCCGCTGGGCACCCGCAGTCCGCGGAGCCCCGAATTCCTACCCCCCGTTTCTCACCTGTGCCCAAACGCCCGCAATGGACCTGGGTGCAGCTGGAGAAGGCGGCAGGGATGACGACATGGACCACCAATATCTGCACAACGACGACGACGATGGTGCGCAGTATGAAGCTGGCGGCGCACCTGGACAAGGCCAGGAGACGGGCGCGAACCGGCGGGCTGTAAGTTGCTATTTTGTTCTCATCCCAGTGGCTTTTTGCAAGTGTGTGCTTTCGCAGCCATCGTCGTTGAACAGGGACGGAGAAACGAAGGGACGCTGGCGGTGTCGACGGCAGTGCTGATGGCGGTGTCGATGGCGGTGTCGATGGACGACATCCGAGGGCATCATGGGGACGTGAGGCTGGGCAGATGAGGGCAGGACGGAGAGCTTCTGTGATCCATCCATGGAGATGAGACGGAAGCAGTCCTCATCTCGAGCTTCCGCCGGTCGGACCGTCTTCAGACGCTCTCGCACCTGCCTGCCACTCTTCTTCAGCCTGCATCTGCCGGCTCTGCCCTGAGTACCCCGGCGTTTCGCAATTCCGGCACGGCAGCTCCTGCCCTCAGAAGCCCAGATGCCTTTGCCCCTGCCATCGAAGAAGACACCCTCTTCTCGCGCCTTTCCATTCGCGAGACGTCCCATTCAAAGGTACATGTATCGGGTACACACCTCACATGTGCAAGGTTCGGTAGATGTAGGTGGTACCTGCATGATCCATCTCATGTACCCGGTATGGATCGTTGCGGGCAATGACACGAAGGGAACGCTGCGGAAGTCTTCTTGGGCTCTTGCGCTCTCGAATTATCTGCACCAAACATTCCAGCTGCCCACGCTTCCCCAATCGATCGCGATGTAAATTTGCCAGGTAATCCAGGGTTCAGCTTCCCATTGGATCAATATTGCACAGATCTCATCTGTCGACACTGCCGGTCTCCGAATCAAAGAATTTTGCATTTTGAGAAGCTGCCCACAGATCTTCGCGCGCCTCGAATCCCACTGGCCTCGCCTTGCCTTGCACTTGGGAGCCATGGGAAGATATCGGTACTTTACTGACATGACCTGCAGTGCGATCAATGCCGATCCAAGAAGGTCAGTTTCCAATATAGTCTACCCCTCTCCGGCCTTATCAGCACGCGAACTTTCTGGAGCTGACCCGTGTGGGCCATTAGGTCGGCTGTGATCGTGAGGATCCTTGTTCCAATTGTCTTCGAGGTCAAGCCCACTGCACCTACACCATCAATCAGAGTGCCAGGCCCAAGCGCCAGCGTGTTCTGATATCTGCCCAATAGTTGGTCCCCTGCTCCCTCTGAAGCCCCCATTCGATGATGGCGTCCTGGTGAGCAGGACTGACCGCACCCCCAGCGAGCGAAAGATTGATCGGATAGAGGAGCGCCTCTCCCAGGTGATCGGGCTTCTTCGCAATGCATCACTCGATAAGCCCATCAGCTCCGTGTCTGGCCAGTCGACCGCGTCCTCCGCGACGCCGCCCAAGGATGAGAGCAGCTCAGCTGGCAGAAAAGCGAGCTCTGACTTCCGGAGGATATCCAACACCCCGGGCACCAGCTCTGTGCAGAGCCAGCAATCGCCAGGACCCCACTCCAACGCGGACAGCGCACCGTTTGAAGGCGAGTCTTCCATGGCCGCCCACACAGGCTTTGCTAGTGACTTTATCGAAAAGACAGTAAGGAGCCCCTTTCGTAGCGATAAAGGCCCACAGAAGAGGAGAACGACTATGCAAGCACTGGAGGGCGAGAAGGAAGCTGACGATGGCGATCCAGTTGAAATCAGCTCCTACCCCGGCTATCACTGTCGAGGTAGAAGACACCCTTACAGCCCTTCGTCAAATGGTGACTGCTCAAAGCCAAAAGTCCCACACAGACATGACCTTTCCATCCGCCAGATCAGAGCACCTCGGCGCAAACGCAAGCCGCCCAAAAATCAACTCCCAGCTAGCTATGGCAAGCCTAAAAGCAGCCAAAGGTGTGATCCCAATGCAGCTTCCCTCCCCATCATCACATCTCGGAAAATCGTGTCTGACAGCCCATATGGAACCAGAGCACCCCGAAATTGAGTTCCAGTGGCTTTCTGGGATTATCACTCAAGAACGCTTCACCAATTATGCAATCAGTGTGCTGTTCTCGGCCGAGTACTCTGAAGCCGAATACATTTTTGTTCACCTAGGTTTCTATTGGTTGTTTGCGGCCCTAGAAGAACTGTCTGGGGGTGTAAATCTCGGTGACATGCTGAGATCTGAAGTCCTTGCTCAAGAGTCGGATGTGTGCCGTATCAACGTGGAAACGGCGCTGTCCCAAATGCGATATCACATGGCCCACGACTATGAATGGGTCTTGGCTTTAGCAGCAGCTGTAAGTTGGCCATCTGCGCTCCGGCACTCCCCAAAATCTTCTGACCATTTCCACAGGCAATATACGTCATTGAGCTTTCAAAAGCCACCCTGGCTTGGACTTATATATCCAGCGCTCTGAACATCTGTCACAACCTCGGATACCACCGAAGACACCACATGGAGAAATGCAAACCCGAGACGCGACGCGAGCGAGGAATGATCTTCTGGACACTTTACGTACTGGAAAAGGGCCTGTCTCTTCGCTTAGGCCGCCACTCGGGGATTCAGGATTACGACATTGATCTTCCTCTGCCATCAGACGACACTATTGGCCTCTATGACGGTAGTATCGAGGAGTACTACAACATAGCGAACAAATATTGGGTGCGCGTGGCAGCCATTCAGGGCCGGACCTACGAACAGCTGTACAGCCCTTATGCGTTGAGGCAACCGGATAGCTATCGAGCGGAGCGTTCTAGGGCTTTGGCTAATGAGCTTCTCAGTGTGATGCGAAAGCCGCCTGAAAATCCTGTAGGTGCTACCCACGAAGTGGCGCAGAGACAGCTCGGGGATTTGTCTGATATCTAGCAGGTTGTGCCTTTGTCGTTGGCATCAGTGGCATTCTTGAGTAAGCATTCCTTCTAGTATAGGCTCGCGGAGCCTCGATTGTGCTGAGGGTCAAAGGCTTACCCCCCCCCACCCCCGCAATTAGCAAATGAGGTGGTCCAGCTTGCTACGTTGACTCTCATCTATCGGGCCATGCCTGTGCCGGCCGACTCGCCATCGATTTTCTCACAGGAGTGCATTGAGACGGCGCGCTCGACGTTGGATCATCATCAAGCAGTCATGACAGCCATCCCCGCTGAAACCGATATGATGTTCATCTACCTGCATTGGTGAGTCGCAAGACGCGTTACTAGTGGGCTTGGTCCAAGCTGACGAGACGTAGGTCGATTCTCTACGTGCCCTTTGTGCCGTTCATTGTCATTTTCTGCCATGCGATGAAGACGTCCGACGAGGCAGACTTGCACAGATTGGGCGCCCACGTGGCGTCGCTTGAGGCGTCGACGAAAACATGCGAGGCGCTTGCTCGATTGCATAATTTGTTCCAGGTGCTGCACAGTGTGGCACAGAAATACGTCGAGAGCAAGTCATCCACAGCCCAAGTACAGGTCCAAAAGGAGTTTGACACGTACATTCAGGCATTGGGTCTGGGAAACGCGGAATTTGAGATGGCCCATGCCACGCCTGGTACGGTCGCGGGGCTTTCTGAGGGGGGTTCCCTCATGTAATCGACGGGCAGACGATGTCGATGCCTCAGAACGGGGCCATGCTGGGAGATTGGTTCTATGGAAACCAGCAGATGATGGGGCTTTTGGAGCAGGACACGTTTGAGTTTGTCGACATGTAGTGCGGGAATCGGCTTGGAGGGCCATCGTCTTTGTGTCACGGCGTTGTCTAAGAGGTACGAGGGACAAGCCCAACCAGGACCGCAGCGAGGAGCAAATATCATACGGGGTGTACCGGATGCATGCTGCAGTTATCGGCAGGAGGCGAAGACTCGACTATCATCACCATGTTACCAACCTCGTTCGAAGAAATCCAGCGCGGCGCCGGTAGCAGGAAAGACCCGTACTACAAGTACTCGTACTCGTACGCCTCGACAGCAAACAACCACCGCAGCACACGCCACGCAGTCACCACCACCAGTTCGGCTCGGAGTCCGCGGACCTCCACACAGCTCCGCACTCGGCCGGGTGACTCGTTGCCGAGTGGTTCGACTGTCGCCACCATCAAGGTCGACCTGTCAATCACTACCGTGCCGATCAGCCTCGCGAAAAGCCGGCACGCGGCCAGCAAAAATGCTAAAAAGAAAACCAATCACAAACCTCACCCTGCCCTGAAAGACGACGATAGTTGCAACTGTCTCGTCAAGAATTCCTGGTTCCCCTCCTGCCCGTGTGGAAAGCCATCTACAGAGGACATCCAGAGTCGACATGAGCGAATCGCAGCACGAAGGCGAACAGGGTGACAATGGGCTCGCACCGCCAGCCAGTCCGCAGCCAACGATAAACCGGCCACATGCCTGGAACCTCTACATCAGCCACGCCTTCTCGACATGGAATGCGCGTGGGTACGAATTCGCTGCGGTTTGTCTGCCCGCGGCCCCTATCAGTCTCGCTCGTCTCTGTGCGAGGCCTGCGCTATGCTCACACGTCACAGGTGCTCTTCACAGCGGCGGCATACCCCGACACGCTTGTCGCCGCTGCCGGCCGGTAAGCAAGGTAAACAAGGCCCCTTGGGGATCGAGTGTAGTTAACCGTCGTGTCTCGGCAGCATGATCCTCATCTACTTTGTCATGATTCTCTTCTCGAGCTCCATCGGCCAGTGGGTTGAGCGATCCCCAAGCAGGCTGCGGACCTTGCTCTCGACGATTGTTTGCAACCGCGGCTCCGTGATGCTCGGCTCGCTGTTCTGGCTTTGGATCTTGAGCCAGGAGGACCTCGTCGGGGCGGACAGCGTGTTCACCCTGCCGCAGAACCACGTGCTCAGGGGGTTCGGCTTTGCTCTGGCGGTGGTATGCGGCATCGTCGAGCGCCTCAGCGCTTCTGGCAATCTCATATCCATGGAGCGGGACTGGGTTGTCACGGTGGCCGCCCCGAGCGGCCAGCCTTACGACCTGGCGCATCTGAACGCCGTCATGAGAAGGATCGATTTGGGCTGCAAGCTTTTTGCCCCTATCTTGATCTCCATCATCATCTCGTCGGTCGACTCGGTCCGCATCGGGGTTCTCTTCACGGCCGGGGTGAGCCTTGTCAGCTTGCCTATTGAGTTGATTTCGGCCCAGAGGGTCTGGAGCAGCAACCCGCCTTTGCAGGCCCCCAAGACTATCCCTTCTTCGCCAGAGATGGATGCCGGGGCGGACGCGCAGCCGAGATCCTGGGGCGGACGAATCCGCCAGCACCTGGGGGCTTTCGAGATGTACTTTAGCACTTCGGTTTGGGTGCCATCGTTGGCTTTGGCTCTCCTGCACTTCAACATGCTGACCTGGCGGGCGACCTTCATCACATACCTGATCAACGTCGGCTATTCCCTGAACATCATCACGATTGCGCGAGGCCTCGGCTCCGTGTTCGAAATCACCAGCACCATCATCGCGCCCCGCGGCATAGCCTACCTGGCTCGCACCAGCTCTCGGCGACCGCGGGGGCTTGCTGACGAGACTGTGGATCTCTTGCAAGACAACGAGAGGGAGGACGACGAGCAAGTACAAGAATCCCAACAGACCATGGCAGGTCTGCAACGCTTTGGCTTGTGGGGCGTCACCTGGCAAGCTCTCAACACGGTAAGAGCGCGAGTCCCTCTCTCTCTCTCTCTCTCTCCCTCGCCATCTCCCTCACAAGGGGTTCGTCGATACGGAGAACTGACCACTTGTCTCTTAGATCCCTGTGGTGTATGCTTTGTGGAAGATCTCTTCGGCGGGAGGGTCCGTTGATCAGCAGGGCTTTTCTGGAGTGGGCGACGCGCTTGGCGGCGGCTCGCTTCCGCTGCAGTGGAGCTTGGTGCTGTTTGGCTTTCTGGCCTTCTCGAGGCTGGGCGTGTGGGTTTTCGACCTGACGACGCAGCAGCTGACGCAGACGTCAGTGGCGGTGGACCAGCGGTCAGCCTTTGCGGGAGCGGAGAACTCGATCATCAACGTGTTCGAGCTGGTGGGCGCGGGTACGGCCATGGCGTTCCCTCGCATGGAGCAGTACAGGTATCTGGCCCTGGCGAGTCTGGGGTCGGTGATGATGAGCTGGGTGCTGTACGCGTGCTGGGTGCGGACGAAGAGGGGCCACCTGGTTCACTTGGAGAAGCTGGGCCAGAGCATCTGCAAAGGGTGAGGGGCTTTCCATTACTGACGTGGCGCCGGCTGCACTGGCTGTATTTTCTTTGGTGTCCGGCATGCGTGAGGTCTGACAACCGTCCTCGTTGATCATCCAAAAACGCTGCAACGAGACCAGGGCGCTTTAGTTAGGGTGTTGCGATGTTGGCGAGATCGGGTCTTGTCATTGCTGGAGAGGTTGAAGTGCAGAGTTACCTCCCTTCTTAAATGAGACCTTGCTCGGACTCGACGCCGAATGCACCGATTCAGCGGTGAAATGACTGCAATGGGCAAGGAATACAGTGATGGCTTGATTTTCGATAGAGCCGGGCCAGCCTCGGTTACTTGCGCACTTGAGACGTACTCGCCATTTCAGCGGGTGCTTGTGTTTCATGAAGACTGACTGTTGTCGACCCTGGGCAATTTTAAGGGCGTGTGCGAAGCGGTGGCAGCGTGGAGCGGTCCAGAGATGATGGCAACATCATGTGATCCTGATGTGCTGGCGTGCAGCCCATCCGTTGCTCCTGGCGTTTGCATCTCGTCTCACCTGGACCGTTACGAAGCCCTCGGAATATTGAATGGTACCTAGGTAGGTGTAAAGCGAGGCCGCCCGGATCACCTAGCCAGCACGACCAGGCGGAGCACACGCGCCTGGCGGCCGGGGACGGCGTTTCTTAAAGAAACAGGGTTTTCTGCGTGAATGCGGGAGGCGATCGTGTACTGGCGCCTCGGAGCGCGACGGCACATCTCTCCCTTCCCCCTCCCGCTATGCATCTGCCTTTTCAGTCCTTAGACCTCTGCATGCAGTGACTGCCCACACAGCATTCTTGAAGAAGCAAAGCAGGCTCAGGAATATATCGTTTCTTCACTGCCCACTTGTCCTTCACACCCCTCACAGATAACAGCAACAGCAACAGCAACATCAACCTAAGCAGAGCTCTACACTGTCTCTGGTCCCTGCTGTTTCTTTCCCTTCTTGTTTCTGCAATCTCCCGCGCCCTCGGATAAGGTGGCGCCTATTCTTAGTCTGTGTACCCTCAGTGGGAAAGCAAACACAGGGTAGCTGCATTATTTGCAAAGGTTTGTTCAGGTCCTGAAAAGCCTCACAGCATCTGCCACCATCACAGCATCTGTTACCATCACAGCATCTGCCACCAGCATAACAGCGGTCATCTGATGAAACACGAACTCTTCAGCAGGTGGTGCCTGAACTTTCTTCTTTTATGAAAACAAGAGCTGTGATGTGCTATGAATAATAAGGAAAGGTATGTGTCTTGAAAGCAGCCTTTACGAAGCAGGTTCAGCCCAGCTGCCTGCCCTCACTGTCACTGATAAAGCACATCATCAGCATCAACTTTGAGGGGTCGTGATACCTGCAGCAATTTTAAAGGCCATCACTGAAGCCAACCTGCTTCAAGCTGCACCTGCCCGTACAAACGCCGCCCACTCGAAACCCTGGTACCTGCCTTGTGTATTTAAGGCCGGCCCCAAGATGCAGCCCTCCAAGCTCTTGCGTTTCCTCCCTTTTTCTTCTTCTTCTTCTTCTTCTTCTTCCTCATCCTCCAATAAGTCGCCCCCAACCGCCATCACCAACGCCCACCCCGGCCCCGACTCGAACGAGGGCAAAGGGGCCAGCCTGGTGAGCCGAGTCCTGGCCCGCCTCAAGCTCCGACGCCGCGTGGATGGGGACGTCTTGAACAGCCGCCATCAGCACATCCGTCCCGACAACTTCTCCTCACCCTTCTCCCACGCCCACCGGCTGCCGCCCTCGACGGTCAAGATCCCGTGGTACGACTCGGCCGCGGACCCGGAGGCGGCCGAGGACCACCGCGTCTGCACCGAGGCGTACCACCGGACGATCCTCGACCTCGAGCGCGACGAGGAGAGCTGGGAGGATATTGCTGCCGCGGCCCTCATCCCCATCCCCACCACCACCACCACCACCACCACCGCCCCCGCCGCCGCAGCAGCAGGTCGTCGTCGTCATGGCGACCAAGAAACGACTAGGGGAGCGTACCAGCCGTCCATCAACACGACGGACAACGCGTCGGCGGCGGCGGCGGCGGCTGGGCAAGGTGCCGAGGCAGAATGGAGAGCAGGCCGCCATCCGCCTGCTGGCCACGGTCTCCAGCACCGGCACCACGACGAAAACGACGACGACGACAACGGCGACCAGCAGCGACAGGAACAGCAAGACAGTCGCCAGCCGTCCGAGGCGGATGCAAGTAGTGGCTTGCCAGTTGTGCTGGTGGTGGTAGTGGTGCGTATCGACGCGGCCCAGTCTGCATCGCTGGGAAGATCGCGCTCGCAAGAGGTACACAGATCGCCGCCGCTATAGCGGCAGCAGCTGCGACAACAACAGCAACAGGGCGACACGCGCGGGGCGGCCTCGTCCTCGCCCTCTTAACTCGCCCATCATCCCGCCCCACGACCCGCGCACCCATCGCCCCCTCCACCTCCCGCAGAGGAGGTGTGGTGTCCCGACCCCGGTCCCGGCGCCAACCCGCGCGTCTGCCGGGCGGCCGGGAGGAGCAAGAAAAGGAGGAAGATGGAAGCGACGCGGGTGGGCTTATTGGCCGCGCGTTATTAAGAGAGAGGAAGACGAGGGCGGAAAGACGAGGAGTCGAGTTGTTGATCCGAGTTATGAGCCAGTCCGTTATGGGGAGGAGTGGTACGAGGAAGATGGGGTCACGGAGCGACGACAGAGGCTCCGGCGGGCAGAGAGAGAGAGGGGGTTCAAGGCGGTGCGCGCGTAGATGGAAGCCTCCCACTCTCGCTGTCCCCCAACACGGCCTCCCCTAGTCCCAGACTCAGTCCCATAGACGCAATTCTCATTTTTTCCATCTCACCTCGCCAGGGCCTCTGCTCGTGTCGTAGTTCCTCACAGGGGTGGGCCGGTGTTTTCCTAGGCAGCTATTTAGGCAGCTCTTCACATGACTTGATACCTGCGGACCACGTCGCACACCACCGGCTTCGTCACAGAAGGAACAACTCGTCGGGTGTGACGCCGTCCGGAAGCAGGAAAAAGACTGGCCGTCGGCCGGTCCGGCCGTCCCTTGTGTACAGTCAAACTCTGGGATGTGAGTCTCTTGACTGGCAACCAACCGACTGCAGCCTACAGCCGCTCTAGAAGCCGAGTCATCGAGGACGAGGACGAGGACGAGGAAAAGGTTCAGGCGAGCGTATCTTACATATATAAGATAGGTATGTATACATAAAGATGTGAGGAGACCTTGACATCCTGATCCCTTCTGCCCACTGTCAATGCTTCCGCTGGGGGTAAGCACGTACTAGCCCACCTGTCTTCTTGCTCAGACCTGATCTTACCATCACCACACCGCACCGGCCACGGGGGACCGGCTGACAGGTCGACTTCACTCCACCCAAGAAAGATTGAAGAAATGAGTAAGAAGAAGCCGAACCCACCCGAATACACCCTCAGACCTCGAAGAGGGTAATACCGCCTCGCCCAACCTCATTTCCCTCCCCACCAGGTATTGTTCTCCCCCCCGCCCTTCTACTATCCAACCGCAGCGCCCCCTCAACTAACCAACCACCCCCGAGCCAAGACTGAGCAGAACCCTCCTCATCATGCCCGCCTCGCAACCGCCACCGCCAACCCTGCCCCTGACCAGGTTCCAGTGGTACGTCGTGGACGGCTCGCCCTGGAGGCGGCCTCCCTCCGCCGCGTCCCTCCTGCGCATGTCCGCCGAGCGCGCCGCCGCCGGCCGCCTCGAGGAGGAGGAGGAGGAGCAGGCCGCTGCGTGCCGCGGCGGCGGCGGCGGCGGCGGCGGCGGGTTGGTCTCGCGGCTCGCGCGCGCCGTGGTGGGCCGCGACCCGGGCCGTCCGCCGCCCCGCAGGCGCGAGCTGGAGCGCTACATGCGCCGCCGACGCCGCGAATGCAGTGATGACGAGGACGATGACGATGATGATGCTGAGACCGGGGCCGAGAATGGGGTCGAGGAGAAAGAGAAAGAGCAGGAAGGAAGCGCCGAGGAAGAGAAGAAGAGCGCCGGGCAGGGGGCGGACGACGATGGGAGGAGAGCCGCCTGAGCCCCGAGCCCTGAGCCGCGGAGGACGAGAGGCAGGCAGGCAGGTAGGCAGGGAGACAGGCGCCCTCCAGCACGAGAGACACGGCGTGCAGTGCGTGCTGATCTCTTCCCTCCAGAATCCAGACCATGTGGAGATGGATACAAACGTAGGTGCATTGGGTAAATCGTATCAACATGCCAGCAGAAGCGGGCTGGCCGGGCTCTATAGCGACGATGCCTTGGTAGGCACCTCAGGGAGTAGATAGCTCACATGTCGCCTTGCCCTCTATCTGTATGTACTTTGCGTTTCTCCTTCAACATGCCCTCCAGTGCATCGGGCCGGCGCGTAGATCGCCGCCGACGCAGGATCCCTCAACCGCCGTCTAGTTAGATCGTGGGAACGCCGTAAACTCCAAACCTCGTCATCCAAGCCGCCCGGCTCCTACCTCTCCCCTGAGAGAAGTAACGCCTACCCCAAAGAGGGATATTCCAGAAAGGGTGGGGAAAAGAGAATCTCATCAATGTCCAGTGACAGACCCGACTCTTTTCCTGCCCAAGTATATATAGGTATGTATATATATATATATGTTCACAGCGTCATTAGAAACATGATATCGTAACACAGCCGACCTTCACTGGAAGCTTCGGTTCGACTTGCGCACCGACTTGCGCACCGTCGCGCTCCGCCGTATGCTCTCGACCCACACCGAGTCGTCCAGCAGGCCTCGAACCTCGCCAGGACTGACCGAGCTCCCCCTCCTGGCTTCGTCGTTACTTGCGAGCCCGGGATCCTGGAGGTTGAAGTTCAACCCGTCGTCGCCCAGCCCGTTCCCGGGCGTCGACGGCGATGCGCGGGGGACCGCCAGAGGGTGCATCATCGACGAGTCGTATGTCGAAATGTCTACGCTGGGTGACCAGCTCTTGTGCGTGGGCCGCGAGCTATCTCCGGCCGCCAGGTGGCCGTCGGCCGTCGTCGTCGGCGTCGAGACTGACTGCGTGGCGATGGTGGCACGGTGATGTGTGCCCTGCTCGCGTTCTTCCTCATCATCGACAAAGATGTCGGGAACATCCAGGTTGGGGATGCCCGCCATGCGACCAGACTTCTTCTTCTCCATGTGCCTCTTGAAATAGCGGGTCCAGTAACTATAGGAAGATTGTCAGCAAGGACCAGCTGTTTGGGGGGGGGGGGGGGGGGGCAAGATGGTGTTACTTACAGCGTGTCAAAGAAGCCAATGACAACTCGCCGGCGTACTTCCTCCTCCACGCGCTGGAGGCGGGCCCTCCGGCGCAGGAACTCCTCCAATTTGAGACTTTTACTGTCGTTGATGATTTTGTAGTGGGCCATGATCATCAAAACAGTGGTGAAGGAGATGCCGCGCTCGGGATCCGCGGAAACCTTGATCTCCTCGTAGAAGATCTTGTAGATCCGCCGCCGCTCGCGAGCTTTATGGACATCAATCTTGGCAAGCCGCTCGTTGAGCTTGTTGATGTCCAAATCAACAACGGCGTTGGGGTTGCCGATCGACGTGTGCCTGGCTCTGTGCGTCTCGTTGCGCACATCACGTATGATCTGGCCAATCGAGTCTTCGGGTCCGTACACCCGCATGTCGAAAATGCCCGAGAGCTCTGCCAGAAGCTTGGGGAAGTTGGACGGGCTGATGAAGCCTGTGCCCGTGGGGTCGACGCTCCGCCATGCTTCCTTGAACCGCCTGATGTCGTCTCGATCGACGTGCGCCAGACCGCTCGACTGCTGGTACACGTAGCTGAAGCTTTCGTAGATCAGAGAGATGAACAAGTTGACAAAGATATACATGCTGATGATGTTCCAGGCAATGAAGAGAAATCTTGCCCAGGTCGGGCTGCCGCAGTCGCTCTCAAAGAAGAAGTGATCCTCTACGCAAAGAGGGGGCGTGATGTCGGCAAAGTCCTCCATGACCTCATTCCACCCTTCGCCCGTACTCATTCTGAACAGCAAGATCATCGCCTGAGGGACCGTCCGGACGTTGATATCGCTGTCTTCGCCACCGCCGAAGCGGGTGAGACCAAGCGTTTGGTTGAGCGCGATGCCGAAGACGAGGAAGAACACCATCCAGGTGATCAGGAGATTGAGGATGGTGGTGAAACTGGCGGCGGCGGTCTTGAAGAGCTGGTCCAGCGCGTCGTTGCGCGGAATGAGGAGCAGGACAATCGCGACAAGAAAGTACTTGTGCAGTTGCTCAAGAGGCTCGAAACTCTGAGACGCTATCGACATGATGGATGTGATGAACGCCCCCGCCACGGCGAAGATAGAGTAGATGTCCCAAGAGCTCTTGCGGAAACGTGACCAGCCCAGACCAATGACACGGATGGCAATGTTGGCAATGTAGATGAAGGTGAAGAACAGGAAGACGCCGTTCCGCGTATCTCTCCACCAGTCGGGTTCGGGGTAGTACTCGAGCATCAAGAGGACCAGGTGCAGGACGAGAACCACAGTGTTGCCGAGATACCACTTTCCGTGCTTCTCTATTGCCCTCTTGTGACACCACCTGCGCCAGGGCTTCTCGTGGGTGTCGTCGTAGGAGCTGCGGGATGGCGCTATCTGGCGCAAGAGCTTCCGAAGCTCAAGCCAAGATCGCTGATCGGCCGTCAGATACGCCACTCCCGTCTGTTCAGTGTAGTTGCGCATAAAGACCGATATGAACAGCGTCAGCACAAAGACAGTTCCGAGCAAGTTGAACACCACGAAGAACATGGCATTCCCAACAGAGGCCATGGGCTGAGGCTGAAGATTCTTGTCGGTGATGGACTGGGCAGAAAACGACACATCGACCCATCCCTCTTGCGAGACGATCTGGAAGAGAATGAACAAGGACGATCCAAAGTCATCGAAGCTGTAGTAGGGATTTTCAGCAACTTTAGGCGCAATGAAGGCCCAGTCTTCATTGAACGGGGATGCTTCGTATTCGCCAAAGCACTGGTCGAGTGTGGTGACATCGCCATCGTTGCAGATCACCATCTTGCCGTTGAACAGAGTGGTTGCGTAGATGGCGAAGGGTATGAGCAGCGAAAGCGACACCAGTGCAGCCTGCTCAAGTCAGTGCCACGTCATGCTGAAAGGGGAGGGTGGGTTGCTAGTGTGAACATACGCTGACGATTTTCCAACCTGCCACAATGATCAAAGAGTGGAACGTATCCCTCGCGCTGTTGCTGACATTAAGAAGCCGGAGAGCCCTGAAAGCTTTCACCACTCCTATCGCTCCAGTGATCATGCCTCCTTGCCCCAAGGTCGTCATGACATTGATCCACAGAGAGATCAGTACGATGCCGTCGATGATGCCCCAAGAACTCCTGTAGTAGGCGTTTGGCGTGAAGAACCACCCGTCGGCAATGATCTTGATGGCGGCCTCGATGGTGAATATAACTGCGAACGACGTATCGATCCACACAAACCAGTTGCTAAGCTCGAAATCGCGGGCCGCCCAGTATTCTTTCTGGTACAGCGGTGTTGTGACACAGGCCAGAACCACCATTGCCACGACGGCAGCAAACATGAAGGCTGAGAAACTGTACCAGGCAATCTTGTTAGGCTCGACTCCATCAAAGCGTTCATTGCCCCTTCCCGGTCCCACAAGGCGTTGGCAGAGCCGCCGGATGGGATTCGTGGGAGTGAAAATGTAGAGAGAGTTGTTGTAGGTTGGGTGTCGCGCAAGATACTCTCGTTGCGCTTTTCGCCTTTCGGTAGCTGCCGTGACCACTTGACGAGCCATTTGGCGAGGATCGAATGCATCTCTGTTCCCATCGAAGCGGATCTTGTCGTAGAAGGGGTTGGGCTCGCGGCTGACGAAAGGTTTCCGGATCGCGTTCCAGACACCGAGAACCTTTTGGGAGTGGAGCACCCCAAGTCCAGCAGAGCGTTCTTGTTCATGGCGGCGGTTCTCATCAGACGCGGCATTCAAGGTGTCCATGGACTCGTCAAGAAACTCCCGAACGACGGCGTCTTTCAAAAGCATCTCCATCGTGGCTGGGCCGTAGTCCAAGGGATCCTTCTGCTTCCGCTTCTTCCTGAAGGAGAAGATCTCCGAGAGCGCCAGGGTGCTGGTTGCTTGAGCACCCAGTTCTTTCATCTGCAGGAATGCCTTTACCTGTTCCAAGCGTTTCTCATCCTCTGAGACGTCAAAATTCTCCTGGATGACAGCAATGAACATGTTGATGATAATGAACCATGCCAGCGTGAACCAGCCAATGAGGAAAGCGGCGCCATACCACGACGTGTTCAAGTAGGTCGTGTAGGCAGTGATGTTGTAAAGCAGCGCTGTCCAGTTTTCGCTGGACAGGATTTGATACATGCCGATGAAGGAGTTGAAAATGTTGTAAAAGGAGATCTCGATCAACTCGCCGCTGTCGTCGAATAGCGGGATTTCTCCTCGGAAAAGCTGACACGCGAAGATGGCCATGATAAAGGTGATCAAGAAGACAAAGAGGATCAGGTTGGCAATACCAGCCGCGTTGCCAAGCACTAACAGAATCAGTTCCCTGGTAATGGGGATCGCCATCACGACGCGATAGGCACGAAGAATCTGGAAGATAGTCAACCAGTCGTAGGCGAGGCCACTGTTGCGAATAGGCGGGATCAGGATGATGGTGTTGGCCACAGCCAAGCCCAAGTCAAAGAGATTCTGCGTGCTCCGGTGGAAGTGCCTCCAGTTGATGGCAAACCTGATGGCTATCTCAATGTCTAGCAGGACGCAGACAATGATGGCCGAAGCCGCAATCAGATTCTTCCGGTCATCGGCCATGTTGTCGCTTCGCAGAGATTGGCAGAGAAGGTCGAAGGCTATGAGCAGGATCCAGATGATGGATGTCTTGTTATACACCTTTTGCAGCGTGGAGAGTCGCTTTCCTCTCTCATGCACCACTGGCACCAATGGCTCCTGAGTGTCGGTGAAGGCGCTTGTTTTTCCCTCTTCCCGTATCACCTGGAACGACGACGTGATGACGGCAATCATCAAATTGGTGAGCCACAGCATCATGATCATGATACCAAACCCGAAGAACAAGGCGGCGGGCAGGAAGTCGGACTTGGTCGTCTGATACATGAGATCGGACCAGGTATTGGCGCTCATGATGACGAAGACCAGCTCGAGCGAGTGAACGATATCGTCAAACTTGACTGTGCCATTGGACGGGCTTTCCTGTTCCAGACAAATTGAGCCGCGTGGACACAGAAAGCCCTTGCCCTCGCCAGTGCCGTCTTGCAGAGTTGTCAGATCTTCTTCAGTGGTGAACTTCACCCACGGGCGGGGGTCGCCTGTTTGATTGTCCAGATAGCCACCACAGAACGACTCATCATTGGTGTAAGCTGCCGAGAAGTCTTCTGGCTGCATCGGATCGAGCCAGACACACTGGCGACCGAAGCTGGACTTGAAGCTCTGCACGCCAATGATGGCAAATACGAGCCAGAAGAAGCCAAGCAGAAAGGAGACCCGAAGTAACATGGGGGCGGCTTTTTTGAGACTGCGCAAGATGATCTGGCGAGGTCGGTTAAAATGGAAACCCGGGGAACTCTTGCTGGTGATCCTGGCTACTTACAGAGGTGCCGTTGGTCAAAGCGAGCAGACGAACAATCCGCAGGCAGCTCATCATTCGAAAGATGTAGACGTGGTATTCGGCCTCGATGCCTGTGATGCTGAGGACAAAGGTGATCCAGTATGAGACGACGGCGACAAAGTCCAGTCGATTGAAGCCATGACGGAGAAATGCACGTCGAGCGAGCTGCATTCGCTGCTGCTCTTCGACGGTCTCAGGTAGCCTCTGCCCGTGCATCATTGTGAAGGAGCGGGCGAAGGTGGCTGGGCCGTAGTTCTGGTTGCCCATGCCCTCGCGAGAATCCTCGCCAGAGCCTTGTTGCTGGTCCTTGAAGTACTTGTTGTACCAGTCCGCTATTATGGCATACGTGCCTTTCTTCCTGTCAACCGAGCTGTACTCGGCGGCGTTCAAGATGAACCCGGACACCACAATACGAGCCGCCGTCTCCATGGTAAAGATGATGAAGAGGATTAACTGCGCCCAGTTCGTCCAGTCTCTGGCGTCCCAGTACTGGGGACGCCCGTAGCCGTCGTCAAAGACATTGTGTGCAGACTGGACCGCCAGCAAGATGGTCTGAAAGACAATGAGGACGAGAAGGAGAGGCTCCATGATGGGATGAACCAGAAGATCGCACAGTCGTTTTCTGATGGGACTCTCGGGTGGGAAAATCCCAAGGGACCGACCTTTCAAAGGGTTTACCATGGGCAGTCGAGGACCTGCGGGTTGATGAGGCACGGGGGCTGAAGTCCAATGTGTTTCGGCCTTTTCCAGAGGCGACTCCGGGTAGAGTTGGGAAGGATACGAGGTGTCAAGCCCAGCGTGGACCGAACTACGGTTGCTGCTTGACCCATGTCTCTCTTGGATGCTGGGCGACCTTGAGCGGTCTCGCCTCTGCTGCTGCTCAATGGCGTCGCCTTCTCCGCTGATATTGACAACACGCTGGGACATGGCCCTGACCATGGAACTTGCGCGTAGCAGGGCATCGGTGGTACTGTTCGCGCGAGACCGGCCGCCTGTAGGGGAGAGCGACTGCCCATAGCTCGAGTGCTTCCCCGGGGCGGATCCCGACTCGAGGTCAAAGCCCAGCATGTTGGCAGAGCGGCCACGGGACCTACCCGGGCTGTTGCCATCCGAGATAGTCTGGAAACTATCACGCGGCTGGGAGTTCTGGTCGCGGGGGTCGAGAGTGCCGGAGATGGGCTCGGCCGAAGCAGTCAGCGGCGCGCTATCGGATTCGAAGTAGTCGGGGTTTGACGTCTCGTCATAGTAGGGGTTCTCAGTGATGTAGGGAAACGGGACCGAGGGCCCATCGTGGACGAGCTGGGAGTTGATGTCGGGGGCAGGGCGTATGAGAAGGCGGCAGGATCAATGGGAGAGCTTGGGCTGAGGTCGGCAGGGTCGGCGGGGTGTTGTTGGTGAGGGCCGTCCCAGTAGGTCGAGATGGGAGGCAGATTGGCGGGGTGTTGAGAAGGGTCAGTGTCGTGCGAAGCGCCGGCGGCCGGCGAAGCTTGCGGTTGATTCGAGCCGAGATCTCGTAGAGGAATGGAATGCGACGAAACGTCGAAGCTCTGGTGCGAGTTGCGGCGCGAGCCCGCGTTGCCCGCCATGGTGCTTATGTGGGTGGCTTGGGCAGCCAAGGGATCGAGGAGGCCAGGCAAGAGGAGGCGCGAAGCGCGCAAGCGCACTTGCGATTGGAGGGTTAGGGCGACGAGGATGACATTAGCAACATTGAGATCAAGTCAGTCGGCCCTGGGCGGTTGTTGCTTGTTGGCCGGCGTGGGATGGCGGCGGGCGGTGGCGAGCGTGGAAACGAGCGACAGTCGGGTCGTCAAAGTCGAACGACCAGTCGGTTGCTGAAAGGTCGGGCCGGCGACGTCTAATCGAGCGGAGGGGGCGGAGGCGTAAAAGCAAGAGCCTGGGCCGCTTCGTGTAGGGCTGTCGAGTATCCGTAGTCGGGGGCTTCGAAAGGGGGGCCAATGTGCACCGGTGCCGTGATGGCCGTCGAGGGAAGCCGGTACGTGAAGCACCTAAGCTGGCGAGTCGGAGGCCGCGATGGGTCGGTTTACGGCGTTGTCGCCAGCAGTCGTGCTGATGAGTGAGGCGGACGCGAGGTGGTTCTGGTGGTGTGTTCGTTTGTACGTAGGGCGGTGCAAGGCCGTGCCAAGGGGCGACGGGCGGCTGTGAAGTTGAAGCAGGGACCAGGGCCGCCCAGAAATCTACGAAGGTAGACACGAGTAGTTGTCCAAGTTAGCCGCAGCTCCGGCAGCGCAGGTCAAAGAGGACGATACATGGATGCGAGTAACGGCCCCGTACCTGACAAGGCGTGCTCTACGGATGGAGTACATCATGTGCAGGTGGGCAGGCACAGTACGAGTAGGTAGATCAGATGGAGCTACATAGACGGACAACTGAACACACAAGGAGCATCGTCCAGACAGATCGACTGCCTCACATGCAGAATCCGACCAAGTTGGGGCCTGGCCTTGGGACTCAGGAGCAGTGGAGGGAATCGGCACCCGCGAGTACAGCATGCAGACCCTGAGAGCACATGGCGCCATCGCATGAGAAAGCCCGTAAAGGGTCTCTCCAGCGGTTTGATGGGCGCTGAGATACATATATGCGGAATACGAAGCTGACCTGACATGTATACAGGGCGAGACGATAAGTACCTCAGAGATAGAGCTAGGCGAGACACACTCCAACTGGAAGTGTCTGCCATTTACATACAGAGTTAGGTACTCGTATGGATGTAAGCGGCACCTGCGTTGGCTGTGGTTTTTCTCCAGGTACCCAAAGTCGTTGGATACCTACCTAAAGAGTACGTGTGCGTAGGTAAGATTCAGACCAACCTATTACCGTGCGGTGGTCAACGATCTCTCAGAATTTCCGTTCTAGCTATCAAGCAAGCCGAGTTCTGGTTCACTTTCAGATGCTCGAAAATGACGAGATGGGATGGCTGTTAAGTTGCCTTGTAGAAATGTTCCGAGGATAGATGGTTACATGAACGATACCTGTCGAGTGCTGACCTGTCAAGAAGAAAGCGCGGGTGCATTCAGGGGCTGGCCGTCTCACCCAGCCGCACGGGCACCCAGTTGGACCCGGTTGCCCGCCATCCAACGTGCTTCAACCGTCAGGTACTCTTCCATAGAGCCGGTGGAGGGATGAGGGAGCCCATTCTCGAACCCTGCCTGCGCGGCACGGGCGGGTCCTCCAGCAGGGAAGCCAACCTAGGACTGCTTCAGCGGGGCCTGCAGTCAGCCTGCGGTTCCAGTCTGCCTTGCCAACCCCACTGGACTTTCGGAGTTCGTACCGTACTTACCGTGTGAGATACACCCTCTGCCCACACGCCTCATGTACTCGGCACCGCTACAAGTTCACCCTTAATTCTTTCTGGAGGCTTCTTGATCCTGTCATCGCGCCTACCGATGGTAGCAACGATGAAGGTCTCGGGGGTGATGAATGTAGGCCTAGGAGCCATGCGAGCTGCCTGTTGATGTTCCGTTCCAATGATGCTGAGGTCGGATTGCAGCATCCATCGCCCACAGCCTTGGTACCTGGTATCAAAGTTGTTCCTGTACGCGTCCCTCATGTATCATGCACATGTGCCCGCACCCACTACCACGTACAGCATCTTTCCATTCATTGAGCACAATCTTCTGTGTTTGAAGGCTTCCAGGCCTAGGAGTGTCTATTCTTGCCCTCCTACACGGCCAAAAGCTTCTAAAGGTGTCAGTGTCGATCGTGGGACTCAACGCTGTGAAATATGCCATTGCTCCACTATGGTTGTTTTGCGAGTCCGCAGTGTCGGGGCATTCTCGGCTTCGCAGCCGTGGACTTGCGTGACTTGCAATTATGCCAGGGCTTAGCATGTGGCTTGGCGTTTTTGCAAGATCGACTTTGAGGGCTCGAGACGCGTGTTCGATTGCCCGTTGGATACGAAGGCATAGAGGGTCTGAGAAGATACCAGCAAGGCCACCCGGTCTTGGCTACCTACCTTACCCGTACACACAACGAGCGGCAAACGGCAAGCTGCGGACTGCGGCCAGGCACAGACGGGACGGCATCTTTCCCGGGTGCCCTGCCTACGAGTACGCACCAGTCTCGGGGCCGGGAATCACGGCACCCGCCCGCCAGCGTGTCGTGACCGAGTTGAGGTCATCTTTTGTATCGCCAACTTGGGCATCTAGTAACAGTGCTAATTTCATCTCGGGATCAGACTCGGCTTTTCGGGTTTTTACCAAACTTCACACTGGATGGAGAGGATTTCGGGCCTCTATGTACGAGAGTACTCGTAGCCTGTGGGCAGATCACCAACTATTTTGCTGATGCTCTGCCATTCGGCCCCCTGCATACACGTAGCCTCGGTCCAGTCATGCGTGCTGCGTCTCTTCGGACACGCTGCCGTCGTTTATTCATCAGAGTGCTTCGAGTGAAGGGGCAGAGGCGCGAATCTTTGGCGCATTGACCGATCAGTGGTATGATGCGAGCGCAAAGTCCCACGGCTGCGGCTGGCGCGGTCCTCGAAAATATCGAACGAGGCGTGAAACCAAGAGCGGGTTCAAAGGAGCACGCACGTCCAAACATCGGGCGAGCGTCGAGGCCTTGGATGACTCAAGGCGGCAGTTCATGTCGGACTGGTAGGGACGGGCCCCATGGCCGCATTGATCAAGTCTATGCCCTGCATTGAATTGAACAAATACAGCACGCACGACGCGTACTTGACAGTCCGCCGCCGTCAACGTCAAGTGACACCTCATTCAACCGAAGTGGGATGTTGAACCCAGGACACGGCATGGGGGCAGCACACTCACGTTAGATGCAACACAAGGCCGAGATGAAATATGCAACTATCCAAATCAGAGCATAGCCCGGTGCATCAAGCACCTACTCCGTACATGTAATGACCACACATATTGATGCAGGCAGACATGGTGGGGTAGTCGCTAGGTCACTACACGTCCAGTCGCCCTACCGCGTCGTAACATTAAGTGGCCCGCTGCCCTGGCGCGTCATGCAGGGAAGCCGCGCCGCGCCGCGCCGCGCCTGTGAAACTTTAGCCTGACGCCAGTCAGCGATCCGATCCGGTCCCAGCAAACCACGCCTCGGTTCTCTCACCCATCATCACCACCAACGCCGCCGACTGCTGTGGCCTCTCTTCCTCTTGCTCTATCTGCCGCGGCCAACAGCCTCATCAGCACAAGCCTTTCTCTGCTTTGATTCCTGCCCGCATCCCTCAGCTGCCACCTGTCATCCCACCTTCCTCTTGCCGTTTCTCGCGCCGCAGACCCCTCCAATCGCATACCCTCGCATCAACCAGCAACCTTCTTGCAGTCGCTCGGCCATGATCTTGGATCGGCCATCATCGCCAGCCTCTGTACAATAAACACCAACTCCCCACATCCAGCTCTAGTGCGCCGTCACCCGCACACCATGGTCGCCTCTCGGAAGCGGTCTCGCCCCCAGGCTGAGCCCGATGAGCCTGCGGCAAGCGCCGCACCCGACGAGTCACTGTTGCAGCGCGTCCGTAACTCGTGGTACCTCGCCAACCTCTTTCAGTGGATCTTCCTGTTCGGAAAGGTTGTCAAGATCGATGATAGCATCGACATGGACGTATGTCGTCGTCGCAAGAAGCTGCTGTCATCTCACCGCTAACCTCGGAGCACGCAGGACCTCGAAGCCGAATGCCTCAAGCCGAACTCAACCGTCCTCTCCGATATTGGACTTGCTCTGCTCAAATTTGTCTCGTCGCATCGCGGATTAACGTACGTCAAACCCCCTCGCTGCTCTCTCGTCGCAACTAACGTCCACAGCCCTGCGATTTTTGATGAATACACCCGCCGCCAATATGTCGCCAAGGCCCCTCACAAGAATCCTTTCGGCACCCAGGAAACCCCCGCCAGGTTCCACGACTTTGATCCGGTGCAGAAGGCACGTCCAGCTATCCCATCCCCCTGGCCTTCCGGCCCTGCTAACAACCGGTCCAGCTGGAGGTCCTCCAACAACTCACTCGGTGGGTCATGCTGCATCCGGAGCGTATCCGCGAAAAGATGGATGAACAGACCCCGGGCGACCAAACGGAATGGGTAAGTCTTCCTAGTAGGAATAGCTAGAAGGCGAGTACTGTGCTGACCGGTTGGCAGAGAATCGAGCCATGCGGCTGGGACAGCCACGACCGGACCTACTACATCCTAGACGACAATCGCCTTTATCGCTTGACCGACGCTCAGCCCGCAGCGACCGCGCCAAAGCTCAAGAAGAACTCGCAAAAGGCCAAGGCTGCTGCCAGAGCTGCCAAGCGCCGCCGTGTTTCGGAAGTTGATGCCGACACTCCCGAAGCCAACGACGAACAGCCCTCGGAGCCCCGGGACGACGGTCTGGGTGGCGCGAAGTGGGAATGCGTCGGTGCCAATCTGCCACAGATTAACTCCCTCCTACAGTCGATGCAGAAGACTCGCGATGAGAACGAAAAGAATCTCAGAAGTGCCATCGAGGAGCATCTCCTCCCGATTCTCCTCAAACAGGAGTCGAGTCGCCAGAGAAAGGTCGAGAAGAGGGAAAAGGAGCTGGCCAGCCTGGAGAAGATGGCGTTTGCCAAGCGATCGAGTCGATTGGCAAACAAGGCCGAGGCTACGCGTCACGAAGAAGAGACCCGACAAGAAGAAGAGCAACGCCGCCGTCAAGAGATTGCCAACCGCAAGGAGGAGCAACGCCGGGCCAAAATGGAAAGGGAGCGCGACAACCGCCTATTGTCGCGGGAGCAAAGACTCCAGGAGCGGCAGTCGAGGCGTTCCAAGTACGAGGGTGAACTCGCTCAGCTCTCTGGCAGCAACAAACCCGACGCGCGTCTCTCTGGGAGGCGACTCAAAGCCGAGATCGAGAAGAACCGCAGGGCGCTGGAGCAACTCGACGAAGAGGACGACGAGTGGACATTTGACTGTGTTTGTGGTGTGCATGGTCAGGTGGACGACGGCAATCACAGCGTGGCCTGCGAGAGGTGTAACGTGTGGCAGCACAGTGGCTGCATTGGCGTTAGTGAGGCAGCTGCGGAAAGAGAGGATTTCCAGTTTGTGTGCGACTCATGCAAGGCTCAGCTGGCCAAGCCGACAACCCAGACCAGCGACGAGGCTGAAGCGGATTCGGAGATGGTGGATGTTGAGCAGGATGGGCCTTCGTCCATCAAGGACACACTGGTGGTCGAAATCCCTTCCAAAATCACCACGAAACCGGACCTCTCGCCCCAAGCCGTGGCCAATCCCAGCGCCAACGGGCAAGGCCAGCAAGGCCAGCCAGCCTCCCAGTCCACGATTCCCGTGAAGCCCGCACAGCCGAGCGCGGGACCCAGCTCGCCGCATGCCAACGGGGACACCCTGAATTCGGCGAACCCCTTCCTGTCTTCCCACCCGAACCTGTCGCCGCCCGACCAGTCGCCCACCAAGTCCAAGGCGTATTCCACGCTGATCAACTCTTCACCGGGCGCGGCGATGCCAGCGGCCGAGGACAGGCCGTCTCCTAAAGGGGCGTTTGACGCATTGGGGTCGGCCGCCACCAGCCTGCCCCCGCACGCGGACACGGAGGTGCCCTCCATTCCGGCGACTTCAGGCTCGCCCGTGAAGCCATCCTTCGACTCGGCGAAGAGTCCTTTGTCTGCGCTTTCGCCGCCGGCCGTGTCTCTTTCGAGCGCGCGGCGAGCAAGCCACGGGCACCCTCAATCCCCCATCTTGTCGACGCCGCAGCTCAAGCAGCGCAATGGCGAGCTGAAGTCGCCGACGCTCCCACCGACTCAGAACGGTCTCTCGCCGCTCAAGCGGTCTCCGCCATCGAGGCGGTCGTCCAGCTTTGGGCAGTCGACACCTGCCGCGTCGATTCTGCCGCCGGTGACGGCGTTGTCCCCTTCACCTTCGCAGCAGATCATGACGCCGCCGGTCAAGCCCACGGAGCCGGTGCGGCCGGCTTCGCAGCATTCGAGCTTTGCAGAATAGGCAGGCGGTGCGGGCGGTGTTTGGATAGGACGGGCGCGGTTTGGATTATAGGGAATGCTGTTGGTAGTTTACGAGGAGTGGGCGTTTATTGGGTGTACCCAAGGTAGGGTTGGCAACGTTGAGGTACATTCCTCTGCAAGCCACGCCACTCGCGTCAGGGATCTTGGCACCGGGTGGACGGGATTGGTCTTTGCTTTCATCTTTTATTAGTGACCATGATAGACTAGAGGTAGGAGGGAATGGGTGGAGATGAGCGCAAGCCTCCACCAATGTCACGTGTTCAAGTTGTCCATCTTCCGCGTTGTGACTGTATTTGAGCTCATGGTTGCGGAAGAACTAGCACACACCAAGGCCACGGTGCCCGTGTATCCGTTAGGTAGGTACCTATATATTCTTGTTGTCGTCATATCTGGCAAGTGGCAAGTGGCCCGTGACTCTTGGATGATACTCTTGGATGATGATTCTGGCATTCCGCTGCCAGGCTGCTCTCGCCTCTGCAGAGAGCCACCACGGGCAAGCATGACGAGATGAATAGATGGAAGTCGACGCATGGTGTCTCAGACCGAATGGGGGACTGGTTCCGGCAGCGCCACGGCCAGCCAAGCGCGAAACCCATGCTGCATGTCCCGGGGCATGGGATGGGGCCTGGATTTCTCAGGTCATCCATCCCAAGTGATGTGGCGGCTCGCCGGTGTGGATTTTGGTGGCGTGACGCGACGTGGCTTTGTCAGGTGATGGGTATGATGGCTGCGCGTGTGTTACTTGTACGCGTCCGGAGCTGGGGAGGGGGGTCGGGAACGGGAAAGATGACGGGGTGGCGGTGGTGCAAAAGTTGACCTGTCCCCTTTCTCGTTGCGTCAGGAGGGTTTTGCCCTGGGCGGAAACCATGTCGATGCTTTGGAAGGGGGAAGGTAATAGGGGAGGGAAACCCGGCGGGGACAGATCGACAGCGCGAGGCGTCCGCCCGCGTGTCCGTACTCGTATATGGCGGCGCCCGGCCTTGGCTACACCGGTCTGTCTTATGCTTGACGGGAGTCTTTTGCTTGACGCCCCAGGGAAGACCTCTTTGATAGACGGCCGTGATTCTTGTGTCTCTGCTGGTGCTTCTCGACGCCTGCTGCCGATTCTCCATGTCACATGACGCCGCAAAGCACGTGCGCGGGAAGGAAGGAAGGAAGGAGACGAACGCTGTTGCTGAGTGAAGGCCTTTCGGGGAGGCCGGGTCGAGGCATTCTATGATTCCCCTGCCCCTGGGAAGAAAAGGGAAAAACAAGAAGGAGAAAAAAAGGAAAAAAAGAGCCAGCCTTTCCGAGTGGTGGGAGAGACCACGAACCGGTCGCCCTTCACCCAGGTGCAAACAAACGCAAGCGCGAGTTCGGCAGTCGGTTCCGCGACGGCAGTCTGCTTGAGAGCAATCTCGAGTTGGCCGCAGTGGCACTGTTTCCTCCTTCGTTCATTGCGTTCGTTCGTTCGTTCGTTCGTTCGTTCGCTGCGTTCGTTCTGTTCTGTTCTGTTCCGTCCAGCGGAAGCGGGAGCGGAATGGAACGTTGGGGACCCCGCCCCCTTCGGCCTGCCCTCTTTCCTTTTCTTGTGTTACGTGTTCGCCAGATTGCTCACGGCCGGATGCAGGCGTTCGTTTTCTTCCTCTCCAACGGTTCGAACCATCTCGACGGGGGGGACCAGGATGTGAGTGCGTGCGAGTGGTTCTTGGATGCTTTGTCGGGATTTGCCGCCGCTGTGTGCGGGGAGGGGGAAAGGAATTTGGATCTCGAGAGAATGGAGGGCTTTGTGAGGACGGAATGGCCATGGCGATGGCGCTTTATTCGGGAAACGACTGTTTAGAGACGACCTGAGGGGCTATTTCTTTTCCTAACATGATATAAGTCCTGTGTGTATGACTCTTATCCTCCTCGTTGTTCGATTTGCTCACCTATCTTACCTACCTAGGTACCAGGTAAAACATCATCATTGCCAATCTACGCCCAAGTCGACCTCTTTCTCTTTCCCCTCCCGACAGCTTCACCGTCTGGGATGCGGCACCGCGAAGTAGAGAGCCCCATTCCCGTCTTCCCCACGATTATCGATCGACAGAGGGCGTTTGCCGGCTTGTGGGGAGAAGATGGAGCGACACGGGACACGGAAAGAGAGACACAGAGAGAGAGGAAGAGAGAGAGCAAGGCCGGAACGGAGAGGGCCATGCGGTTCCGGGCGACCGCGCCGATCCGAACCTGCGGGAAATTGCGCTTTACGACTGCGAGGGCTGCCCGAGAGAAGAGAGAACAGAACAGTCACTGGCGGTGTACAAGTTGACGGCTCATGTCGAGCAGTGGGTGGCGCTCATATCGGGCAGTGTGGTGGCGCTCAAGAGAGAGAGGAATAGAGGCTGAAGAGCCGCTACTGCAAGTAACCGCGATCTCCCGACAGGGGTTGCTGGGCCCGGCCAACTCACCCCATGTACGGGTATCCCGGGGGAGGGGGGCCTGGAATCCTGAGGCGTTCTGCGGCTTTCTTGGTTAGCGAAAGCCTCTGCAGATCCGCAATGGGGGGGAGAGGGGAAGCGGAGACACCGGACGCATCTGAAGGTCATGGCGGGAGGAGAGGGGCAGAGAGAGTGACAGACACAGAGAGAGAGAGAGAGACTCTGGACTGCGCCATCGTGGCGAGGCGTTGCTGTTTGCAGAGGGGACAGATCAGCCACACAAGCCCCGCAATGAAGGGAGACACACCATCTTTCTCCTCATCTCTCTCCCTCTACCTTTGCCTCTCGTCGACATACACACGCTGCAAAGTGCAGTGTCAAAGAGCCGGTAGGAAGAAAGGCAAAGGAGAGAAAGAAGAAAGCGCCCCTCTCTCTGCCTGGCCGGGCTGCATTGGGCGCACGCTTTCAACCTCCCCCCCCCTCCTCCCTCTCAAAACGAAGCCACCTTTCGGAAAGGGCTACTAAAGACAAGCCAAGGCTAGCCTGCGAGGCGTAGCCGGATTATTTTGGTGGCCCTGCCGAACAAGGGAGGGCACGTTTTCGGAGGGCTCGACGTGGGCTTTCCACCCGCCCGTCCAACCAACCCACGCATCCACCCAAAACCAACCATCAATCCATCCATCCATCCCAGCAAGTCAGTCAGCCAGCCAGCCAGCCAGCCAGCCAACGGTGTTGGCCCTATGAGTTATGAGTGGACTTTCTAGCTGTCAGTCTGTCCCACTGCCGGTCTGTCCATTTCCACCCCCCGCCCACAAGCAAGCAAGAATAGATTACGACGGCATCCCGGCTTGCTCGGTCAGGGGGCCATGACAGGGAGGTTTCGGGAACCTGCGTGAACTATATCCGCCGTTTCCCTGCCTGAAGACAGAACGACAGATTGAATACACACACACACACCCTCTCTCTCTCTCTCTCTCTCTCTCTAAAGGGTCCCTGTGCTAAAATCGGCTTCGAGGGAGGCCGGTTGAGCGCCGTCCCTTGCCATCTTCAGCCGTAGTCCGTAGAATACACCATTCTGTCGCGCACACATACAATATAGAGAGAGAGAGATAGAGACAGAGAGGGCCTGTATTCCAAAACGGAAGCATCTGGGCTCGCAGATACCGTTGCACGGCTCATGGGGGCGGAGGCTTGCAGACCAAGCCAGAAAGTGGCAGCCCTCGAGGGGGAGGCGGCGCTGCGAAGCCTTCGTCTCTGCTTCTGCTTCTGTCGCGCTCTTTTGATCGTTCGCAGAGGTATAGAGTGTGTATGTGTGTGTGAGCGTGTGTATGTGTGTGTGTGTTTGTATGTGTGGTGGTGGTGGTGGTGGTTCCGAAAACGGCCATCGCAGCGCAGCGGCGCCGACGCTGGCCTCTTTGCGTCGAGCAAAGAAAAGCCACGGCAACAGAGAAAGAGTTACAAAATGTGTCAACAGTCCCGTGTCCCGTCTCTCATGCCTTTCGGGGCCATTTCCGTGTGTCTCCAGAACGGCTGCTTCCAACGCGGCCACCATGTTGTGTGTTGCTTGACCCGACCCGACCCAACCTGGCCTGACCTAACAACAGCAACAACAAAAACGACCACAAAGGTCGTTTCGTCTTGCCACCGAGTTGTGTTGTGCTGAGTTCGGAGTTGGCCCTGTGCAAACAGAAAACGAACCCGTCTACGAGCGGCATCGGCAGCTCCTCTTCTCACTCCCGTAGAGCGGGACAACAAAGAAAAAACACCTGCGAGTCTGGTGGAAAGGCTGCCTGCATCGACCACCTCGCCGGCGCCTCAACGCATCCCTCAGCCCAGCAACCGCATCACCTAGTCGGCAGCAGCAGCAATAACAGCAACAGCAACAACTTGAAGAAGAAGAAGGAGAAGAAGGAGGACGAATAGGAGGAGAAGAAGAAGAAGAAGAAGCATCACAAGCGACAGCGGTAGCAGAAGAAGAAGAAGAAGAAGCATCGCACACAGACCACCCGGCGACAACTGCTCCAGCTGCGAGCCACTCATCCATCACCTTTCCTGCCTATCGTACATACATCCACAGTACCTCCCCAGACAGAGAGAGGTACCTCCCCGCCGGCCTAAACGCGCGACTTCCTTCCAACCGACGGCTACCCTTCCCGTCGGTGGCAGCTTCCAAGTTACCAAGTTACCTTCAAGGCCACCCACGTCAACTTCAACCTGACCTCCTACCGACCGAAAGCTTGCCAACTGGTGTCGGAGTGGCGCGCGAAGACGATACCTACCGTACCTACCACAGGCATTGAATGACGGGACTGGACCGCCCGTTCTTTCCCAGGTATCACTGGCATTATCCCACGGGCTTGCCGATACAGATCCCCCGAAATCGAAAAGGAAAAAGAGATACCTCAACTGGACCTGGCACACCGGAGACGTTGCCATATCCATCCATCCCACCACCCACGGCATTGAGGGAGCTGAAGGCCTGCTGAGGCGTATTGCATCACAAGGGGAGCTCGTGCTGCATTGAGGTCTGTTCTACCCCTTCCATCGCCCTTCCAGTCCCCTTTGGCACCCCTTTCTCCCCCGCCCGGAGGCCCTCCCCGGCACCTCTTTTGTCTGTCAGCCTTACCTGCATTTCTGCCCTGGCCTGCCCTGCCCTTCTCTGCTCTGCCGACAGCCCCGGTTCGTCCGACGACGTCGCTTTCCGCGTCGCGGGTGTGTGCGCGAACTGCTGGGCCGGGGAGGGGTTCCCGTGCCTCTGCTCGCCGAGAGCCACGCGGTGTGTCCGAAGAGTCGGTGTCAATGAATGGGCCCATCGAGCCGGCGACTGCATGCACCGAGCCGCATCGCCATGCGCCAGAGCAGAGGGCAGAGACCAGAATACAGACACCGGACGTACAGACTTGCGGACCTGCAGAGAAGCTGACTGGCACTACAGACAGAGCCCCCGCGGAGGCCGGAACAGCACTCTCGTCGTGTCCCGCCGGGAATAGCTACACAGTCCACAGCCAGGCCATGTAAGTCCAGTCTTCCGCGCTTCAGTAGCCCATTGCCCGCCATGTCCGCCATGTCCGCCAGCGTAGGGGAGCATGCGGAACAGGCAGGCAGGCAAGCCATGGCAAACAGAGCAGAGAAGAGCCAAGGTCCTAACCGCCGCCGTCGTCCAGGACCCACGAGACAGCCCTCATCAACATACATAACAAGCATCCACGCTCTAAGAGCCAAAGAACAGCCCCACGAAACGCCGTCTCCTTTCACCTCTCAGCATCATCTCATTCTCACCAGTCAGCCCGCCCGACCATCCGATCAAGGGCATTCTGCCCTTGCGTCCCTGCTCCCACCGTCTTTGACTCCGGTCGTCCTTCCCCTTCCTCGCCCTCGTCTCCTTTCCAGGGAGGGCAGCCCACACGTCTTCGAGCACCGGGTCAAAGAGAGGGCCTCGCTGAACAAGGCCCATTCAACCTCTACGCCACCAGAACATTGCCCTTTCATCCTCAGCATCATTCAAAGACAGTTGTTCATCGTCCATATTCATTGATAAATCCAATTGCCCCGGCGCAAGGGCGAGCAACAAAGTCGTGTCTCTTCTTCTTTCAACTCATCCAAGATAAAGACGCAAGCGCATAAGAAACAAGGACAACGACAGAAAGGTCTAGAGATTCTTTTTCGTCTCTCCATCTCCATCTCCGCCTCTGTCGACTCTCGACTCGACGAAGAACAACATCAAACAAACGGCGCAGCTCTCCGACATACAGATACGCAAGCGGAAACACGCATACAACGAACGGAGCGAATCAGCAGGCAACAGAGCACAGCCTCACAATGGGCGTACTACCACGCCACGAACACCACGGCGCCGCCGTCAATGGCGGCTTCGGCGATCTGGACGACGGCTTTCGGGAGCTGATGGAGCATAACAACGGGTACTATGGCGACCAGCAGCCACTGCAGCTACCACACGCTCACGACTCCTCCGAATGGGACCACAGAGGGGCATCGCCCTACGGCATGTCCGCTGGCGACTACGATCTGGCCACAAACCCCTTTGATGTCTCATCGTCGCCCTACCACATCAACGTCATGGAGCCGCAGCTCCAGAGCGCGTACCCAGACTTGCCGGAATCTAGCACGCCCGGTTACATGTCCTCGGTAAGCTATTTGAGGCTCTCTATTCATTGTCATTACGCTCCCCTTCAGTACCATGGCCATGGACTTCACGCACTGACAAAACCCCAACCGCAGCAACAACCACAACAGGAGACGTATCGCCATGCCTACAGCACTCCGGCAGCTTCACCACCGCCGCACGAGGCGACGACCGTGCCTCCAGCCGGAACGATGACAACGCGAAGCGGGCGTGTAGTCCGGCCCCAGCAGCGGCGACGGTGACGACAGTACCCTCTCCCCCAGCCGACACAACGACAACGAAGACGTCAGCGACGAAACAGAAGCAGCGGGGCACGAAGCGCGCACAGGCTGGCGATTCAAAGTCGAAATCCTTAGCAGTCGACACCGAGGCCGAGCTTGTGCTGGACCGCCCCCTGTCCGAGATTTTGGAAGGCATCACCGAGGTGACCGATGCCGATATTGAAGCATTTGTGAACCGCGGTCTAGAGGTGCGTCAGCTCGAGAAAGCCCAGTCGCGCAAGCCGGGCATCAAGCGGCCCTTGAACGCCTTCATGCTGTACCGCAAGGCGTACCAGTACCGGGTCAAATGGTGGCGCCGGCACCACAACAACCAAGTCATCAGTGTGGTGTGCGGGGCTGGATGGAGATCGGAAAGCGAGAAGGTGAAAGCGAAATTCGCGGAATGGGCCGTAACCGAGCGCATGAACCACCAGAATGCGTTTCCAGAATACAAGTTCGAGCCGTCAAAGGCTAAGAAGACGAAGACTGAAGGGGGGCGCGGCAGTTCGGCTGGGACAACAACGAGGGCTGACTCTGCCGCCTCTCGCGTCAACCGCGATAGCGACGACGATGCCTCAGACATCGAGGGCTGCACCTGGGATGCTGCCCCAGCTCCTGTCTCTGCCCCTATTCCCCACGCCTCCAGCCGCGCTAGCGGTGCCTACGATTACAGCTCAGGCCCTTCCGCCGCCGCTGCCGACTACCTGACACCGAATATGTACGGGGGCGGCGTCGCCGGCTACTCGGGCGTCGGCATGGCTTATCCCTCCCAGCTGCACCAGCTGCACCAGGCACAGCAATATCACCGGTCGACGCCGCCGCCGCAGCAGGCCGTCATGTCCCACTACCCGGTACAGAACCCGAGCAACAGCAGCAGTAGCAGCAGTACCCCTTACTACACAGCATACCACCAGCAGCAGCAGCTCGGCATGTCAACGATGCCGACGCCGACGCCCGGCGTCAAGCCGAGGCCGGCGCCATATGGGGCCAACTTTGCGCAGACCCAGAGCCATTACCCTCAACAGTCACAGCTGTACTACGAGGGCAGCGATTTGGGACCCAGCAGCAGCAGCAACAGCAACAGCAACTCCTACCGATGTACGCACCGCCATACACCACCAGCAACGATGCCAATTCCAACACCAATGGCATCTACTACCACTCCCAAACAGGCCCATCGCCCTCGCCGTTTCCAAGCAACCCCTCGCCGGCCAGCCACCTACCGCAACTCCAGCCTGGTTATCACCACCACCATCATCACCAGCAGGCACGGCCGCATATCTTCGCCCCTCCACCTCCAGAACAGCAGACGCAGGCACAACAGTACCCGACACCCGCAACGACGCACCGCCACGTTCTCCCCAGAAGCGTGAGCGCGTCAGCCACACCGCCGCCGACTTCTCGTTCTCAGACCCCTATCCCTCAGCAGAAGCAGCAGCAGGACCTGCCTCTCGCCATGCCTCATCCGCCTTCCACCACACAGCAGCAGCAGTACGGCCTAGTCGTTGACCCAGCGCTGGAAGAGATTAGCGTCAAACATCACCAAAGCAGTAGAAGCAGCAGCGATGAAGATAACAATGGCGGCAGTGGAGCCGGCGGAGCTGTTGGCTTGGGCATAGGTCTGGGTCTAGACCTCGACTTTAGCGAGCTTGCAGGGGCGACACCGTACGACAGCGGAGACGCCGATGTTGAGGCGCTTTTTGGCGACCAGGCGCCTCTGCTATTGGAGGCGCCGTTGGGGCACGACGAAGACGAGGACGACGGCGCGGCGAAGGGTGGCATTGGGGTGCAGCAGGAGTCGTGGGAGACACAGTCGATCGGGAATCTGGACGGGGACGGGGACGACTTGCTTGAGACACAGAGTCACCCGTTTGAGGAGGCAGTATCTACCTAAGGAAGGCATGTTTGTGTGCGTGGTAGGGAAAAAGAGAGATGGAAAGTGGTCTGTCGAGAGGGACTACTACTCGCTACCGCTGGGAAGAAAAGTGGAGAATGGGAGGAAAGGGGGGATGGTGCCTGAGCAAGCTGGGCGGTGCGAACATATCTATCGTTGCTTCATTATTCCGGCGCCGGGTTGGATTCGGGTGTCGGCTTCATACCCCACAGCATGTAGGACGGGTTTATCTTTTTTTTTTTTTTCATGGCGTCGGGACAAGTTGGATAGTACGCGAATGTTTATGTTTGCCAATTCGATTTCGGACTTGAATTGGGTATCTCCGTTTGTGGAATACCTTGCACATTGCACGTGTTGGGGCTGCATGTGAGACCTCTACTTCTCAGTGAGCGGGTGGCGATGACCGACGACGGCTCAAAGATGCAAGACTCAGACTGGCTGGGCCTCTTTGTCGTCCCCGGCCAAAGCCAAATGTCATTCACTTAGCAGGGCGCCCGATCGGCGAGCCTTTGCGAATACAGACTGGACACCGTGCAACCGCGGAATGAATATCTTTTCTAATTTCAGGTGTGCCTCTTTATAACTCGTCCCGTGGCCGCTCCCCGGCGGCGGCGGCGGGCCCGGACTCGGAGTGGTCCATCGCCCTCTTCTTGGGGTTCGGGGGCCCGTCCTGCTCCGCGCGCTCCCACAGCGTCGTCTTGCCGTCGTCGCCCGGCTGCGCCTCTGCCGACTCGTCGACCATCCTGCCGACCTTGTCCGCCAGGGAATCTCCGTCCGGGTCTGCGCCCCCCTTGCGGGCCTGGCCTGCCCCCCGGCCCCCGACCTGCGCCGTCGGGGCGCCCTCGTTGTTCATCTGCGCCTGCTGGGAGCCGGGATGCGGCACGGCGTCCGGGCCGCCGCCGCTGTGCTCCGGCTGCTGCTGCTGCCCGCTGGACACGGCGGAGGTCGCGAGGAAGAAGCCGCCGGCGCGGAACAGCATCTTGAGGGGCAGCCACACGAGCCACCACATGGGCCCGTAGAGCCAGCGGCGGAAGATGAGCCACAGGATGGTGGCGGCCAGAACGAAGAAGGACGTCTCGAGGTACCAGGTGTCGGTCTTCTGGCTCTTGAACAGGGTGCCCAGGAGGTCGCGGGAGGTGGTGAGCATCGAGTCGAGGCCCGAGTACGTCTCGGACAGGTCGGCCAGGGCCCGCGTGGACTCCCGCAGGGTCCTGTTGGCGAACTCGCTCCGGGACAGCTCCGAGGCCATCATGTCGTAGGTCTGCCGCAGGGACTGCGTCACGTCGTTGCTGGCGCTCACCATCTGGTCCTCCTTGGACGGCGCGCCGCCCCTCCGCTTGTGCTTGAGGCGGAGCTGAGGCTGCTGGGATCCCGGCTGCTCGGGGGCTTCTGCTGTCGAGGGCGCCGCCGGGGACGACGCGCCCGAGCGGGGTTTGGAGAAGGAGGCGTAGAGGAGCTGCCGCTCTCGGCGCTGCGCGACCTCGAGTTTGCGCTTCGCCGATACCTGAGCCTTGCGGAAGTAGGTACGGCACCTTGATGAGGACCGTCAGTAAGCAGCGAGCATGCATACACGGCCCGGAAAGGGAGAACAAGCCGGGGGGGAGGGGTAATGGGTTGTGAAGTGACCCGGCTTACCGCTGGAGATCATCGCCGAGACGGTCGGCGCCGGCCTGGAGCCGGTCCCTGTCGTGGGTCTGGGTGGTGGTGTTGTTCTTGCGCGGGCCGACGTCGATGATCTCCTCGAGGAGAAGCTCGAGCTCCTCCTCCTGCTCGCGCAGGATCTGGTTGATCTCGGAGCTCAGCTCGGAGCCCACGTTGTCGTCGGCGGGGGCGCCGAGGGGCACGGAGCCCGGCTGGAAGTCGAAGTTGGCGAGGCGGTCGATCAGGGCCCCCAGCTGGTTCGTGGCGTCCTGCAGGACGCTCAGGCGGTCGTGGAGCTCCGAGAAGCGCTCGCCGGGCGGCCTGTCTGCCGACATGGTGCCGAGCTGGGTCCAGGGAAACGGAGGGGGGGAGGAGGGTTTGGGCGTGTCGCGTCGTCGTGTTTTAGGTGGCGTAGAGGCCGATCGTACTCGGTTGTCGCCGGGGAAGGGCTGCTGCGCTAGAATTAACGAGAGGATAGAGAAGCGTCAGGTTCCAGGTGTTGTTGAAGGGGCCTGATAGGTCGTGGTAGCTTCATGCCACAAATGTTGGCCAAGCAGGTGCCGTCGACGTAGGGCGCCGTGATGGCCAGCCGGGATAGATCAAGCTACGGATTCGAGTGACGTTGCCTTAATTCAATCAGTGCACCCTTGCACCACATGCAGCGGGAGACCTCAACACCAGCAGATTAATGCAGCGTATTCCGATTGGGTTATGCATGCATAACCCCCAGTCCTCTGAGAGTGCATAAATCCACATACTGATGTCGTATGTACCTTAAGGGTCCAGTCCAGTCTCGTTGACCAGCTTCCATTTGTTCTAGGTACGAGATGGTAAAGTCCTAATTGAGCCTTGGAGGCTGTTCATACGTGCAAGGGCTTACCAAAAATACATACTCGCAAGTACTTCCGACGACCAGGTACGAGCTCCAGCCACGCCCCCTACCCGCGCGACCAGCTTGGGCACCCGTCAGAAATCCTCTCCGGCCTCAAATCACACACACGCCGACCACGACCGCAGCAGAAACGACCCGTCATCCCACCTTCCCACGACGCTCCAGATCAGACACCAACACACACGCCCACCATGATAACGCGATTCATCACCGAGGTGAACACCAAGTTCAACCCCTTCTCGGCCCGCGCCCGCTCGACGCGCCTCTTCCTCGCCCTGCTGCCCCCGAGCGCCCGGTCCCAGGGCATGAAGATCAACACCACCCTGCTCCGCGCACCTCCGAAACGTCGGGCTCTCTCTCCATCAAATTCAGTGCGTGCCTTTATTTTGTATCAATTATACATGCGTTTCCCGGGTTTCTACACCTGCTAACCCGCGCCCCCCCGTCACAGAGGACGGAAAGGAGATGCTTCTCGACGGCGACAAGCTGGGCATCAAGGGCATGGTGGAAGAGGTTGACAGGCATTCCCGCGCGCTCCAGAAGCAGGCAGACCTCAACGACTGATCGCCCACATCCCAACCACACTTACATACAAACCTCTCAGCATCGGCCGGCGTTTGGGGCTATTTGATCTTTGGGCTTCACACGGCTACGGTCTGCGCCATTGTACCATATGTGTACCTTGTTCTCAAGCCCTTTCGGGGTGTTGTATTCGAGCACTGTCTATCTACAAATCCATGAATACGGTTCCCAACTTTTGTTCCTCGAGATTCCGTCTTGATTTGGTGACCCAGAGCAGCTTTTCCTCTACCCAAACCCTTTGTTCAAGCTTAAGCGGCGGCGCCGCTGATGAAGAACCACTTGTCAATGGACGCGTCGATCTTCTCGGGGGCCTTCTCCTCGTTGGCGGGCAGAGGAGGCAGCTGGTCGGGGCTGACGCGGCTGGGGAGTGCTGGTTCATCAGGTTGGTGCTGCGCGGGTAGTCAGTATTAGCTAGCTGGTCGCAAGCCGTCAATTGGCGGAGGACAAGGACCACTCACGTCGAGATGTTACCGGGCTGGGTCTTGCCGGTGATGAGCTTCTCCCAGGCCTCGGCGCACTCGCGGACAACGTCCATGGCGTAGTCGCGGTTCTTGCACTCGCCGGTGAAGGCGAACTGGTTCTCGGGCTTTCCGTCGGGGATCTTGTAGATGCGGAACCACTCGTTGGTGGCACGCAGGAGGCCGGGCAGGTGGCGCTCGACGTCCTCGACGTCGTTGAGCTTGGAGGCCAGAGGGTCGTTGACATCGACGACAATGACCTTCCAGTCGGTCTCCTCCTCGTCGAGCAGGGCCATGACGCCAAGAACCTTGACCTGCTTGATCTGGCCGCAGTAGCCGACCAGCTCGCCAATCTCGCAGACGTCAAGCGGGTCGTTGTCACCCTTGGCCTTGGTCTCGGGGTGGATCGAGTTGGGGTCCTCCCAGGTCTGGACGACGTAGCGTTAGCGGGCGGGCAGGCAGGCAGGCGGTGGTAAGAGAGTTTATATGGACTGTTTGAGCATACCTGGGGGAAGGCACCGTAGTTCCACAGGTAGCCCTTGTGGGGGAAGCAGTTGCGGACGTAGCGGAGCTTGCCCTTCTTGATGTCCTGCTTGATGGGGTTGAGGAGCTCGTCCTTGGAGATCTATAGAGACAGAAGGGGTGGGTTAGCCAGGCCGAGCCGTGGTTGCGTCTTACAACCTGAACTGCAGGGCATCGTCAGAGATGGGAAAGGGAGCGTACCTCGAGCTTGGCGTTGGTCCAGCGGGGGATCTCGACTACCATGTTGAGGATGGTCTGCTCCTGGTTGGCGTAGAGGGGCACATCGTGGAAGGGGGAGATGGGGACGCCGTCCTTCTCAATGTAGACGCGGTGGTCGAGGGTGTTGGGGGCAGCGACCTTGCGGACGCCAAAGTTGGAAGACATGGTGGTGGCGGGGCTCGAGAGATGACGAGCCAGCTGTGCGATTTTGGCAGCCGTGGTGGAGGATTTTGGGGGGTGGTGATGGAGAGGGAGGAAGTCGAGGGGCGGGCGGGAGGAGAAGAGGAAACAGGACTGGGCGCTGGAGGAGCAGCAGTCGGGGTCAGTCGAGGTACAAGCTACTACCTAATGTATGCGGTATGTGCTACCTTCCATGGATGAATGTATGGATGGATGGCGGGGAGGGTTGGAGGGGTAAGGGGTACCTCGCGGGGCGGCGAGGCTCGGGCGAAGGGGGGATGCCGGAGCGGGTATGCGGTACATGGAGTGCTGCTGGCATTGGGTGGGTGTCCCGCCGCAGTGGGTGGGTGTCCTGCCGCAGTCGGCGGGGGAGCTTACGTACCTGGGGCTTTGAAAGTTCTGGCAGCGGTGGTATACGCCCGATGGCCAGGAGCGGAGGGGAGAGTAGTCGAGCTGGGTCTGGCGGGGGAGAGGCTGCGGCGGGAGGCGGAAGCTGGAGGAGCAGGAGGAGGGGAGGGGCAGCCACGGCGGCCCCGGTGTCGATAGCCGCGGTAGCCAGTGTCCTGCTAGCGGTAGCCCACTGCAACTGCAAGCGGCTGTCGCTGTCAATGCGTGTGGCCGCGGTGGCGGTGGCCCAGGGCAAACATGCAGTCTGCAGACGCCGGTTCGGCGTCTGTCTGCTGTCCACCCTCCCCTGCGCGGCGACTCCGGCCACTGCAGCTGCTCTAACTGCCCGCCCGCCCGACACGTGCCGCGTTTGCACAGGCACAAACGCCGGCGAGCGCAGCCATGTGGCCTGCCGCTGTTGTTGCTGCTGCTGCTGCAGGAGCCCCTCTGGGGACGCGCCGCCGCTCGCCCGGCCGGCGCAGAGTCGTCGTGTCAGAGTCGGCGCCATTGGACGACGGACTGGTTGGGTGGAATGATGAGAGGGATATGATACACGCAAAGGCAGAAGGAAAACGACAGGACGTGGGACAGGTTGGATGCAAACAGGAAAACAAAAAATTGGCTGTTGGTACATGCGCCGCGCCGCCACGCTCTTCCGGGAATATCTTATTACGAGTACACGGCTGGCTTCATGCGGCGGTCGCGGTCACTCGCAGGTCGCTGGCGATATCGATATCCCGGCCGGGATGGAATGGGGGAAAATGCCTGCTCCGTACACCCGCTTTTCCCTGCAATTTCTTCTGGCACTGGCACCAATCAGACGCGTCTATTTCAGGCCGGGCCCAATCAGGGGTCAAGTAAGTACCCGTACATGTGCCAGTCCTCGCGCAAATGACCACCTGCAGTCATGGCATATGCGAGCAGCCACCATGTGTTTGTAGGTAGGATACGACTGGAGTGTGTCTCGAGCCTCGCCGCATCTATCTAATGTACATGTACTCGTACCTTGGCGCCTACCGGACCGCGGTCAGCCTGTCCATCCACGCCTTCGCATGCGGTTGAGCGAGTACCTAATCATCGTCACTGCGTCGATCTCCGTGTCTCAGCTGGCCCTGCGAACAAGAGGGGCAGACCACGCAATGCCAACCAAAACCCTCCACTCGGGCGCACCTTCGGATCGGAAACGCTTTGCCAGGTCCTTGTCAAACGGCGTATAATCAGCAGGGGCCCTCGCTTACCACAGCCAGGTGTGGCTGGCTGGTCCTCCCTATTCTTCCTTCTTCACCCTTTAGTGTTGACCTTGGCCACGTCGCCGACTTAGTCGACGACAACTTGCACATTCATGACTGTTTTATGTCTCTGACTTGTTCTCTATTGCTGACATGCAAGGCTGCCGCCTCTATTCCGCTACGGTTTCGAGCATACTTGCATGTGATCCCCACTGTCTCTCATCTGCAGCTTCCTGACAACTTCCACTGAGCGCGAAGGCCCGCTGGCCTCTCATGCTTTTCACAAACGTGCAGGTTCCGCTTCGTTCGGCTCACCAGCGTCTTCTTCCCGTGATGCTCGTGTCGTCGATGCTTCCATCATTCCTAGTACTATCCCGCGCTGTACAGGGCAAATGACGAGCTGGTCAGCGAGAGTTTCAAGAATGAGGGGAGCTTTAAGTACTGACCGGGAACCTCGGTGGTTCTGTGGCCTACCACGAGAATTTGGAACGGCCAGTGCGAGTGAGCCACCAGCTGAGGAAGCTACAGGCTGATTAACGGGTCCATGTGATGTGAAGGCCGTGCCACGACTGGGACTTCTGTTTCTGGCGCGAGTGTGCTCCAAATCCTCCACCTCGGCGCTTGCTTGATGCTCAGGTTGCGTGTATTCCGTGTTGGGAGTGGCGGGCGGGGACGGGGACGGGGTTCTGCCGTCTCGTGAGTACTGTCGCGATGCGTAAGTCAGCATTGCCGCCGGGTTTGGCTTGGATTCGATATCAACCTACCACCCATCTCAGATGCTGGGATTCTGCCTGAGCATCTCGCCAAGAGGGGCTTTGCACTATCTCCTCGTAGAACTTCTCCGCTATTTGAATGCTGGCGTTGATCTTGACATCATGCTCGTCCCGGGCCTCCTGCAGCTCCATCTCGAGGGCTACTTGCAGGGCCGAGAACTGCTCCGAAAAGTCGGCTGCGATACGGCCCTCAGCTGATCTTAGCTCTTGGGTCCATAGCTGACGCTTGCGGCACTCTTCGTAGATACCGCTCAGTGAACGGTCCGAGCGTATAGGGGAGGCGTGTGTTTCGGTACCGCCTTGCGAGAGTGGCGGCGACGTATAGAGTTGATAGCCATCGAAGCCGGGCGGTGGCCTGACAAGCCCCGGCGACTCTGTGGGGCTGCTCTCATCATCTGAGAAATGGATGAGATCCTCGGACATGATGGGCTGGGTTTCGTGAGGGGTTGCCGAGTTTGCGGAACATGAAAGCTGCGTCGGGCAGTTGGAAGATGACGAGAGACGGGATGGACTCGGATATGAAAAGCGAGGGTTGAACTTGGGTACGTACAATAGAAGTAAGGTGAGAAAGGTAGGTAGGTACCTTACCTACATAGCTGCCGAATGGAAGGCGCGAGAGGCAGCAAAGAGGGAAGGAGCGTTCGGTAGCCCAGAAAACCCATGCGAGTGCCTTCCAACGTCTTCAATCACACACTCCTCACCATCAGGTAACTGTAGTATGGCTGGCCCTCGTTCTTGAAGTTAGGTACCTTCCCTTGGACATTCTCCAAGACAGCCGTCATTCACTCGTCAGAGTAAAGGGCGCATCACAACATAAGTCGAGGCGACAGAGCATCATGCGCCCCTGACTGCTCGGCCTTGGCCTCTCGTTGCCACGGTGAGCGAGTCCCGCAGCGACGAACCCGCCTGTTTCCTCTTGCGCACGCACATACACGCGAACAGCTACGTGGCGATATCAGTGCATTTCATCTTCATTCAGCAGAGCGCCTTGATTCTCCGTCGACAAGGCTGATCAAAAAACACCTGGTATCATGACTAGGTACCTAATGAACCATGCAAGACAAGGTCCACAGGGCTCCTAGAGCTCGAGATGGCTGGATCGCGTGGTAGCCCCGTTCGACGTTGGGGTCTCTTCCAGTCCTCCAAGCCTCGGGCGTCTTCATCGGGCCACATGAAGATGAGTTGAGTCCATGGTGGTATCGCAACAAAAGCAGGCAGCAACCATACATCGACCACGGAATGAGCATGTCCATGGAGCGGGGTTTCCGTCAACGTCCTTCGACTCGATCCGGGTCCTTTCCAAAATTGAGCTCTTCTTGCGAAGTTGAGCTCTGCTTGCGAAGGACTCGAAAGATATGTGGGTGAAGGTCTTTTTGGAGGTTTCCCATTGCATTGTACTGCCCGCCTCACGAAGAATACCGTCGAGACGAGATCCTTGTGTTGCTTCGCTAATTTCGGTCAAGCAGCATCACGCAGCTCTAGATGACACTCGGTCGTCTCCCTAATAAAGGGGCTGCTTTCAACTCACAAGGGGATATGCATGCTCATGCGCACTGAATGTTCGGCGAGCAGAGCAAACTTCCCGTTCTCGACGCGGAATCCTGAAGGCCCCGTGACTCGATCTTTTCAGTGGACCAAAACCTCCCCCGAACAGCTCCGGAGAGGCTTTTCGAGCAACAACCCGAATCGGTTAATTGGCGAGACTTGGCCACCCTTGAATCCTTTGCCATACGATTCGCGCCTGCTCGCCATGCCTGAGCCGGTAATCTTACTTGATGGCAGGAGTCCTTCGCCCCCAACACTTCCTTTTTGACTCCCACTCTGGGCCTTTCGCCGTGCTGTCTTGGACCGCCCTGACTTTAAGCGTGATTGTGTGGTGCGCTTTGGGTTTCAAGAAAGAACTTTTATAAAGCAGGTAGCCAAGAATGGGCATGTCCCATCGTGCGTTCAACACCACCCCCACCTCCACAATATCCACCCAGACAGGCGGCACAATATCTCAATTGCAATCCAGAAGCTTATCGAGAACATTAATCACAGAATTCACTCTTCTTGTGTGTGGATCTGCGCACACTACTACCCAGGGGGAGTTGTATCGTCTGTCGTCTCTGGGATGCCTTTTACCGGATCAGCGAGCGGCGGCCCAGCATGGTCCGTATGGTAAGCCTCTGGGCGCTCCTGGTCGCGGTATCCGAGTCAGTCGTGACAAGACGAGAGCAAGACGACATTCCCCTCGTCTCTGCGGACGAACTCGAGAAACAGGTGTGTTCAGGCCCGACCCAGAGCTCGCGGTGGAACCAGCCGGTTGTCCGGTGGCCCAAGTGGCCCGAGGAAATGTTTCCGCAATACATCTCGCCATACGAAGCGCCCTTTGGCGAGAAGGTGGCGGCCTGGCAGGCCGACGCGCTGGGCGACCCGAGCCTGCGGGCCAAGTTCAGCACCAAACCGAAGAAGAAGCCCAGGCGGAAGACGACCATGGTGACTCTATTCTACCCCCCTTCCGACGCCGAAGATGAATCATACCAGCCGCCTTCTCGCTATCTGAGCGCCTTGGAGCGGCTGGTCAGAACCAACGAGCAGCTCATGGTGTACACGGACCCAGCCACGGCGGAACGGGTCCGGGCCATGCGCAAAGAGAAGCGCGACTACTTGGAAGTCATCGATGCTTACCCGACGGTGTGGGACTTCCCCAACGTGCGCCGGCAGAAGGCCAACTTCAAGGTCGCGCAGCCGGCCAAGTTCGGCACCCTCCAGCTCGGCAACAAGCAGCGCATGCTGGCGGCGCAGAACAACCCGTTCCTGAGCGGGGTGTGGCACGCCAAGCCCTTCGTCTGGTGGGACGCGGTGATGCGCAACCCCTTCGGGACGGATCAGTTTGCGTTCTTTGACGCGTCGATCCTCGAGTCCTCGTACCTCGAGCTCGAGCCCGACACGAGCAGCAGCAGGAGCCGATTCATGGGGAAGATGAAGAAGGACCGCTGGGACCCGATCTTGCCGTATTTCCTGAGCGAGACGCAGGTAGAGGAGGCGGTCAGGCGCGCGGGCGACAGCGGCGTGGTCATGGTGCCGTACAGCAGGAAGATGTGGAGGAAGGACATGAGCTTCAGGTCACCCGGGTGGGTGGACCCGTCGCGCGTGTGGGAGGTCCGCGACTTCATGGGCGGGCTCGTGGCGGGCAGCAGCCTGGGCTTCCTCGAGTTCGCCAGCAAGTACTTCCACACGTTCGACATGATGAACCCCAACGGCCTGTACGTAGGCGTGGAGGAGATGGTCATGACCTGGGTCGCGGCCCTGTATCCCGGGGCGGTGACCTACTTCAAGAGGACGCGGACCGTGGCCAAGCTGCCCGAGAAGCAGCGGGAAGCCTTGGACGCCCTGGCGGGCTTTTCCAAGTACGGCATCAAGGGCTTCGTTTTGTCCGACCTGGCCAAGATTGAGCACAAGTTGAAATTGGCCCGCACGCCAGATGACTTGATGGAGCTGCAACCGGCGAGGGTCATGTGGTGCTCGTAGGCAGAGGGGATCTGGGGGGGAGGTCGACGATCGCACTCAGCACCAACTAGTCCAAGTTCTCGAGCGGCGAAGAAGGAGAAGGTGAATACGGATCACAACATCGTGACATCCGATCATTGGCTTTCATGAATATAAAATATGGAAGAAGAAATACATGGCAAAGCCAGAAGAAAAGGGGAACAAGAAGAAGTGAGAAAAAAAGAAAAAAATATAGTAAAGGTGACGAAAGGACTTGCCCCGACGCCCGTCGAGAAAAACCCCTCGCAAGCAACACCATACCGCCCCGAAGCCCAATTTTTCTTTCCTGGCGCTCCTACAAAATGGAATAAAGAGCGCCTATCCTTCGGACCCTGTAGAACCCAGGACACAAGAGACAGACTGATCTCACGCGGCGGTGGTGGGGCCGGCAGGCGAGGCGGCCCGGCAGGAGGCGCAGTTGGGGCACGCGGGCTCTCTGACAGTGACGGTGCACTGTACGTCACGCGCACGCCCAGGAGGGGGCTTCTTGTTAGTTGAAGAAGTTCGATCAAGGGTAACAAGGGCGGACAAAGGACGAAAGACCCAAAAAAAAAAAAAAAAAAGACGAAGAGTGGAGGGGAAGGAAGGACTCACGCCCTCAGTCATGGTCTGAGCGCCGTCGCGGCCCGTAGACTCGCCGGGGGCGCAGATGCTGGCGGGCTGGGCGCACATGATGCGCTTCTTCATGCAGCGGAAGGCCGGGGCGGCGGTCGTCGTGACGTACTGGCCGCCCTGGCAGGTGGTCTGGGGAGGGGGCAGGGTCTGGATTGGGGTCGTCGTTGTGGGCGTGGTGGCGGTGGCGGCAGGCTTGCAGGTGGTGCAGGGGCAGGCGGCGTTGACGGTGGCGGCGCAGGCAGAGGTGTAGGTGGGAAGGGCCGCAGGCTGGGCTCGCCCGGGGCGCAGGCCGAGGACGCGACGGGGCACATGGGGCAGCTCTCCGGGCCGGGCGTCGCGGTCGTGGTGGTGATGGACGTGCAGGCCGCGGCGGAGAGGGCGCTGGGTTTTGTGAGGTCAGCAGGTGGGCAGTCGGCAACGTCCGGATAGAAGGGGTTGAAGAGAGATGTGTGTGTGTGAGAATGGAGGAAGAAAACCGAGGAAGAGAACTTACCCCTGGCTCATGGACAGGACGGCCAGGGCAGCGGGAATAAACGACTTCATGGTGACGGTGTATGGTCGATTCGTGGAGAGTCTGGCGGTGATGGCACGAAGAGAGAGCCTTGTCTTGAGGGTGTGTTGAGCCTTGCTGAATGTCGCGAGACGCAAGACTGGGGGCCTCTGGACAATGGTATTCTCTTATATACCGAGGTGCCTGAATCCCGAAGCTAGTGTCTGGGTCACTTGAGCTAGGTCATACATATATAAGGTACCTATATATATATTTATAGGTCCCCAGGGTAGCCAACACTGGCGTGCGCCGATACGAGAAGACAGGCACACACTGAACTGGACGCTATGACTGGTGGTGGCGACGGCGGCCTGAGGCTTGTCTCCGCGTCTTCGTGTCTCCGGGGTTCGTGGGAGCGTCGGCAGCTCGACCGAGGGGCGAGGGCCCGGCTCTCGGGGTCTCATCTAGACGAATCACAGAGCACCGGCCGCGGAGGCGCCCGTTGGAAGGATGCTCGAGTCTCGTCGTAGCGTTGCCTCTTGAGACGCCGGCGCGCGCGGGACCCGCGGTAGCTCGATGCCGTTACCTCAGCGAAGGCGGTCGCTTTCCTTCTGTACCTATTCGTAGGTAAGCACCTCTTGTTTGCTCTGGGAGTTCCTGAAGTAGGTACTCCGTTAGATACGAGTACTGCATGTAGGTCCTACATTTCTTGCGCGCACTTACATAGTTGCCGTGAAACGATGCATCCAGGAACACCCGGCTCGACGAGGTGCGCCCCGCAGCGCGCAAGTTCAGTTTGAATAGTGCCGAGATTCCGGCCAGCGGAAGAAGAGACGGAAGACGGGCGTCTTTAGCATCGAAAGCTTGTCATCCATCCATCCATCCATAGAGACACACACACACACCACTAGGTCGCAGAAAGATGGATGCCGCTTGCGAGTAGAATGGGCTGTCGGCCGCGTCACCCACCTACTCGTACAGTGCAGACTTGGTTCGTAGAAGGGGCCAGCTAGGCCACATCCCAATGGAGGTACCCGTTGCGAATGCGAGTTCCAACAACCCCGTTCTGCTCTCCTCTTCCCATCGTTCGTGTCTGTGCGGAGAGCAGCTGTGGCGTCCAAAGCCCGAGCAAGTGACGTACTGGTGTGAGAGGTGAGCCAAGCCTTTTGACAGCGGCCAGGCGGGATGTGGCTGACAGGTTAGCTGAGCGGTCGGCGGGAACCCAGACCTTTCCACACAGCTGCCGCCGCTAAAACAACCCGGGCGAGGGCGTAATCTATCCGCGGCGGTCGGCTGCCTTCATCGTGGCCATGCTCGTATCGTAGACATTGTCCCTCTTCGGCGTACCCCGCACCGTTCGTCCTCGGTACACAGTGATGACGACACGGCGGCGACACGTCCTTGCTCGTGTTCCGCGGCTTCTTCGTCTTCTACTCGTACGAGTAGTCGCCCCGCACGAGGGAATCACCCGGTCTCGTCGTCCCACCGGACTGCAGCCGCAAAGATGCACTTTGTTCCTGCAGACGTCAGACAGAGGCGTGAGAGGCTCCCGAAGACCCTCACACATGTGGTCACGACCCCAATCTGTAGCAGGTACGGGTCGCAGTCGTGCGCAACGAGCAGCTGTGTCTGAGCGATGCCTCGAGTCCACGTGGGGACTAGGTACATGTAGGTGGTAGGCAAGTAAGGTACCTACCTACGACGCATCGCACACGCAGCAGGAGCCCCATGGATGTCCTAGAAGCCCTCGCAGACAGGGAGGCGTACTTGGGAGGCGGGGTGGGGGGACGCTCATGGCAGTGCAGCCCGCCAGCAGCTGGACATGAGCCCTTCCTGGCCGGTTGGCTATTGTCTGGTAACTTGTCGTGGGTGGGTAGCGACGGACGCACAAGACGCTCCGCTGCGGCTTTCGTCGTCCTTCCGTGAGCGACAGATTTTCCGCGTGCGCTGGACACGACAGTCGCGTGAGGCGGCGCCAATGTGGCGGAGGCGGTGCGTCGAGGAGGAGAAGGCAGGTGGGAGAGAATAGAAGGTGAGGGTGGGGAGTGCAGACGGCCCTGCGAGGGTCGCGAGGGATATTTATTGTTAGGTACCTACTTACCTTAGCTATTCCCTTAGGTAGAGTAGGTGCATGTGGAGGTAAGGTAGGTAGGTATGAATTGGAAGGGCAGGAACGTAAAAAGTACCCTCGTATCGAAGGTTCTTGCCAATTTCAATGGAAGCCTACCTACCTACGGGTATCATGCGATAAATACACGTACCCAGGTAGTGCAGGTGTACGTGTGGGATGAGGCGGGAGGCTTTATGAAACTGCCGGTCAATGGGAAGAGCGATGAAGAAAGAACAGAAAAAAAAAAAGTCGGAGCACAAATCGATCAATTACTTACATGTTATACTCGTACGACTGGAATAAGCCAGCACGCAAGGTCACGATGCACAAAGTGTCGAGCATAAGAAAATTAGAAGGGGGGTGGATTGATGAATTGGATTGATTGATGCTGCACAGGTATCAAGCATGTACTACTAATTGAAGTATACCAGACGATGATATAGGTAGGTAAGGTAGGTATGTATCCGATGCTCAGGTGGGTGAGACAGACCGCGCATGTGATGGATGGCGGCGGCATATTGCTCCCCCACCACCAGAGGCAAAGGGCGCGGATTTCGGTCAGAGACTCGCCTCTCTATGGACCGGCGGACAAGGGGCCCGGGCGACTCTTAACCCAAAGTGTCGCCTTTGGCGGTGACCGAAAATTATTCCCACGTCTTCCTCCTGTCGTTTCCCGAGAGGTACGAGTAATCAAGAGCCCAGCCGCAGGCATCCATGGATGGGCGTTGATTGCGCGTGCATAGATAGGTACGATCGGATGCCTGCTACGAGTACACATCTCGTGTTATTACCACATATGTACTCTCTCTCTCTCCCCGACGTGAGTCTATATGGGGAGAGGTACTCGTAGCATTTATTCATGTAGCAAAATACCTATGCATTGATCGATATGAAAGATAGAGAGAGAGAGAGAGAGAAAGACGCTTGGGGGTGTCACAGAGCTCCTCTCACTTCATCTTGGCTTCCCCTTTCGTCCGGCTCGTCACCATTTCCGAGCCTGTGATAGGATGGACTCCATTCCCGGCCCAGCTCCTCGGGTCCATTCTGTACCGGCAGGGGGCCGGGGAGGAGCCCTCTCCAAGCTGCTTCTGGTGGTGGGACCTTTCCACAGGCATATTGTCAGTCGCAAGCTGCAGCTCCGAGGCTTTGGGCTTGAACCGCCAGTCATTATTATATGCCACGGCTGTCACTATCCATGAGGCTGCTTCTTCAGGGCCCGTCACTTGGCTTCGGTCCGGTTCGGCACAGTCTCTCTCTCTCTCTCTCTCTCTCTCTCTCTCTCTCTCTCTTTTTTTTCACAGGGAAAGAAGAGGGAAAATATGACAGAACGCCCCCCAAGAAAAAAAGTCGAGGCTCCTACCCGCTTTGGGATGTTAGTCGATGGAGTCGCCCGTCGTCCCCATTCGCCAATGAGAGCTCTCCCACCCATGTCCGCCGTCGACATTTCGGTGACTGACCGCGGTCTCATAGGTCAGTTTTCCCAGCTTGGAACTACCGCCGACCAATCACACGCTCTGCCTCTGCCTGGGGGAGGGTCCAAGTCGGGGACACTGACTGACAGAGACAAGGCAACTGATACTGAATGTGTGAACTGAGAGAGACGGGGGCAGAGATGGCTCGCCGCGACGCAGCACAGAGAAAAACGACCTTCCATTGTCCGAGGTGGAAAGCTGCCTCAAGGAATAACCGGACACCTCAGATTTTGTGCTCTCTACCATTATCCCGCCCCCCCATACCAAAACCAAAGCACAGACTGCCCGTGTCGTCGTCGAGCCCACTCACCCGCCACTAAGCTGCCTCGACAAGAGACACAGACCCGCCCCTGACCGAGACTGGGAGCAACCCGACAACGGCTTACACCCAAGACGCCCTGCCCCAAAAGGCCCATACGAGCATTGGGGATCCCCCTGATAGACGAATAAGGCATTCATAAAGTACTGCCCGTATAGGTATCCATACTACCTACTACGAGTATACCGACACGCATATATACTCCGCAGGTGTATATATATATACCCGGCACCACGCACTCCCGGCGCCATGGGCTACCAATCATCTTTCGCCGAGCTTCCGCGTGGCGTGGGCTCCGTCTCGCCTCAGCACAAGCCCCTGGATGACGGGTTCGCCGACTTCTTCGACTATAGCCGCTATTATGATCTTCCCCAGCACGACATGGAAGAAGTCGCCAGCAGTTCCGGACGCTCCTCCCTGCCCGACCTCACCTCGGCCTCCTCCCCCGCCCCTCCGACAATGGCAGCAGCAGCAGCAGCTCCCGCGGTGGCCCGCCCTCCTCCCCGTCTCTCGCCCCCGGCGGACTGTGGGACCGTCTGAACGAGGTCCGCGAGCACGACGACCACCTGACCATCCCCAAGCAGTCCCTTTATACTCAGGCCCCCCACCACTACCCGGCCATCCTGCCTGCACAGCACCACTTCGGTGGGGCCCCTTCCGACGCCTACTACCACCAAGCCACCCTGGCTGCCGACTTCTACCTCTCTCCAGACTCCCCGGACGCTTCGTCCTCTTCTTCTCTCTCTCCCTCCTCTTCCTCCACCTCCTCCTCCTCCTCCTCCTCCTCGTCACCTAAGCAGCCCCGCACTGGGCGCGGGCGCCGGACCAAGCCCCTGCACAACAAGGATGAGGTAGCCGAAGTCCGCGCCATGGGCGCTTGCCTCCACTGCAGGATCAGCAAAACAAGAGTATGTCTCTGCTCTCCTTCTTCTTGCCCGTACCTCTCCTTTGGATTCGGATCCCGGATGCTCACACCTTCTCTGAAAGTGCAACGACCAGGCTTGCTGCGACAAGTGTGCCAAGAATGCCGTCAAGCATTGCTTTGGGGACATCATGGACCTGATGTGCATCCGCTGCCTGCCCTCCAAGAACCGCGGCGTCTTCGGCACCATTGCAGGTAAGAACCAAACCAGCGATCCAAAGCTCCCTCCCCAAACGCCAAACGCTAATGGCCCTCCTGCAGATGGCCAGGCTAGGACCGTTACCGGTGCCTCCGCCCGGAGGGAGATGGGCGCGAGGTCCCGCCCCGACGTTTGGAACGTCTTCTTCGGCTCCGGAAGCTCCTACCTACCGCTTTCCGTGCTCCGCCGCCCCACCTACCTTGACGGCGACCTAGACGTGGACATGGGCTCCGGCGAGGCTGTCTGCTATGTCCTTGACAGAGACGCCGTGCCGTCGCCGCGAGATCTCATGGCCTGGTCGTCCGCCCACTTGCTCAAGGATGGTGTCGACGACTTCCAGAGTGCTATCGACGGGCTCCTACACAGCTATGCGACATCGAGAAGTCGCTTCGCTTATGTAAGTGTACACGCATGCCCTGTCGAAGTACACGTCGAGTCCCAGTGCTAACAGCCCCAAAGCATGAGCTGACACGCAAGGTATATGACTTGCGTTGCATGTACAACCTCTTCAAGAGCCAGGACTTCTGGTACGCCGCGCCCCAGGTTTACGGCGCGCAGTTGCAGCCGCTGCCGATCTCCGTTGCCAACGAGCTGAGGCATATGGCCGTTTCGGCCATGAGATCGCTGGAAATGGACGTTCTGCGTCTGCTGGACAAGGCCGTCAGCCCTTTGGGCAAGTGTGATCCGTGGACGGAGAAGCTGCCCCTGTGGACTTCCCTGATGCAGTGCATCTTGCTGTACAGGGACTTGTGGATGAGCGACGTTCTCAGCATGGCGCAGCAGTGGAGCTGTAAGTCCGCCGCGGTGCCTCCCACCATCTTCGACATCAAGCTGACCCAGCCTCGACGACTAGTTTTCTCCAAGGGTGACAGGATCCACAGCAGCATTTCGAATCTCCTGGGCACTTTTCTCGTCATGCATGATGCCCACTTCGGTAAGGAGTGGAGGAGCTCGTCGCCGTTTCAATGCTCTCAGGCAGAAGCACACCATTTCAGCCTGCAGTTTCTGCAAATCGTGGCATCCCGCGACTCATTCTGTAAGCAACACCCTCTAGACCAAACCCAACCGTTTGTCTTCTGACGGCTGACCGTATCGCAAGACCTGGAGCTCAGCCAATCGCACATCATGCCTGATGTGCTGCTGTATGCCCTGTTTGTGGACCCGAGGCGGGCTGACGGGTCTCAGGGGAGGCGCAAGCGAGTAAAGCACTGAACGGTGGGAAGTCAAAACGATGTTTGGACAAGCAACCAAAGTTGCACGAATTTCATTTGTCAAAAAAGAAAAGGAGTTCTGGTCTTGTTTCTGGGGGATGCAACGAGCAATGACGAATGACTGGAAGGAATGATACCCACACTCTTTATTGATCCTGGCGGGCTTGTGTCTGCTGGCAAGGTGCAGTCGATGCTGGAGATTTGAAAAGCGATCGCTATCACCTATGAATTCGCTTCGAGTCTTGCTGTAGGTGGAGATGTGCATGTTCTCTTCTCTGTGTATTGATGGCCCCTATGCTAGAGGGCGCGTAACTCACGGCCACTGGTCCAGGAAGACCTCGACCTTCTTGCTGGAGGCATCTCCAGCGGCCTTGCCGACCTTGGCTAGGGCGTCGGCGATGTCTTGCGAGTCCACACCGTGAACTTTAGGCGATAGCGTCACATGCAGCTGCAGCTTTTGCTTCTTCTTGCCTTGCACCATCTCGGCAGAGAGTCTGGACGCACCAACGTTAGCGGGCTGTACAGATCATTTTAAACATACGTAGCCGGAAGTCAACTCACCTGACAAGCTCGCGCAGCGTCTCGGGAGACTGCGGCGCGACGGGACACACAAGGGCCAGCACGCCAGCCACGGCGCCGATGTATTCGGCCCAGAAAACGACGTCCTGGTCTTTGCCCGACAAGCGAGCCGCCAGCTCAAGCAGGGCCCCATGAAACCGGCGGTCCGCGGGTGCCAGCGTGGCCGCGCCTCCCCACCGCGCGCAACAAGTGGCGGCCAGTACGGCGCGGGCAAGGTGCGTCAGCCCCGGGCACGAAGGGTCGCGTTGCACGGCAGACCGCAACTCGAGCGCCGCGTTGGCCTCGTCCGGCTCCCCCATACGGGTTCCCTGCGGCCACACGCATCCGCTGGCGAACAGAGGACCCAGGCCTAGGCTCAGCACCGTCGGGACTTTGTCGACGTCGGCGATGGATGTAGAGGGTGGTAGGGCAGAGCTGAGCGCGGCGAGGACAGAGTTCAACGTCTCCGGGGTCATGGTAGTGCCACTGGGCCCCGTGTCCAACTGGCGGCCGTCAGGTACTATCAGTGGCAGCGGGTCGGCCTCGCGGACCTCCTTGGGCAACTTCATCATCAGCGCGCCCTCGCGGTTGCCTCCGGCGCAGAAGGTTGCTGAGGCAATGCCGGCGCTCGTTCCTGCAGTGACGGCGGCGACCAGGGCCTCGACCACGGTGGCGATGGCCGGGAACTGCGCCCGGCGCCGTTTGGACATGCCGAAGATCTTGCCGTCTGTCTCGGCACTGGCACGCCGCAGAAGCTCCGTTTGCTCGAAGACGGAACCCGACACGGTGTAGGCACCCACTGTGGGGATGGGAAAGGGTTGAATTGTGTCCTGGTGCATCAGCATGCTGCCGTAGCCACGGAAGCCGCCGCCGCAGAGGTAGATGTCGACGCCCTCGCCGCCGTGGCGGGATTGTGTGACCTTTTCTTGCAGGGAAGGGAAGCGCCTGCACAGCTCAGCGAAAGCTGCGTGCATCCCGCCCGCCAGGTCGTTGAGAGCGGCGACACGGGCTTCCTGCTGAGCCCCGTCATCCAGCAGCCGAATCAGCCGGGCGGCGCCGAAGGGCATGCTGCGGCCTGTCTGGGCAGCTGCTGCCTCGTAGCCCTCGAGCGACGAGTTGACGTAGGACATCTGCACGGAGCCGCCACCGAGATCGAGGAAGAGGCCCTCGACGCGCGCGAAGCCGCTGCGAGCGCCCATGGCGCCGAAAAGGGCCTCAACCTCGGGCGCGAGCACCTGCACCGACAAGCCCCCAGACGCGGCATGGATTGCGTCGAGCAGTGCTGCGGCATTCTCGGACCGCCGCACTGCCTCAGTCGCCAGCACAGAGATCTGACTCTCGGGCACGCCGTACCCATTGCATATGTAGCGGTATCGCGCCAGCGTCTGCGCCACCTGCGCGATCACCTGGTCAGGGAAACGCAGCGGGCCGCCACTGCTGTTGAGAGCATCAAAGAGCGAGATGGCTGCCCGCTCGCGGTACACGCACCTCAGCAGGCGAGTGTGCGGCGGCCGCAGGTCGGAAATGGAGAAGCGAATGCCATTGCTGCCGGGGTGGTGATCAGCAAGGAGGTAGATCTAGGAAGCGTGGGTAGGAGGAAGCTAGCCTGGTCTTGGTTGCCGCATGGAAGTGCAAGCAAAGAGATAATCAAGGTGAGGTAGGCAGGGAGGGCAGGGGGAGGGCGGCTGCTTTCATGTCCATGTTTAGAGAGTGGAGGGGGGCTGGGATTCCAGAAGGACTCTCCGAAATGGTCTGCAGCAAAGTGACGAACCTTCCCATGTCGACGACGGCAAAGAGGTGGTTGTTTAGGCCGGGGCTCCAAGGCGGGAGCTTGGACGCGAGGTCGTCGAGCCCGATAATGCTGGCTGCCATGGTGAAGCGGACGGCGGTGCGCGCTGACTGGGACTGTTTCCAGGGGGGTGAGGGGGTTGTTAGGCTCGTCGCGGCGTTGGCTTGAGGTGGGAGGAGGAGAGAGGCGCAAAGTCAGAGGTGTGTACGGAGAGCGGCAGTCAGGTTGGCCGTGTCTGAGGTGAGCGTTGGATTCCCAGGTTTGCAGTCTGTGGTGGGGTAAAGATGCGTTGAGGCTATTGAGTGCGGGCGGAATGCAATGACGCCTGAATTACACGGAGACGCGCACCTGCCCACATCCATGAACGCCCTATGTGCCCATTTACTCTCGCCCCAGCTGTTCCTTCCCCGAGATGGTTTGCCCAACACTGGCAATCACTTCGACTACCAATCCCCGTCGCTCTTTCTGCTTCAACGGTCCATTTCTTACCTTACCTACATCAATGTACATGTCCGGGTAATGCTAACTTCGGGTACTTCAGGTACATACCCGGGTCCTTCCCTTCCATTACATACCTCCTTCTTCCGCTTGAATCCATGGACGCGACGGAGGTGATTGTCCTGGATCAGACGTCAAAGCTCTTTTCTGTCCGTCACGAGTGTCCGCACGGGGAGCCGGGTGTGATCCCATACTCGTAAGCGACAGACGACTCGAATCTCGCCTCATCTGCCTTGCAGCCCGACGAGCAGCGAATGAGGTGCGCACCGCACGTCTTCTCGCGGCCCGATATCACCCTCGCCTCCCTGTCCAGAGCATCGCGCGCGCGAGTGCACGGTGCTGCCCGAGTGCCACAGACCGCGGCGAGACGCATCATCAGGCGTGCCTCGTCACGCCTCGTCGTTCCACACGGCCTGCATGTCTCAGTGGAGGTGTCGACAGCGCCCGACTCAGCTGCGTCCAGATCAGCATGCTCTGCCGCCCCGGGCCAAAGAGCACTCTCGAACCGTGGGAAGATCACCGAGTCTCTTGTGTGCGCCCAAGGCGAGGGGTGAGCTGATCCCAAACATCGGTTGCGGCAGACAATCTTCGTGATGAGCTGCCCAGCAGTGTGGCATCTCGCCAAGCCGAGAGGAGAGGGAGAAGAGAAACGCATAAAGTCAAAGGTTCCTTGTCGGGTGTCAAGGGTCTATGATTGCTGGCGTGTATGAGAAAGTGACCTCATCGGCTCCTCATAGGCGATCACTTATCGAGTATAATAGAGCCCGATACAGCTGGGAAGTTGAAGCAGTATTCGGTTCACACGCAGCCATGCAGGTATTCACAAAACGTGGCACTCGTCCTGTCACTCGCTGCTTTAATACGGCCAGCATACCTGCCACGGGCCTGATTAGCCACAGCGTTCTCGGCAGATACGACGCCGCCGATCTTGCTTGTGGCATACGAGCAGCAGCAGACAAATCTTTTCAAAGGTATAATCCAGAATACGCGCCCCTTGTCGCACAATGTCCCCCGCGGGCTTCACACGAGCGTTCGCGTACAGCTGCCAGTAGCACCAGGCTCTCGCACACGCGATTCGATCTGGTCGCCCATGCAGAAACCGTCAAGGGACTTGACGGGTTCAGCCCCTATCGGGGCTGATCGTACCATTAGCAGGCACTCGAGCATCCGCGAGCGAGCCTCGACCAAGGCGCTGGTCATCGCGCGGCGCCCTGGCTCAAGAAGGTCGCGCACAAGTGCAAGCCACCCTGCTTCTTCAACAAAAACAACAACAACAACAGAACCCCCCTCCCCCAGTGGCCTGATCGCTGACTTGGCGGGCAAGCTGTTATTCGGTTTATAGCAGTGCAAGTTTCGGAAGATGGGGGGTTTATTGAGGAAAGCCGCCAGCAGGACAGGAAGGCCAATGATGCCCGTACACGGACGACGAACTGAGTTCGGCCGACTCGCGGTTCTCTGCTTTTCCGTTCCCATACCGGTCTGCGCCGCCGCCGTAGTTGTGCATGAGCGCGGTGCTCTAAATTAGTCTGGCGCCGGGCGGTGGTTTCTCTATTCTTGTTCTCCTTTGCCTGTCAAGCACAGTAGTATGTAGAGAGTCGCCGGTTGGGTCTTCTTCTTCTTTTTATTAGCCCCACCTCTTCTGTTGTTACAACGTAGATGCAAGAATTCCTTAGCCGGGCCAACAAGCAACCTGCCTGGTTCGGGCCTGGGGCGTGCGATCATAGGCCGAGAGACGACCACACCCTAGCCGGTACTCGTGCGTTGCTTAACCTATAGTAGGTTGACAACTCAGACTCGGGGCGAGAAAGCGGGCTCGAAGCGGGACAGGCCGAGGTGTGTTTGCATGGGCCGTTGACTTGCTTATCCTTTCCAAGACGTTCGGCCACCCTCCTCCCGCCCCTTGCGACTACGAGTATGGACGAGTATGGCCAGTCGGCTGACAAGCGCGGCCCGGCGTGAGCTGTTACGGTTGGGCGCTGGGTTGAGTTGAACTGCTGCCGGCCCAGAGGAGTCCCCTGGATTGCCAAGCGCAGTGTTCGGCGGGAAGAGGAGGGGCAACGTGGCCAACGCGTCCAGCCGGCCGGAAAAGCCGGTGCCGCTCGTGGATCGAAACGTGGCAGCAGAGGTCCTCATACGCGTACACACAGAGAGGGAGAGGGAGGGAGCGGGAGAGGGAGGGAGCGGGAGAGGAGGGGAAGGTCAATGCATGACGGCGACACGGCGGCCTTGCATCGGCCAATGGGGCGAGAGATGCCATCTCCCGCCCATCTCGCGGCTGGCCGACCCGTCCGGTGTGGTCGTAGATGGTCTCGCCGCATGCCAGGATGACACCGAGAGCTGAGCTGTTGCTTTCTTTTAGTGTTCTCACGCGACCGCGTCCACGCGTGCACGGGGTAACGGGAGGGCGGGAACTAGAGAATCACGGGCCCGGAGGGGAAGGGGGGAGAGACGGGCCCAGCGGCGCGCGGCTGATCGGCCGCCGTCGTGCCGTCCTACCGTCGCGACCGAGCGCGCAGGGGTTGAGTGCGAGTTGGGAAAGATGTGTTTTTTTTTTCTTTTCTTTTTTTTCTTTTGTCTTCCTTCCACTCTCCCCCTGCAGTCAAGGCATATCTGTAGTGACGACTCTTCCGGAAGAAGAAGAACAGGAAGAGGAAGAAGTCATTGGCGGGCTATTGGGAAGCGTCTGCATCAAGCTTCCCAGACTCGCGAACGCCATCAGGGGGCAGTTGAGTAATAAAGGGCAGTCCATCTACGAGTACATACTCGTAGGGACGGGGTGGGCGGGGGATAGAGAAGGCGCTTTGGCCATGGAGTTCGGCGTCGCGGGCGACCCGCCAGCCTACTCGTAACTACGAGTCGTCCCACGAGCGAACTTGGCCTGTCTACTCCTAAGAGAGAGAGAGAAGGGGGGGGGGGGGGTGTCAAAGAGGATCAGAGACGGGATGACAGCACGACATGACCATGTCACAGCTGTCGCGAAATCCCAAGTCAAGTCCGCTGCTGCTGCTGCTGCTGCTGCTTCAAGGCGCATGAGTACTCGTACGATCAAGGTACAAGCAGGCAGGTAGGTTGATTAGGCTTGGGTTCTCCCGCCTCTGCAGGGTGCGTATGCGAGTGCGTGCGTGCGTGCGTGCGTGCGTGCTGTTGCGCAGTCGGTCCAAGGCGCCGCCCAGTGACTCGCTGCCACATCAGCAGCAGCACCGCAGCAGCACCGCAGCAGCATGATTCGAGCAGGGACTGACACGCGAATGTTCGTATATCATCTACCGCCACACGCACACGCAGACGACACGAGAGGCACTACTCTCTGTCTCTGTCCACACTGAAATCGGCATCAGCACATGGCAAAAGGTCGACGAAGGGCGGGGGGCGGACGGAGCAGCCTGCACACCCAAAGACCCTTTGAAAACTTGCGGTGGGTATATATATGATATATATGATACCTTTTGGTAAGGCAAATGGCGTTGGCGAAGGGGGTTCCCGTCGACGTCGACGTTGACGCTGTCGTGCAGTGCAGAGGTAGTGTCTGTGGTGTACGGAGTACCTAGGTAGTCGTGGGCGGCCAAGAATGGGAAGAGTTCATCTACGGAGTATCTGGAGTGCCTTAGGTACCTAGGAAGCTACCTAAGGTAGATAAGGTACATACGAGGTAAGTATCTACTTTATCCATGTGATCGATTCGGAGACTCGAACGCGTCACCCTTCGCCCCACGACGCGTCTATTTCGCGTCGATCGACGCGTCGCATGCTTTGCGGGGTTTCCCGGCCTCCCGCTTTTTTTGAACCCCCCCCCCTCAGCGAGTCGTCGTTTCGACCCGCCGCCACCGAGACTCCGTCCGGACTTTCTCTCGTGAGTTGGCACAAGAGTGCTCAGGTAATAAGGTAAAGTACATAAGTTAGGTATGTATGTAGGTGGTATTGAAGGCTGGCAGCCCCCCGTGATAACCGAGTGGAATGGTCCATGAGAGCGATGAAGATCGCAACTCAACAGCAATCCGGGTTGTGAGCCAGCAGCTCTCCTTGGACTGTACCACGAGCCCAAGTAATAAAGAGAGAAAAGAGCCCTGGTCTGACGCCGTCGAAATGCGTCTCCGCAGGCGCAAATGCAGTTGAGACGTAGACGCAGACGCAGACGCGAGCGAGTGCCGGCGCATCCATCCCGTCCGTCCCTCCATTGATGAGCCCCTCCACTGCCCCGGACCCAGACACAGACCCATCACAGACACCCGCCTACGGGGTACGAATACTTGTACGTGACGCCTTGCCGACTCGATCGTGAAGCGTGGGCTGGCTGGCTGGCTGCACGAGTACGAGTACTCGTAGATGTGTGCGGGACGCAGATGGGGTCGTCCCGCCATCGCGTTCCATGCCCCCTCCCATCCCAGACAGACGCGCTCCAGATGAGGCGGTGCGAGTGTTCCCTCAGGGCGAGATCACACCCCTCGACGGCCTGTGCCCGCCTCTCACAAGCGGGCGAGCGGGCGACCGGCACGGCAGCGCGGACGGGACAGGGGCGATACAAGGCGACGCTGCCATCCAAGGAGCACCCGCTGCTGCAACCTCCAACACCGTGACCGAGGCCCGTCGGCGGTCGACGGGGCGGCTTGTTGTACTCGTACTGCCCAACCGCACACACACCACCCATGGAGAGACACGACATGGCCGAGCCACCGTGGCTGCCCGTACCTGTGTGCGACCGACCGACTGGCGACCCGACACAGCCCAACGCCGGCCGGCACCAGCTTCATTTCTCCGTAGACAATGCAGGCTCTTGCAGATGGAAGAGACAGACTCACAGGGCTCGCTGCGAACGCCGCCATGGCCGCCGCCGCCGCCAGCCAGCCAACGGCCAACGTGAACTCGCCTGCCTGGCTAGACAGGTGCACATCAGCTGCGACCATCCGAGTCGTTCATCCCGTCCGTCACCCTGGCCAAACGCGTGGGCCGGCGACGGCATGCGAAGAGCCGCCGAGCCACCGTCTGTCGTTCGCGCGCGCCGAGGCGATCGATGCAAGCCGCGATCAGCTCTCCGTTTCTCACACACTCTCTCACGCTCTCTCTCTCGGGCACTGATGTCTCCAGTCCGGCCCTTGGTTGGTTGGCCCGATGTGCGCATTCCCCCGCCGCACGAGTAGTCCCGTTGTCTGCAGTCGATCCCTGATCAGACACATGCGCTTTCTCGACGGCCGGCTCCATAATTTCTCAACGTCCGAGCTATCTGGCGCCCCCCACTTGGCTGGCAACCTGACGAGACTTTGCGAGGGCATCCACCTTGCAGTCCCGACTTGCGCTCGTGAGAGACGCGAGACGGCTCAGGGTAACAAAGAAACCTTGACTCAACTCCCACTGCTTCCTTCTGCCTATTGTTGTTTGTTTACTTTGCTGTGTGTACGTACACGCGACCGCGTCATGTCGTATATGTATGTGCATGTACGGGGTTATCCACAGCGACCCGTCCGTCTCTGGGAGCGGACTGGGCGGTAGATGCGGCGGTCAAGAGGGACAGGGCGCTCGCCGGCCTGCCGTCCATCAAGAACCAAGGCGCAACAGAGTGCCCCTTGTCTGGGCAGGTGGGGTTTCTGCTGGCCAGCGAGCTTGAGTACCTCTCGTGGTACTCGTGGTCGTAGTTGGCAAGCCTCCACTGGCCTCCAGCTTGACCGCTTCCAAGTGCCCACAACGACTGCGCTTACCGGTGGGGAGGCGCCCGTGCTGGTGGGCTTCCAGCAGCCCACTCGGACCACCATCGTAGGGGTCAGGGTATCCCTTTAGCGCGAGAGAAGACAAGCCTAGCGCTGGCACCAGGTAGGTAGGTAGAGAGCTGGGGGCACCTCTCTGATGAACGTGTCGCCTCGCGTTGTGTTGTTGGGGGGTCCTGGGGATGGGCGAGTCCCCACGCCACTCGTAGCTGACAGTGAAGCTGCGACAGAGCGAGCAGACCACAGAGAAAGAGGACAAACCCCGGCCAGTCTTTTTGGCGCTGTCGATCTGCAACGGGTCTTGCCTCTGGCCCTCGTGCGAATTGGAGGGTACCTGTGGGTACTCGCAAGAGCTCATCCTGTTGAGTGTCCGTATAGAATAAGTCAGTAATAAATAACACTTTCTCGTGGGCGTCCCGATGTGCGCTTGCTTGCTTGTCCGTGTCGTCGTCGTGATGAGGCGCCGTGGCATCGCGCCCCATTTCGGCACGCCCAACCCGTGCGGTCCCCCCATCTGTACTCGTACACACCTGAGCTGCGGCGTGGCCCATGCAAGGTAGATGCAGCCAGAGGCCAACTCTAATGGGCCCCATTGCGGGCAAAGTTGAGGAGGGGGAGGGGCGGGATCATGTACCTGCTTATGGCTATGGCTTTTAGGTACTCGTATGGGGACGGCATATCGCCATCACGGCGAGAGAAGGCTTGCCGAGGCGCCTTGGTCCCACGAGGATGACAGACGCACGCTGCACCCCAGGGTTTGCCGCTGCGACTGGATGACCACGGGCCACGACTGAGGCCCGGCTGCAGTCGGCCAGCGGGTTCTTGCGATGCGAGAAGTGGGCGGCGGCGGCGGGGGCGAGAAACGCCCCATCCATCATCGGCTGAGTGTCTTCGTGCGGGATGAGTACTCGTACCGATGGCACTCGCTGATGGTGGCGGCAGTCGTGGGTCGGCCACGGAGTGGGTGGTCATCATGGTAGCAGAGCACTCCATGGGAGGGAGATACTCGTATCGATTGAACCAAGTAGGAGAGGTGCAGGACATGGATCCATGTAGGCACGTAGGTACGATATGGATGCATCCATGGATGGAGTTGATGCATCCACCTATGTACATAAGTGTCCCCTGCGTTGGCGTTGGCGCGGGCGCGGGCGGTCTGCGCGGCGGGCTGCGTGCCTGCGCAAATCCGCGCTAGACTGGCAGCCCTCCGAGTGGGTACCCGACTGCTACCACGCAGACCGTCCGCTACAGCACGCCAGAAGGTGAAGCATCTCACTGATAATTGGAAGTGCCCGTGTCCTCTAGTAAGAGAGGTACACCTCTTATTCGCACTCGTACGAGACCTCTCTTCACCCAGGGGACCTTGTGCGCTGTCGACGGGGCTCATTTGCCCGCGCCAGGGGACGAGTGTGGCCCATGGGCGCGCACCCATCCAGTGCCACGACCTGTGGGACCCCGGTAGTGACTGCTCGCCCCACGAGCCCAGCACCTGCCCCAACCTAAGTCTCCAAATCTGCGACAGAGGTAGCTGCACCTGCAGAGATACCTTCAGCGCACTAGCGAGATGCACGAGGAACCCCGGATGGAGGCCTTATCTCCCTGCTGGGAGAGGTTCCCCTTTGCACGAACTCTGTAGCACGACTTTAATCGACAGCCCGCTGTACTTCTGCCATCAGTGCTTCGCTTTGAGTCTACTTCCGCCCATACACCCCTGCAGATACCTCGTAGATCGGCTGCGAGCGAGCGGCGTGCTTGCTGGGGCCGGGCCTGGAGCAGCTCCAGAGGTCAGGCCAGCCCAGCTGGAGGTACCTCCAGCAAGGTGGTACCATCTACTGGGGGTGCCTGCCAATGATATCTCCCCCAGCTTCCAATGTATGGTAGGTGCAATGGCGCAGAGAAGCAGGTGATGGAGCAGAGCAGGAGCGACTGATTGCGCCGCCGCAACCTCGTCTTCCTGTCTCACCCCCCCTCATACTCGTCCGTACTCTTCCACCTTCATCCCCGTCATCACCCTTCACCAGTCGTTCATTTCCGTACCCCATCCCCCATCCCCCACCGCCGCGCCCTCCCCAAACTGCGCGGAATAATCTGAGAAAGGGAAACCAGAAAAGAAAAAAAAAATTAAAAGATCAAGAATACGCAACCTGGCTAGGCGACCATCAGTCGGTTGGTTCTGCGACATACACAAGGACTCTCGTCTGACGCGATCACCCCGTCGCGCTGTCGCACAGATCAAGAGGGGCGATTCTCGCGCCCACCGCTGCGCACCGCACCGCGCCAATTCGCAGTCGCAATCGCATCGCGTCGCAATCTATCGCATCGCAACACCTCCGCAAACCCAGCGCTCTCTTGTCCTGGCTTGCACTGCGACATACGATCCACGGGCGCTTCTCTTGCACCTTGCTTACATTGACGCCTTGCATCCGTCCTTCACCGAGACGCGCGCCATTCCATCTGGTCCGGTCTCTGGCCCGCCGCTCCTGCAGCGCCGCGCTGCCACTGCTGCTGGAGGCACAACACAAGGCCTAAAACACCCACTACTGCACTGCTATTCTCGTTTCTCGCCACCCACCTGCGCCGTCAATCACCCCCCCCCCCCCCAATTAATCGCTGGCCTATTGGATTTGCACGCCCACATAACAACAACAACAACAACAACAAGACCACCACCACCACCACTGCCACTGCCACTCTCTCTTTTTTGTCTCTAGCCATTCCCTACGGCCTTACTCTCGTCACTCGACCGATCACCACCCAAAACTCACTTAATAGGCCCCATTTGCCCCATTGTCTAGCTCTCTGCCGGTCCGAACCTCCATCCGGTTTCAACTCGTTTTGCGACCACGCGAGATAGATTGAATGCCGCTGGACCCCGGGGTACTTGCGCTTAGAGACACCCGCCCCAGCCACCACCTTTTTCTCCCTGGTCTGTGTGCCCCGGCCGTCAACCACAGCGTCCGCGCCTGTTGGTCCAATTTCGCATCAGCTTCTGGAACCCGATTCCCCGCGTCGCTCGGCTTTGGTCTGGCCCAGTCGGTCTGATTCGACCCTGGCCTCCGGGTCCCCTATCCCGTGCTCATCCAGTTGCCGCCGCGCGTGTCATGGTCACTCGGCCTCTGTCTCAGCCTTGATCGACATTGGACCGTTGTGTGTGGCCGACTGCCAGACGGGTTGCCTGTCTCTGCCGTATATCAGTCGGCCTGTTCGCGCGCGCGCGACTCACCCTCTCGCCCAGATCTCGCTTGCGTGCGTGCGTCTGACACATTCCTCTCCCACCCCACCAGCTCATCATGTCGCAAACACATTCCGGCGCCGCGACCCTTCCGAAGGGTTTCCGCTACCATGATGATGGCGTTTCCGCCCCCAAGACACCCGAGCCCGACGCGACTGCTCAAGAAACACGCCTGCCCTCGCCGCCTCGTCAGCGCTTCCGCCTCAAGCGCCGGCATGTATCGCAGCTCGCCGCGCCCACTCAGCAGTTTCTAGCCTCGGTCGCCGCTGCCGACGTTCCCATACAAAGCATCGAGAGCTCCGACTCCGTGAACCCCATCGACTACGAAATGGCCGACTCTTTGCCCCAAGTCCAGGTTCACCACTGCGACGACGACGATCACGCCGACGCCGACACCAGCATCAGCAACGCCGCCAACATGGACATCTACCAGCACATTCAGGTCCGGAAATTCTCTCCACCGAGGACGCCGGCGCTTGATTTCCCTCCTGCGCTCCCTGCCACCAAATACCCCAACTGGTCAATCGACTCTGCATGGAGCAGCTCCGACCTGGAATCAAGTCCCGACGACGAGTCCAGCCGGCCATCTACCGCTTTCTCGACGCAGACGAGCACCTCGCTTTTCAGCCAATTCTCGTATGCCTCAGAAGAAGAAGAAGAATGTGTCAGCCCCGACGCCGAGGTCGCGGATCCCATCAAGACTGATGCGACCACGAGTTCCGCCGCGTTGCCCAAGAACAAATCACGGAAAGCGCCATGGACGCCTGCCATGAGCACACACCTGTGGTCTACATACACGCTCTACTTGCAAGACCCGCGCGTCACGCCTGTTCGCCTAGGTCAGAGCTGCATCCCACCGCATGGCGTGTGCCTCCGAGTAGCACGCCAGGCCAAGAGAAGCTGGAAGGGCGCCAAGGTCAAAGGGCTTGCGACGGAGCAACGCAGCAGAAGCACCACCCCGACCGCCGAGTCCGCGAAGCCCTTCATGCAATGGCCGCACACTGGCGCCGCCACACGCGCTCATCTTCGCGAGCTCTGCAAAACCAAGGCTGCTGAGAAAGCGGGCCGCATCCCGCGCATGTCGAGAAGTCCCACGCCGTTCAACAAAGGGGCTCATCGACGATGGAATAGGCGTTCTGCATCTGCACGCACACCTTGCGTCTTTTCTGGCAACGACATGCAAAAGTCACTCACTTTGTGCACTTCAGACGCCATGCAGCCTCAAGGACCTCTGGCTCAGCTCACGAGCTCTTTTCCTGAACCGCCCTCGGGAACTCTACCGCCCTTCAACTTGCAAGAAGCCGCCGTGCCGCGCACCCTACCAGACGACGATATCGGCAGCAGCTGCATGCGCCTCGGCTCACCTTTTACCGCAAACAGCTACGGCCCAAGTTCGTCAGCGGCTTTGGCTCCCAGCGTTCATATTCCCAGGCAGTCTCAGACGATGGAGCCGCGTAAGCTGCTGCAGTCGCCTGCGCGTCTCACGAGGTCGCGGTCGGGCACAACGAAACGCAAGCCCCCCAGCGCCTTCGAATACATGGCGCGCAAGCGCCCCAGTCTCGCTGCGGCGTTCGGGACGGAGCTAACATACTCGAAAGACCCTGAACCGCGGCGCCACTCTGTTGGCAACCTGGAGGACCCGTTCATGTCTCGTGACGTGCCGGGCTCGAAATCTCGAGGCCCCGGCTCCGATGATCCTTTTGTTCTGTCATCGTCATCAGCAGCCACCACGTCCCGCCGCGCCCGTCTTGGATCGCCTTTCTCGGGTCATGGTTCAAGCCATTCGTTCTCGGGCTACAGCTCAAGCCAATCGTTTCCCAACCGGCTCTCGGGGCCCATCAATTTCGCTGCCTTGCAGAGACCCTTCGCGACGGTGCAGCAAGCACCCGAGCCAGGCGAAGAATCACAACCCGGGAGACCCAGTCTTGCCTCGCGTCTGGCATATCTCGACCAGCGCCTCCGGGACTTTCGATCCCGCGGCTCAGATCATAGCAGGCGTTCCCAGTCGCCCCTCTGAAGCCTCACACCCTCAGCAACACGCCGCTGAACCTTCTTTTGTTCACTGTACAACTATTATACGACCGATTTACGACTTGAATGACGACAACACACCACGCCGATTCCGGCGCCGATACATGGATGGACAGTTGGTCTCATGACCAGCTGTCGGGCTTGCCGGATAAAGTAGAGAGGTTCCCCCTTTTGGCACCCAGAGCGAAACGGACCATGGCCATCTACCTGTACATACCGGACGCGCGTACATTTCCATCTGACATGAAGCGTACGGACAGCGACCTTTGCCCCCTATTTGTTCTGTTTCTTTCCACGGCTGGCAAACTATCTGGAAGCGACCTCTTGTAACACGAGGAGACATTTGGGTTCTCCCTCGTTTTATCTGCCTGGAGAGCTGGTGTTACTTTACGACGGATATGACGACATGATTGATATACTCGACCCTCACGACCAACTGTTATCTGTTTGGTAATCACGGACTGGATGACGATTCAAATTAGAGATAAGTCTAATGCGGATATAGAAATCAACTGGTTATCACAAGCTTCTTCTGAGACTGCTGCCGCGTGACACTGTAGCTGGACCACCGCTCTCCGCCCTGGTGCGGAGGCAGCGGCACGTCCGGCGTAGAGTTGGGACACCGCCCCTGGCCGACGGTAGACCGGTGCGTGTGAAAAGAGCACTGGCGGAAGCCGAAGTGGCGGTCCTCGGACCGAGCGTGGTTGGTCGTCAGCCGGAGCTGCGGATTCTTGGCACACAGCTGCAGCCGGCAGCCGCGCATGGCATGCACGTGGCCGGCGTAGTCGGCGCGGAAGGCGGCGCACGAGGCGAATAGCCGACGCAGCAGGCTCTCGTTGCTGCTGTCCGCATCGCTCGCGTCCCCTTCGCTGCTGCCAATGTCGTCCTGGCTTCCCGTAGTCGTCGACGGCAGCACCATGTCCAACCCGCTACCGCTCAGCGACCACGCCGTCATAGCCACAGCCCACTTGCGCAGACGGCATGCCGCAGCGGCGTCGCACGCGCCGTACACAAAGGCCACCAGTGCGGCGCTCACGTCCCAGTCGCCCATCAGGTGCAGATCCTGCAGCGCGTCGATGGCGGCGTCCTGGAGAGGGGGGAGGTTGATCTCCGCCGCGAAAAGATGTAGGTTCACCAGGTCCCAGTGCAGGCTGGCCACCTCTTCTTGGTCGTCCAGGCGATCTTGGCCGCCGGCCCCTTCCCATTTGCCGCCCATCTCGCCCTGTCGTCTCGCCTCTGACTTGGAGTGTCGAAGTTGACGCCGACGACGACATCGATAGATGGCGTCCTCAACAAAGTGGTAGAATCCCCGGCGCGGTCGGCGGAGCAGCCAGTAGGAGAACAGGGCGAACATGTCCGGGCATTCACGGGGCAGATGGAGAACGAGGAACGGGGCGCCGGAGCGCAGCTCGACGCGGGCCACGCAGCGATCGTCGTCCTCTGCAGATTCTTGTACGCCATCGCTGCAGAGCCTGTCGCGGAAGAAGGGGCTGCTGGATTCCAGCAGGCGGCGATCTAACGAGAACTCAGTGGTAGTTGCTTGATCTGCCACCGTGCCATCGCTGCCACTTCCACTGCCGCCGCCGCCGCCAACAGCGACGAGAACTGCATCATGGAGGGCTTGTCGCGGTTTTGGGGTGCGGAGGCTGCAAGGACAGAGTATGTTAGCTTGAGGCCCACGAGAGTCCCAGGTATCAAGAGCATTGTATAGGCGGCAGAACGGGTGGGAGATGTCATCGGTAGAGGAGCTTGTTGGAACTCACGGAGCTACGTAATTCGACGCAGGAGCGAAAGGGGTGTAGATGCTGGCTCCCATATCTAGATTCTGCCTCAGGAGAAGTTCATGTGCTTTGTTGGGTTTGTTGACCTTGATCTTTGTTGATCTTGGTGATTGCACTCGAAGCTTTTCTGATTTCTTTTCTCGTCCTGTTATTTCTGCGTGGTAGTCGGACCTGCCAGGAGCTCTTGGGGTTAAACGGAATCGAACACAGCGTTTTCCATTCATATAGCTCCTGTTGCAACGGCGGCAGCAGCAGCTCACCCATGTAAGACGGTGTCCGGTCTCTGACAGCGCTAGCTATCCCTCCTCGGATCGGAGCAGGTGGCAGGGTGCTGCAATGGAATCAGCCCCGTGTATCGGAAGCTTCGAGGCGACAGGGGCGCGGCGACGATGATACAAGCCATCTTGCACGGCGTGAAGCGAAGCGAGCGGGCGGGCCCATTCGCCATCGGGGGTTTGATACGAGAATGCGAGGCCGGGCTAGCTCGAACCTGGGGACCGGGGTTGGCGAGGGGTCGGGGGCCGAGAGGTCGCATCGCTCGCTGCTGTAGCGTGGTCAAAGTCGTGGTCGTGGCCGTTGCTATCGGTGGAGGGGTTGGTGGCGTACAACCACTAACTACCTACCTACCTACCAGTCCCCTGCCGCGGGAGAGGGGCCACAGTACGAGACAAGACGAGATGAGACGAGGCGAGACGAGACGATGTGAGGCCGGGCGGGGTCAGTGTTGGTCGGCTACATACAGTACCTATGGGATGAGGCGGTTCACTCCCCGGCCAGCCCGGCTGTCTCGTCCCACTGCCTCTCTCACCACCGTTGGTTGAGGTACTCGAGGCAGTGGTGTTCGTTCGCACTTGCCTGCTGCTTGCCAAACTGCACCCCGCCTGCCGCCCGCTTCTACTCGTATCATCGATCGAATCGGCCGTCGTGTGGCAGGCGCGGGGACTTCTGAAGCGTTTGACCAAGGTACTAGGTCACGTAGGTAGGTGCTTACCTACCTACCCTACCTACATAACCTTGGTAGTGTACGACATGGACGGAGTATGTCTCCGGAATGAACCTCGATGGCGCTTGCCTTGGCCGGCCTTTCCTTCACATCCCGTAAGGTTGCGATTGCCCAGATTGTCGGCCCGACCTGGTTTTATTGCGGTAGGTACTTACGTGTAGGTGCAGTGCGTAAGGCGTATACTCGTACCATTGCGAATGCCTTCTTATCGTGGACGCCGCTGCCCGAGGACCTCAGCAGCTATCAGAACCTACACTCGTGCTTGGAAACACCCGGCGTTTAGTAGTGCAGAGACTCGAGTGCTCGTACGGGGTGCTCGTGGAACCCTCTCCAGGTATTCGCGCAATACCAGGCTGATGGCGTCATGCACTGCACCGACGCCCGCCGCCGCCATCGCCGCCGCCATCGTCCGGCCCGCTCAGGCACGAGTAAAAAGGTACGTAGGTCTGGTGCTGGGCGGGCTCCGGGGGATTAATTGACCTGCCCGCCTCCCTCAAATTATTCATCGACCCCATTACTCATCAGTGCACCGGAGACAAGGATACGCCACGGCCCCACCAACTCGCCGCCATTGGCCTGCCCGCAGTATAGTCTGCCTCTCCAGCTTGCGGTGGTCCGGGTCGCTTGATAATCGGCGGGCCGAGGGAAGCAATTCTCGATTTTTCTGGTTATACTCGTGCCACTTCTGCGTGCGTATTAATAGTCCCCCGTCAGCCTCCAATGCAGCAACAAATAGGTAGACAGAAAAAGTTTAAAACGACTCACAAAACACCTCCGTGTGACAAAAATCGATAGATTCTCTCATCTTCATCGCACCACACCTGACCTGCCCCTCAACCTCAACCTGGCCTTCCATTAGAGAGAAGAACCCTTGCCTTTTTCCTTGCTCATTGCCCCCCTCCCAAGCCAAAGACTTGTTTCAGAATATCCGCCCCCCCCGCCCCCCCCTCTCAGCTCTCAACACAACAAAACACCAGCCACAATGACGGCGCCCATCTTCAACAAGGCCGCGGCCGGCGCCCCCTTCTACACCCCGGCGCAGGAGCCGCCCATCGGCGCCGCGCTGGACCCGGCGTCGGCGCCCACGCTGTTCCAGCCACTGGACATGCGCGGCATGCGGCTCCACAACCGTTTCGTCGTCTCCCCCATGTGCCAGTACTCGGCCGACGACGGCCACCTGACCGACTACCACTTTGCCCACCTGGCCCAGTTCATCCTGCGCGGCAACGCCCTGACCATTGTCGAGGCCAGCGCCGTCACCCCCAACGGCCGCATCACCCCCGAGGACAGCGGCCTGTGGCAGGACAGCCAGGTCGCCCCCCTGCGCCGCATCGTCGACTTTGCCCACAGCCAGGGCCAGAAGGTCGCCGTCCAGCTCGCCCACGCCGGCCGCAAGGCCAGCACCGTCGCCCCCTGGCTGGCCCCCCGCGCCGGCAGCGCCGTCGCCCAGGCCGAGGCCAGCGGCTGGCCCGACGACGTCTGGGCCCCGAGCGCCATCCGCTTCGCCGACGGCTACGCCGACCCGCGCGCCATGACCGTCGACGAGATCCGGGGCCTGGTCCAGAGCTTCCGCGACGCCGCCCGCCGCGCCGTCGACGCCGGCGTCGACTGCATCGAGGTCCATGGCGCCCACGGCTACCTCATCACCGAGTTCCTCTCCCCGCTGTCCAACACCCGCACCGACGCCTACGGCGGCAGCTTCGAGAACCGCACCCGCCTGCTCTTCGAGGTCCTCGCCGCCGTCCGCGACGTCATCCCCGCCGACATGCCCCTGTGGCTGCGCATCTCGGCCACCGAGTGGATGGAGCACTCGGGCCAGGAGAGCTGGGACCTCGAGGCCAGCCTGCGCCTCGCCCGCCTGCTCCCCGCTGCCGGCGTCGACCTGCTCGACGTCAGCTCGGGCGGCAACAACGCCGCCCAGAAGATCGACCTGCACCCGTACTACCAGGTGGACCTCGCGGGCCGCATCCGCGAGACCCTGGCCCAGGAGGGACAGAAGCTGCTGATCGGCGCCGTCGGGATGATCACCAACGCGTCCATGGCGCGCTCCATCGTGCAGGCCGACAAGGCTTCGACGACCACGGCCCAGGGCCCCACCGCGCACGACACGGTCGAGGTGACGGCCGAGGAGTCGGGCCGGACGACCCAGGCCGACGTGGTGCTGCTGGCACGACAGCTGCTGCGCGAGCCCGAGTTCCCTCTGCGCGTCGCCCAGCAGCTCGGCGTCGACGTCAAGTGGCCCATCCAGTACCACCGCGCGCACTGGAAGAAGGGGGCTAAGATCTAAAGGAGGGGGGAGAGGAGCAGTGAAGAAGGGAAGAAGCGAAGACACTGTAGCGATAGACAGACAGAGAGAGAGTAGACGTTTTATGAGATATCCAATTTCCTATGATACCACCGGCCGATACTGCCAGTTCTCGCGTGCGTGCGTGCGTGCGTGCGTGCGTGCGTGCGTGCGTGCGTGCGTGCGTGCGTGCGTGCTCGCTCGGGTGAAACAGGCAAAGGACGCAAGAAGAGAGATGGGGTATGTTTGATGATGAGGTGTTGGGCTCAAGCCTCCCAAACGACTTCACTTGGCCTTGGGCGGGTACTTCTTGCCGTTGAACTCGACTTGAGGCTCGCAGACGCAGCGCTCGTCGGCCGGGACGGGGTCCAGCACACCGGCGATGTGGCTGCCGCAGCCGAACCAGGTCGTCTTGCCTGGTGGACGCGCAGGGGAGACATTAGCTACTGAGACTACTCGAAGACTCGGCGCAGAAGGGATGATGAGCGAGGGGGCTGAATGGGGCTACAAGACGTACTGCACTCGTCGCAGGTGGCTTTTCTGCACATTTTGAAGAGAAGAGGTCTGTTCTTGCGAAGGCGTGGAGTAGGAGGTGGTGCGGCGGGTGTTTGGGTGCTGAGTGTGTTTTTGTAGAGGTGGAACAGAGGAGACTGATGAGGCTTTGGAAGGAGGAGTCATCAACAAAGCCGGGCGGGCCCGGGCGGGCGGAACACGGGCCGGGAACGTCGGAGCAGATCGGAGTTTGAGCCGTGCCGCTGGTTGTACCGTAAATGGTCTCTAACTGGTGGGCTGAACTCAGATATGGGGTTGCTTATTATTCAGAAGACAACCCCGCGATCGATCCGTCCGCTGCATCAGGTTAGTGGTGCGTTTGCATCACCAACGTGCCAACCTAGCTTTTTTTTCTCGTATACAGGGCACATTCATCTCGTAAAGGACCCGCCTCAGACCTCCAGCTGCTGAGGAGTGGACGCGACGGGTCTCGCCAGCATCATCGCCGCCGCATGAACCGATTCGCGTCCGAAACTACTTGTACGCGCACGACCTGACGATACTACCGAACGACCATGGCGGATATTGCAATGGTAAGCGGGCTGCCGCTGTCAAAGCGCCACTGGAGCGCGTTCTTGCTGACCTCCCCCCCAAGACCGACGGCTCTGCAAGTCACCTCCTCCGCCAGATTGGGAGCTGGGGCCGGCCGGGCACCAGGTGAGTTCTCCCGAGGCTTCGATCTGACGGGGACGGCGCAGGGCTAACAGACACAACGTGTAGCGGGCGTGGGCTATAGTCAGTTTCCACCGACGATATATATCCAGTTTCCAACACGTCCAACACAGACCTGCTGACCCCTCCCACCCCAGCATGTTCCGGTCCATGGTGGTGGCTTCGTCGACGGCGGTAAGTCGGCCCAACCCACCTTCTGCTGTCACTGTCTCCCCACGCCGTACCAGCATCTGACCAGTTCGTGCTCGTCCAGGCCATCGTCGGCGTCGGCTTCGCGGCGGCCAGCGGCATCCTGACGGGCAGCGGCGTCATGGGCTTCCTGGTCGGGTCGTCTCTCGGTTTCGTCGGCGCCAGCATCCACTACTACCAAATGTCGCTGCGGCAGGCTCTCGTCACCCTCGACGAGTTCCCGGGCCTGATGCAGCTGCATCTGGCCTACAACTTCCCCTGGCTCGGCTACCAGCGCCTGTCGCCCCGCCAGATGACGACGCCCGCGTACTGGAGGTCCAGCCTCAGCCAGCAGGGCAACCTGATTGCGGCCTGGCAGAGCGCCTCAAACTCGCTGGACGACATCTTTGAGCGCCGGGCTCAGCTGCTGATCGAGGATCTGGCGGCGCGGAACGACCGCTCGGAGACCGGGGAGAAGGACGACCAGCAGTAGTTGTGCATGCTTGTCCTCGGGCGTATCGAGCGTGCCGCGCGCGTGAGATGGTGGACACTGTCGGCTCCGAACCTGGGCCCGCCTGGTTTCCCTACCTGCCTACCCAAGTACGTACAAGATGGTTTTAGTAGCAACGACGTGCATGGATGGGGCCATAGAATACTCGTACCTTAGGTATAATAGGTGGAGGCATCTGATCACAGCCACCCTAATGCGCCATTGACAGAAAGAAACGCCCTGATTCGGATGCCCTACCTATGTACATGTATGCCGCGTCCGCAGCTCCGGACACTGATGAGAGGTCGACACAGGCAATACTCGTACGAGTAGGTAAGGTTATCATGTAGAGTAGATGAATGACTCGATGCAGACGGCGCGTTAGTGCCTCTGCGTCCGTCGGTTCAGAACGCCAGCCAACGGCAGCCACCCGCAACTCGCCCTACCTCTCGTTGGAGGTACGGTATGAACAAGAACCCCTCACTCGCCCGCACCTTCCCCCCCGACGCGACCCCGCGACTGCCACTCCAACATCCCGCGCCATCTCGACCTGATCGACGTCACAACTCTCCCCGAAGCAGTTCCTTTCTGCCTCAGGTACTCTGTTGTAAGTCTCACTTCAGGCACATTCAGGCTGTATCCTTCTGTCCCTCTTCCAACTGATTCAATACCTACCGTACGGTAGCTACCTAGCTGCCTGCCTGCCTGCCTGCCTGCCTGCCTGCCTGCCTGCCTGCCTGCCCGCCATCGCAGCTCCAGCAGCAGCTCCTCTACCCGGCCTGCCTCGGTGCCCTGCTTCTTTTTCCCATTCCGACCTCCCAATCGCCTCGCTCTGGTCTCTCCTGTCACATGCGCGCGGGGGATAGCCCGGGATTCCAACCATGGGGTCCGTCGAGTGCTCCGGGAGCGACGAACTGACCATCCTCGTCACCGGTTTCCAGGTATGCCCGCCTGTTTGTTTGCCTCCTGTTTTGCCGGCCCGTCCCACCATCCTCGTCCGGGACGTCTCTTTGTTTTGTCTCTCACTGACCCTGCCCCCTCCGTGCTTCGTAGCCTTTCAGAGCAGGCTATCCGGTCAACCCCTCGTGGGAGATCTGCAACTCGCTGCCCGACTACCTGCCCGCGCCGTCTTCTCCGACCCCCGGGCCCTCCCCAGCGCCCCGGCAGCCGCGCGTCCGCATCCTGGCGTACCCGCACCCGGTCCCCGTCAGCTACGACGGGGTGCGCCAGCTGGTGCCCGGCTGTGGGGCGGCGGCGGGGAGGGCATCCCGCCGCGCGTCGACTTCGCGCTGCACATCGGCATGGCCGGGCACGAGCCGCAGTTCTCGGTCGAGCGCCGCGCGCACCGCGACGGCTACCTCCTGCCCGACGTCGACGGGGTGCTGCTGGGGGACGAGGAGCGCCACCGCCGCGAGGGCGAGCGCTGGATCTGGCACGGCCTGCCGTCCGAGCTCGAGTCGGACCTCGACGTCGACGCGGTCTACCAGGCGTGGGCTGCGCGCTGCCCCGTACGTTGCGTCTTGCCATGCAGTCACCTTCACCTCCGTGCTTGTTGAACACGGACGCAGCTGACTGACAGCAAATGAAGAATCTTCCGGGCGCCAAGCTTCGCCTCTCGGACGACCCCGGGCGCTTCTTGTGCGACTTCATCTACTATTCGAGCCTGGCAGAGCTGGAAAAGCAGGGCCGGAGGCGGAGCGTCGCTTTTCTGCACGTCCCATCGGACCCGACGCTCGTAGATCTGGGCAGGGACCTGACGATACGGCTGCTGCAGTCCATTGTCGAGGTCGGGCTGCCGCAGGCCTAGGTGAATGCCGTGCCGCCCTCAAACCTGTGTGTAGGCGGAACGCGTACAGAGCCCAATACGACGGGAGTCGCCAATGGACCGTGATGAAGAGGCGCGATGCTGATGGCTAAAGGCGAATATTTTGCCGAGTCTTCGACACGCAGGAGAGAAACCTCCACAGTACAAGGATGACTACCCGACCACGAGACCCTCCTTGGGTACAGGAGGTAATCAAAGGTGTCTTGGTGTCAGTGACCGACGACACAGTGACTCAAGGCCGGGAAGAGCCCCTTGGAGCCAGGAGGAGGAGGAGGAGGAGGTAAGATTAACTGATCGGCAGCTTCTGCGAGTGCAGGCGTCCTGCATCGAGTATGTAGTCTGGCCAGTCTGCAGCCGCGTCCGCTCCCCTTGACTTACACATACGCCGATTAGCTCTACATGCGCGTGCTCATCTCATGTTGAAAGGTCAAGGTCAGGAGATGCGGGTTGCAGTTCGACCCCGTCGGGTCTCTATAGTTCTGCTATACGAGTGACTTGGGTGGTGGTTGATTGGTTGTAAGCCACTAGACGGGCAGTGGGGAATGGCGTGCATCCCATTTCAAAACGGGGGAGAAAAAACGGATAGGGGATAAATGGGGGACGAGAAAAAAAATACGCCAATCCCGATATCTCCCATTGAAATTCGACCTGCGCCCGACTCGCCCGTCTGCGTCTTGATTTTTTTTCTTTCCATACCCATTACATCGTCGTTCGTTCTCTCTTGCCTTGCCTCTCTTGTCTTTCGCATGCGCGCGCGCAAAGGAACCGGCATTCCCGCAATGCATGCCCATGCACCCCCCCTAGTCTTTAAAATTCTCTACCCGTCCGCGAAACACCCACGCCCAAGTTTGCGTCTTGAGGGGGGGGCGGCGCAAACAGGCGGGCAGGCGCGTGTATGAGGGCCAGGACCGCGGGCGCATCGGCACCTCGTGGGCCCTACGATATAAAGGACAGTAGCAATTTTTTCAGACACCTCCCAAACACGCGCTCCTATAGCAAAGTGGTTAATGCGTGGTTCTTATGTATTTAGCATCCGTCTAAAGTACATGGTCTTAGCCAAGGTCCTGAGTTCGACTCTCAGTGGGAGCAACCTTTTTGCCCGGGGTCTCCCGCTTGACTCCGGTTGAGTTTTTGGTCTAGCTTGAACCCGCCCACCCATTTGCTCACACATTGGCGGGCACGGCAGCCATGGCCAGAGCAGCTGGCTTTCGTGATCGGCCCGTGTGAGACGTTGCAGTTGCTGCATGCATGTTGACAGGTTTGCATGTAGAGATGTCGCGAGACTATGACCGGATCATTCAATCATCTATCTAGTCTCAAGCCCTGTAGACTACGTGCATGTCCGACGAGCAACAATCCACATGAAGACATAGCTTGAAGTCGGGCCAGATAGCATGCGCTGCGGCAGTGTCTACTCGTACGTCGCCGAACCAGTCCATCCTCAGAGCGTACTCGTACACAGTCTTGGTGTGCGGACGGATGCCAGCGTCGTTCGAGGCGGAAGGGCGTGTGGTACGAGTAGGTAAATGCCCAACCTGGCTGGTCAGTACCCCGGAGCAAATCGGGTTGGGCGTTTCTCGGTCGCAGGCTTGCAAACCCACAACCGCCTTCATCGAAACGCGCGACCGAGCCTCGCCCCCAGCATCGCCTGCAGCCAACGCCGATCTCGCGCTCTCGGGGGTCCCGGCACTCTATGAGTGTTTTAGATGGCAGTCTAATTTAGTGGACAGTCAGAATTCGGCATCTGCAGAGAGGGGGGGGAGGGACTGCCCACACATACTCATACGGCATCTCCTTGCCACCTCGAAGACTAATAGGGCAAGAACTTGTATTTGATCCGCGAATGCAGTCCACCGTGGTCGTCGAACTAGCCGCCAAGTCTTGCCTCTGTTCCCAACCCAGTAGACGCCCGACTAGCCTATGAACTCGGTGCTGCCTAGCGTCTCCCAGGGCTTGCCAGTTTCCCAGACCTTCAGCATCTGTCTTCGCGCATTGCGCACCTATTCATGTTAGCGGGGGAGCATATCAAGCGGTGGTAGATAAGGAATCAGCTCACCTGAGTCATGCCGTGTAATTCGGCGTGCTTGAACCTCTCAAGGATGTGCTCACGATGGACCGGATCGCGGGCTTCGCACCCGGCCGTGAAAAGAGGGAACAGGAGGCACGACGCCGCGGAACCGCCAGGTGGGATGCGCCCGAAGCAGGAAATGACCTTGATGACGGCATTCTGCACGGTGCCGTCGTCTGAAGGGCGCCCCATGACCCGCCGGTAGAGATGGACCATGGCGGCCCAATGGAAGGCTTCGTTGGTGGCCATGAGGCCGGTACGATCCCACTTGCCGACATCGCCTATGGTGTGGATGTGCTTGCACGGCACCGGGGGCCTCCCCAAGCTGTCAAACAGGCCGCTCTCCAGTTTCTGAGCCTGGCTCAAGACGGGCGAGCTGGGTCTCCAGTCGGGGCGAATACTGCGGTCCTCCCCTATCCGCTCGCCGTCACACTTCTTGGCAAGGTCGGCAATGTTGGCCAGCAGATATATGCAGCGAGTTGTGAAGCCCATGATGCAGTCTATCTCGTCGTATCCGTCGATAATGTCGTCGTATTCGTAATCGAAGATCCAACCCGACGACGAGGCTTTGGAGCCGCTGCTGAAGCTAGCAATCACGTCGAGATAAGCAGCCCAGCTCCAAAGGAAAGAGCAGGTAGGGTCGTCGCGGAAGTTGGAGCGCATTTCTCTGAGGCCTCCAGGGCGCGAGGTGATGAGCTCTCGAGCCAGGCTGAGATGACGCTGCCACGGGATGTCGTACCCGAAGGCTTGAGGCGACACGATTTCGAGGGATGTGAGCATGATGGCCGTGGCTAGGTTCGACCTGGAGAAGTTCCGGCCCGGATCGTCCAAAGCGTGCCGAAGCGAGGGAAATATATCGTTGACCCATAGGGCGATTCTCAGTACGGGCTCGGGCTGGTTCAGAACGCGAGCTCGGTGCGAGGCTGATGTGCGTCAGGGACGAGCGGAGAGCCAAGTCGGATGGATAGACTCACCAGAATACGCAAGAAGCAAAGCAAGCAGCCCGTCGTTGTGCACTGCCATCTGTGGCAGAATAATGCGGAACGGGTTCGCGTGAGGGTCGTCGTATGGGACAAGGACTTCAAATATGAGCGCAAGTTTCCATGTGGCCATGGAGCAGGGGCTTACCTCGGGCTGTGTGGTTGAGAAAGTGATGAAAATACTATTCTCATCAGTACGCGAGCAGAGGGCGACACCGGCTATACTGACCATGAGATTCATGGGGTTCTCGGAGAGTCTAGTCATGTCAGCGAGGCACTGCTGTCAGCGGGCCAAGGGGGCTTACTTGGGAGGGAGAGGCATCAAGTTTCGAGGAATGTAGATGGAGACGGGCTGAGAATAGTAGCCATTCTCGTCCGAGAGGTCGGTCGTCTCAACGCCAAAGCCAAACTCGTTGGGCCCTTCATTCTCGCCGCCCGTGCCCAAGATCTCCAGGGCCTCTTTGGAAAGTAGAGGGGATGATCCGGTAATGGCGTTGCCGTCGTCGTTCTTATCCAGGTCAAGATCCGGAAAGCCGCGGTCGAGCCCGTAGTAAACAGGGGTGGAGGAGATCTGGACCGCCGATTCGATGGAGGGTAGGCGCACGGATCTGGCCGACTCGTCGACCGAGCTGCGATGTCCCGAGTGCAGGGAGGGACGCCTGGGAGCAGCCGACGGCGAGGGCCTGTTCGTTCGAGGGTCCTCGTCGCTGTACGCGGAAGAGGTGCCCGTCAGAGGGGAATCGGGGGAGATGGCAGCAAGGTGTCTCCCCGAGAGGGTAGAGGAGGGCGAGGTGACGGCGTCGTCGGCGAGATCCGAGGTCACCGTCTTCGCCCGTTTGCGCCGGTCCGAGTCGTCGGGGACGTTTGTGCTGGGGAAGGAGGAGGCGGAGGAGGCCTCTGCCTCGAGGGGTTCGAGTCTCTTGCCCTTGGAGGCGTCTCCGTGGACCAACCTGAAGCCCTTGGCGGGAGCGGAGGACGAGGGTGAGGTCAGCTCCTGGCTGAAGTCAATGACGCCCTCGGCTGGGCGCTTTCCTTTGCGGCCATCCCAATTGAGGCGGATGCTGTAATCGCAAGCTTCTCCGGCCTTCTGGCAGCTGTTTGGGTGTGCTGTTAGCCTGGTGACGGGAGAGGACTCGTGCGATCGCCAGGGATGATGACGGGACTGGTTTGGACATACTTCAGACAAGCCGGGTGTTCCTCTCCACATTTGATCTTGCGATTCTTACACGGCCTGTGTTGGAGAGAGAAGAAGAACCCTTTGTCAGCTAGAAGAGACACGAAGGTCGATACGTACAGTAAGGGGCCTGGCACGACAACGGCGGAGGCTGAGGCTCGTGGGACCAGTCAGGACGGGGGGGGGGGGGGGCGCAGTACTCACCAACAGCCGTTTCGACTCCGGCGTTTGGGTTCGGGAGCGCCAGGCTTCTTGGGCCGTGGCATTCTACGATCAGGAGCCGGGGGTGCGGATGAATGCAGCACAAGCACAGGGTCCGTCGGGGAGCGGGCGGCCTGGCAGCATTCTCGCTGGCGGGGGGCGCAGGACAGAGAGGGTCCGGCCGCGATGGGCGATGATGCAGGGTGAGGTGGATGGTGAGGGCGAGTGGTTGTACGGAGGGTGGTGGGGGGTGGGCGCGTGCGATGGGCGCGTGGAGGACCAGGCTGGTTTTCTAGTTTTTGCAAATGCAAGCAATATGGAAGGAACAGAGTCTGGGTATGTTGCGGGCTACTAATTTGGCTTGTTGTCGCTGTCAACCAGATGGCACTTGCGACTTGAAGCAAAGGGTGCAGACGATCGGCCTGTCAAAGGGCAGCCCGGTGGAGGGGCAAGGGCAAGATGGCGGCGACAGCGGCGGCGGCGTGGGCGGTGGGGATTTTTCTTGGGGGGAGGGGCCGGCGCAGCGGCGTACCTGCCGTACGGGGGCATCCACAGCGGGTTACGAGTACAGGTACTGCGAGAGGTCGGGAGGTACCACTGATACCTAGCTGGAGAGAGAGCAGACAGTGCTTAAAGCCCGGAGCCATTGGATGGAGCCTCCTACTGATGCGCGTTGCTTCAGCTGGGAAGGCCCTTACCAGGTACCTAGGGCCCTGGACTACCCGACACCCATGACCTAAACAGGTACGGGTATCCGTACGCCTTGGGTCGGCCCTTGATGGCGACGGTAGCACAGAGCAGGCCAGATGGCAGGACGGTGGTTGGTGTGTAGGTAGGTCAAGTTGGCTGGGCTTCAACTTATCAGCAACCTGGCTGGAGTTGTGGAGTGCATTGGGTCCCGGGGACAAGAGACGGGGTTCGAGACCATGAGATAGCGGGCGGTCCATAATATGAGAGCAAGTCCAGGTCGCGATCCATACGTCAGGAGCCGAGGTATGCCCCGGCTCGGAGCCTGTAAGAGTAACTCACCACCCTATTACTCGTACACCTTACCTACGATACATGCCTCAGTCGCAGGCGCTCAAACACCGGTCCTACACGTCGGGTACCTTGGCAGGTACGAGTACCTGCTGCAGACATCCAATGGACCTGACTTTCAATGGTAGATGCATCCATCTTTTAAAGCCTCACCACGGGCCCCGGCAACCTCCATACATCCCGAAATCCAATAGGTACTGCCCGCGGCCATGCTTCCAATATCTCAAGGCGCAGTGGCCCTGATGAGATTTCTCCAGATTGGTATTGGATTACATCAATGTCTAGAGACACTCATTAGTACGCGTACTTAGTACGCGTACTCGCACCGCACACCGCCGCAGATCCACGTGCCCTTGTCGTCCGTGTACGAGTACCTTGGTAGCCATGCCGGCTTGCGGAGCCCCACGAACACCCTTCACGGCCAACAGCTGCCAACGTCGCGCGTGCATGCGGAGAAGCGCATTGCGGATGCACGGAATACCGGCAGTGGCCTCGATGGAAGGTTACATTACCTCCTTGCGATCACACGCTCCCGTCTTTGGGTTTGCAGGCAGCATGTTTCTCCGTGCGCAGGTTCGTCGCTCTGCCTCTCTCTCTCTCTCTCTCTTATGTACACAGCATTAAAGGTATAGGTACCTAGTCTACCTCGGTGAGCATCAATCCCATGGATGTGTTCGTGCAAATAAATGCCGGTCAAAAGTTCGCGCAAGCACAGAACGAAAGGCTTTCAGCACAGCCATGTCGCCAGCCGTTCGCACGAGAGTACTCGTACACGTATTCTGCAATCCCCGCGTCAAATTCTCAGTCTTGTCGCCCCTGTGCTGGTATTTTTGTCCCAGGGCCATTGCCGAGACCCGCCCTGCGGCGACTTTACCAGGTGGGCTGGGTAGGTAATCTTATTTTTCTATTCCGAGGTAGGTAGGTAGGTAGCCGAAGCCAAAAGAGCCCCTCGGCGCGTCCGAAGACTCTGCAGAACTCGTCTCGCCTTTTTTTCCTCTTTGCCCATGCACATCGCGCTTTAGCGCGTGACCAGTGGCTAAAGACGGGGAGTACGAGTACTACAGTAGTTGCTCAGGTACGAGTACTCGTGCGCGTGTCGCTAGCTCCGAGGCGCCGCCTCATCACAGGACTTTGGGGCGGACTTGGACCCCGTTGATCTTGCCGTAGAGCCACTGCAGCGCCGCCGTGCTGCCGGCCATCATGAACGCCGACACGGTGAAGAGCGCCGCGCGCTGCCACAGGCTCAGGATCTCGAAGATGGGGTACGGATACCTGTCCCGTTGTCATCAAGTCAGTCAGCAAGTCAGTCAGTCAATCAGTCACTGCCGGGCCGTCGATAGTAGTGGCGCAGCAGCGCCTGACGGGTCTGACCGGGAGGGGGGCTCTGTTTCACCGAACTGCCCGACCTCCGCAGAAAATCAGGGACAGGTAGGGGGGGTGAGAGGACGAGAGAGAGGGAGGGCATGAGTTAATCTAAAGACTCACCAGCCGTTCCGGCTGAAGCAGTACTCGACCCAGAACCAGTAGGCAAAGGCCAGGCCCTGGGCCAGAAGCATGGCGGCGTAGCCGCGGATGGTCCAGGGGGGGCTGAGCAGCAGCAGGTCGAGGGCGAGGAAGAGGGCGGGGGCGGCGTGGAAGCCGACGTCGGGCAGCAGGTCGAGGCGGAACTCGGGCGGGACGACGAGGGCCTTGTCGACGGCGCACAGGCCCCAGTACAGTATGCTGACGAGGGCGGCCAGCGGCGCCGCGCACACGGACAGGCGGTTCTTGAGGCCGAACAGCAGCTGCTGCTGCTGCTGCCCAGCCGGCTGAGAGGCGGAGTCGGCGGAGTCGGAGTCGGCGGCGGAAGAGGAGGAGAAGGGGGCTGTCAGGTCCGCGGCCAGCCCGCACGCAAAGGTCGCCAGGGCCAGGGCCAGCTGCAGGATCGTCAGGAACTGGTAGTGCCCGCCGAACGAGCGCGACACGGGCGTGTCCCAGCCGGCCAGGAAGCGGAACGAGGCCAGGAACGAGGCGGTTCCCGCCGCGTGCAGCAGCAGCGAGAAGCCCCGCGACGGCGACGGCAGACGCTGCAGCGGGTGGTGAAGGTGGCGTTGGTTGGCCATTGGGCAAACAAGGGCGGCGGCGGAGGCGGAGGCCGCAGTGGTCGGGGCTCGAAGAACTGACTGGTGACTGTCTGGCTGTCTGTCTGGCTGCCTGTCTGTTGCGCCGGCCTGTACTCATATGTCAGTCTGCTCCGCGTCGTGTGCCTGACTTCTTGACTTGTCCGCGGGTCGAAGGGTGGAGCGACTTGGACACCTCAGTTTTTGGGCTGGGCGAAGAAACCGAAAGACCGGGACAGAAAATTCAAAACAAGATGGCTCTCTCTACCTGCTCGACAATGGCCCTGTGCTGAAAAAAGACGCGAGGTCAAAGATGGCTTGTGCGGACGGAGGAGGAGGAGGAGGAACCCTCATCAGCATCGTCGACGACGGGGCGCCGACGTCGGGTGGCAGCGGCAGTCCGTGCCTCGACGGGAAACGGCCGTCAATTGTTCCTCGGCCCGGCTCTGCAACCCGGCAGCCCGACTTGCAACTCGCAACTCGCAATGGAGCGCGGACGTCACAGCTCGATGACGCCATTGGATATGGTCCGAGTACGAGCACGCCCTGACCCGTCCTTGTTACGAGTATATGCACTTGGGTTGTGCCTGTTACGGAGTGAGGTGCTCGTTTGACCCACGACTGGAGTATTCATTCGACTTGCTTTACGAGTATAATAACTTCATAACCTGCCTTCCATTGCCTGATGTGCCTTTCCATCTTACGTAATGTCAATGTTGAGAATCTTGATATCCTCCGACGGCTTGTCCTTGTGGGTCCGCGCATTCTCAATCTTGTGCACGACGTCGAGGCCCTGCACCGCCCGCCCAAAGATGGTGTGCTTGTTGTCCAGCCACGGCGTCTTCTCCGTCGTGATGAAGAACTGGCTGCCGTTGGTGTTGGGCCCCGCGTTGGCCATGCTCACCGTGTACGGCTTGTCGTGCCGCAGGGTGCTGAACTCGTCCTCAAACTCGCGGCCCCAGATGCTCTCGCCACCCGTCCCGTCCCCCAGCGGGTCGCCGCACTGGATCATGAACTTGCGGATCACCCGGTGGAAGATGGTGTTGTTGTAGTACCCGCGCCGCGAGTGCGTCACAAAGTTCTCCACCGCCTTGGGCGCCGCGTCCGGGAACAGCCGGATGTGCACGTCCCCGTACGTCGTGTGGATCACCGCCGCCGTCCCCGTCTCCGCCTTGCGCGCCTGCGCCGCCTTCCTGGAACCCCCCAGCACCGTCGGCTTCTCGTTCTGCACGTCCCGCGTCGACTTGGACACCTCCTCCTCGTTGGTGAACATGTAGAAGCGCTGCCGGCCCACCGCCGTCGCCACCAGGATGGGGTCCCGCGACTCGGACTCCTGGAGCAGCGGGTTGCTCGACGCCGCCATGGCCACCGTCGTCACCCCCTTCTTCTGCGGCTGCCCCTGGTACAGCGCCAGGTGAACCGGCCGCAGGTGCTCGTCCTTGCCGTACACCTTGACCACCTGGTTGGTGAAGGTGTTGAGCACCTTGACCCCCAGGATCGAGCCGTAGAGCAGGAAGTGGCCCGACTCGTCGAAGATGACGTTGACCTTGGCCCGGTGCGCCGGCGTCTCGACCTCGCGCTCGGCCGCCAGCCGCCGCCCAAAGTCGACGTCGTCCAGCTTCTGCAGCGCCGTGCCCGCCCGCTGCATCTCCTCGACCACCTGCAGCGACTCGTCGTACGTCCGGTACAGCTTGCCCGAGGCGAAGTCGAAGACGCGGATCTTGCGGTCCGGCACCGAGAAGGCGACGAACTGGTGGCCCGACGGCGACATGGACACGGAGACGGGCACCGCCCTGGCCTTCTTGAAGTCGAACAGGTTCGTCGCGCTCTTGTACTCGAAGACGTTGCCCGGCTTCTCGTAGCCGGCGCTCGGGGACCAGTACTCGACCATGCCGCCGTCGTCGGCCGACACGACGCAGTCGTGGGCGTCGTTGAACTGCATGACGGAGACGACGGCGCGGTGCAGGCCCCGGACGGTGTGCACGGGGTCCTGCGACTCGCCCCGCCCGTCGTAGACGCGGATCAGGGGCTTGGCGTCGTCCGAGACGGCCAGCAGCGGCAGGGAGGCGCCGCGCCGGTGGACCCAGCACAGGCACCGCGGGGTGTAGTCGAGGGCGATCATGGCCAGCAGGTCGAAGGTGATGACGTCGAAGATCTTGACCGTGCTGTCGGCGCCGGCGGTGGCGAAGCTGCGGCCGTCGTGGCTGACGGAGACGGAGCAGATCTCGCCCTGGTGGGCCTTGAACTCCTTGACGAACTCGATGCCCTGGGCCACCTTCTTCCAAAACTTGACGACGCCGTCGGCGGAGCTGGTGATGAGGAACTCGGTCAGGGGCGTGACGGTGACGAAGGACAGCTGGTCCTTGTGCATGAGCGACTTGGAGTAGCGGGCCGCGCGCGGCAGGGCCGAGACGTAGAGCTTCTCGTAGGGCAGGGTGCGGCGCTTCTTCTTGGGGGCGGCGGCCGAGGGCAGCTGGGGGCCCATGTCATCGTCATCGGACGAGCTGTCTGCGAGAGGGAGGCGGGGGAGGGGGTTGAGGTCAGCGGGGGGAAGAAGAAAGCGGTCGGCGGCCACGAACGCCGCCGGCGCGGGCGACACGCCGGCAGGCCGAATGACGATGGTTCCGGGCTGCGCGCACTTACCGCTGCCATCTTGCTCGGCATATTCCGAGTGACTCCTCTTGTTGGACTTGACGTCGTCGTCATCGTTGACGGCGCGGTCGGCCATGGTGTCGGTGTCTTTGGTTGCGGGGGTGGTGGCCTCGGGGCGTCCTGCTGGATGCCCTGCAATGCGACGGGAAGCGATTCTACAAGGACGCACGCGATAGGTACTCGTACTCACTCGTACCTCTCCGTGACGCGCGTAGTCGGCCAATGCTCTCCGTGTCAGAGACTAGCCTTGTATAGGTACGCTACAGTGATTATAGTAGCATTGCCCACCACGAGCCACAAGAAGTCTATTCTCACCGTACGAACCTCTTTCCGCGACAGTGAGCTGCGAAGGTGGTCATTGTCAGTAGACAGATACCCCCCCCATCTTTGACGAATCCAAGCAGAAGCTTTCAGTATTTCAAGAAAGAGGTCAAGTGAATCGAGTCGCCTTGGGAAAGCGTTTTGCTCCAGTAGTCGTCCGCCAGGCTCTCCAGATATCGTCACACAGTTTCAACGTCAAGAAGCCCTTCATCAGCGCAACTCCCATGTCCACAACTCTATCAAGTTCTTGACATTCCTCTTGAGACGCCAGCAATTTCTAGTCTGGCCACACCTCTGCTCAGTCCATACAAGGTATCTTCTCTCTCTGTTACTGGTACGACTCTACACTGCTGCTCCGTCGCACTTCTGGGAAGCTGCCGCCAAACACTTTCTTTCCTCATGACATGGACTACCTGTACCTAGGTAGGTAGGCAACCTGCTCCCACGGATGCAATTCCCTCTAGAGACCGGTCCATCGAACATCAAAATGTACGAACTAGGACGCCGCGGTCAGCCGCTCCAAACGACGGGCTGGCCGCCCCAGAAGTGGTGGGGTTCCGGGTACTGGCAGCTGAGAATCTGGAAGCCCTTGATAAACACTCCCAAGCCCCTGACGCTGGCACACGTTCTCTTTTGCGATCTGTCATAGTCACCGATGTAGCTGTAGTCCAGGCAGTTCGCGTCGTGAAATAGTCGGATCGTGCAGCTCGCAGGGGCGGTGTCCACCATGTCGTACTGGAAGTATTTGGACTGTTTGGTTGGCGGCCGTTAGCCGCGACGATCTATCTGCGCCAGCTTTCCACGAGGGCGTTCACACGGCGACGGGGCCTGTTCGGGATCCGAGAGGGGGGGGGGGGCTTCACTCACAATCAGACGCTCGTCTACCGGCGTGCAACCCTGGTCCCCCGTGCCCTCACGATAAAAAGAGGGTTGGCTCTGGGCCATGTCTACAGGGTCGCATTGCCTAGGGTGTGCAAACACGTACAGTCTCCAGACATAGGCACTCGCACCTTGAAGGAGTGCCGTGGAGGTCATGAGAAGCCTGGCGAGGTGCATTGTGAGGAGATGGTTCGGCGAGGCTCGAGAGGGGAAGCGGGAGCGGTTGGCCTTGAGGTCTCAGTAGGTCCTGCTCTTGTGATGATGGCGATGGTGGTGTCAACACAGGACAACTCCGGGTCTCTTCTCGGGTGCAGGCGGCAATATATATCAGCCCCTCGGACTTCAGTGCCCAGACCAGGCATCGTGGGTATCGCAGGATTTTCTCTCTTATCGCGTGGACGTGCCCGGGCTATAGCCCTTGAGGCTCGGATGGGATATAGCACCGTCTGCCTGACGGTGGCGTTGCAGACGACCCTGGGCCAAAGCGTTGCTCTCTTTTCCCGCTCCCTTGTGCCAAGAGACAGGCTCGTTTGCCTCACGGGCCCCGTCGCCGGTTTTGGCGCTGACGATGTCGCCCCGCCGCTCACGAGTTTTCTCATCCTTGGCACACTCGACGACGTGGCCGTCCTGGTGTTTATCTTTGGCAGGAAATTGCCCAAGGGGTGACCGAGACCGCTTGCTACAGCGAGACGCCTCGGCGGGCAGACCCCCGTGCTTACCATGGTCGTCGCAGCGTGCACGGCGCAGCGTTGAGAATGACTTGCCACATTCCCATCACATCAGATGACCAGACATCCGGAACGGATCTATGGCGAGCTCGGCCCTAGACCCGGAGTTGCCGGTCCACCCGAGTCCCTCTCAAGGCCAGAAAGAAAAAAAAGCAGTGACACTGTATATGGCTGGATCTTATGACCGTTGCAGTGCTCAGGTCCATGTGTGCTTTTTTGCTTCTTTGGCCTTTTTGACCTCTTCGACTCGGCACACTCCACGATCTTATGCGAGGTCAGAAATACTGGGTAGGCTTGATGTTGTGCGACTGTCTGATAGTGAAGTACAGGCTCATAGCTACCCAAGTTTATGAATCGCGAGGAAGAAACCTCGAGATAACCAATGAGTGATGCGACCGCGTGCCCCCCTTCGCGCTGCTGAGTGGCGGGGTCGATTTTTTTTCTTCGTGATGAGAGCCGCGTGCTGACTCAGGCGTCGCCTCTCAGATGACTTCGAAAAGCGGCCAGCGCCTGGCAACACAGCGCCTGATTTGGAGTCTGCCTCTCCCTTCTGCCCAAGCCCACCACCCGCCCCGTAGAGGCGGAGCAGGGCTTGCACGGGCAAAGGCCGGCGACGAGGCCGACTTGCGAAAGGGGGCCGGGTCTCGCTCGCCCAGCAGCTCAAAGCGGTCGGCAATGCGGCCCGGGGAACTTGCGGAACGTCCGGAGCAGGTGCCGCAAGACGACATTGCTGTCATTCTCCGTGTTGCGGACGTCTCGTGAACTGAAGAACTTGCCCTCCCGCCTGGTGTACTCGACCAGGCTCTTCTTGTTGCTGAACACTGTGACGGCCGCCGTGGACTGGGAATGGTTGCGATTGCGGCCCCAGTCGATCAGGTCGACGATGTTGACGTGCGTCCCGCGTACTCTCTGCTCTCTCTCCCTCGGGGTATGGTAAGCTATTATTTCGATCTCCCAACCGCAGTCCCTTGATAGCTGCCGCTTCGGTCGTGGTTGCGAATCTTGAGCGGGACAGACTTGTCACGGAAGTTACGGAAGAAGGCTGACTGACCTGTTCACACTCGGGAATAGTGGCAGGGGGCGGCGCGATCCCAATGGCCCGGCACAGCGTGTGCCACGCATTGATGTCGCTCTCGGAGCCGAACCAGACCGCAACCTCGGCCTGCAGGGCTTCGTTGTAGGCCTCCTTCGCGGCCCTGTAGTCAGCGTTGTGGTTGTCCTCCCACCCGAACCGTCTCTCCAGACCCTCCCACGACACGTTCGGGGGCTGAGCCGGATCGTACCGGAAGCCCTTGTAGGAGCCAAAGAAGCGGTCGAGGGGCGTCTGCCGATTCGGGTTCGTGGCGAGAGGCTCTCTGCCGCCTTGGCCGGGTTGCTGTGCAGGGTCGGCGCGGTGCCTCGGCGAATCCCGCCTGTGGTCTCGGGATGCCTGCTGGCTCTTGAAGTTCTTCCTGCACTCCTCGCACCGGTGTATTTGGCTTTTCAGGTGCGCCTCCAAAGCCTCGCTGCTTTTGAACGTTCTGGAGCATGGGGCGCAGGCCGTCGCCATCACGACTTGAAGTGTGAGTTCTTGGACTGAGATAATGGTCCGCCGTTGCTACGAAAGGAATCAAAGCAGATATGAAAAGTACCCAATGATCAGAAGCGAGTATTACCTCAGTTCCGTTGAGAAAGGGAACGCATTTTAATAGAGGGTCGACAAACCCAACCTACCCTCTTCTACAACTGGAATATGTACGATGATTGTGCTCTCACGGCCACACTGCACGTATTCAAACGATGTAACCGCGGGATATCAATGCATGTCGTCAACCAACTGCATACACCGGCGGGCCAACCGCTGTCTCGATCTTGCCCACACGTACAGCGTGTATGCCTAACGATGCCCGATCGACAAGGTCGGGTGTAGTCGAAGCCTGTGGCCTGAATGTGTGATGCGCCATCCGGCCCTGGGCGGCACGGCACGGCCCGGCCCCGAACTGCGGAGCGATCTCCTTGTTCTCTGCATGTGCACGAGGCAAGCCAACGCAGAGGTGGCTTCTGCAATGCAACATACAATTCATGCGTCTCGCTGCATCGGCAAGACCGCCATGTGTGCCAGGTCCGTTGCGGGTTGAGCCTGAGGAGGAGGAGGAGACTGGCAGTCGCTCTCGGGGACCTTAGGAATGCTTTCTGGTTGTCGACAGGAAGCAGGCACTGCAACATTGAACAACCACATGCCATGTCTCGAACGAATTCAATTTGCCAGACCTGGCTGAAGGTGGCCGATATTTGCCTTGGCTCTTATGACCCCCAAACGTGTACTGTCCTTGATGCAATGAATCACCTTCTCCCCCATTACCAAAACTCCCCGTCAGGTTTCGGTGCTCTGTAGCACATTGCGCTTTTCTTTGACCGCGTTGGCGAGTGTAGCCAGGGTAGTCACCGTGTCCTCCCATCCAATGCAGGCATCCGTGATGCTGACACCGTACTGCAAGCCGACCTTGCCCTCCTTGGGGACCTTTTGGGCGCCTTCGCTGCGTCAGTCTTGCACGTGCGTGACTCGTAGTCAAGAGAGGACCCAACTTACCCTCGTTGATGTTGCTCTCAATCATGACGCCCATGACGGCCGTCTCGCCCTTGGATATCTGCTCCGCCAGGTTCGCCGCGACCTTGGGCTGGTTCTTGTGGTTCTTCTCCGAGTTGCCGTGACTGCAATCGACCATCAACCTCTCGCGCAGACCCGCCTTGGCCAGCGCGGCGCGAGCCTCGGCAATACTCTGCGCATCGTAGTTGGTGCCCTTCTTGCCGCCGCGCAGGATGACGTAGCAGTCCTCGTTGCCCACAGTGCCGACGATGGCGACGACGCCAGGCTTGGTGACGGAGAGGAAGTGGTGGGGGTGCTTGACGGCGCCAATAGCGTCAATCGCGACACCCAGCGTGCCATCTGTGCCGTTCTTGAAGCCGACGGGGAAGGACAAGCCGCTGGCCAGCTCGCGGTGCAGTTGGCTTTCGGTGGTACGAGCTCCGACAGCCCCAGCGGACAAGACGTCGGCCAGGAACTGAGGAGAAATGGTGTCGAGCATCTCGCTGGCGATGGGCATACCCTTGTTGGTCAGGTCGACAAAAAGTTGTCTCGAAACGCGCAGGCCCTTGTTCATTTGGAAGCTGTTGTCGATGTCGGGGTCGTTGATCAAGCCCTTCCAGCCCACAGTGGTGCGCGGCTTCTCCAGGTAGGCGCGCATCACAATCAGCAGCTCATCCTTGTGCTTCTCCTTCTCCTTGAGCAGCATGTCGCAGTAGGCGAGCGCGGCGTTGGGGTCGTGGATGGAGCAAGGGCCGATGATGACCAGCAGTCTTTGCTTTTCGTCGGTGCCAGTGACCACAGCGGCGACCTCTTCGCGGCTCTCTATGACGGTCTTCTTCGAGGTCTCGGTCTGGGGAATCTCGTGCTGGAGGAGATCGGGGGGCGTGAGAGGGTTGTAGCCGCGGACTGGTCAAGGTCAGAAGGCGGGGGGGCAGAAGAGGGGCAGGGCGCGGCATACTTCTCCAATCCTCGCTACTCAGCTTGTTGCCGACATTCTTGTTCTCAATGAAGAAGGACTAGACGGTAGGAAAGAACCGCGGCGAGGTGGTTAGTCATGGGCGCAGACGGCAGAGCGCACGGCAAGCCGGAGGAGGGTGGAGGGCGCGAGGGAGGGTGGGCAACTGAATCGCGGGGCACGGCATCGTGGGTTTGGCGGGATGACGGCAGCGCTGGCGCTGATTGATGACTTACAGACATGGTGGGCCACTAGGACGGGGTGTATTTCGATCTGGTGACGGGGGCGGGGGTCGCCAAACGCAGCCGGCGACTCTGGAACCTGGACAGCTCGGAGGGAATGGCACAGGAAGAGGACGAGCGCGTCTGTTTCTGTTCGAGCAGCGTCGCGACCTTAAAAGAGAAGAAGACGGGCAAGAGGAAGATGAGTCAACAGGCGGCCGAGGGTCGGTGCAGGCCGCTTGCGCGTCTAGAGGGCACTGCACCTTCTTCAGGACGTCATCCGCAGGTAACGGAAGGCACGCATCACTCCCTGGACCTGGTCTGAACCTTCAATCTCTACCAGTAGTCCAATTCATTTCCAATGGACGGAACCTAGCATTGAATGCATGTGGTTGAGTGTACAAGGAAACAGGACGAAATTGATGTACCCAGTACATTCAATACTGCCCGGCGTCCCATCAACGTGCAGGCATCGAATTATTGATCAAGTCCAGCTTACACCAGGTCCAGTGGAAGTGCGCGTATTCCCGGATCGGCCTCCGACATGCAGCCAATGAACCAGGTAGTACGTGATTATGATTCCATTTTGCTGACCATCAAGCAGCGCCAGAAGTACGGCGCATTCTAGAGCCCGCGCAAAGCAATGAGGAATCAAAAGTCAGCACACTCCGGCATGTAACGGTCTTCGCCAGGAAGAAAACGCAACGTGAAATGCTTCATCACGTAGCCTGGCTCAACCTACCTGAGTTGACGCAGCCTACATACATGTAGTACATTGCAAACCTACAGTACATGTGAGGTATATAACATCAGCAATACATTATGTAATGTATGTGAACTTTTCGCCAGATACATATTCCATTGTCCGATATTACCACATGCAGCTACAGAGCGTCATTATCTTATCGGAAACCCTGGGGGCGGCAACATTGAATCTAAGGCCAGTGATTATAGACAGATCCGTCTGCTTTGCTTGCCCGGCCAAAGTCATTTTTGTCCGGGTCACGTGGATCGACGGGTCGGGCGAGAGGCCCACCCAGAACCCGATAGGCCAATAGGAACAAGGCATTTCGCAATTGCTAAGGACCGGGACGAGAAGGAACGCCTGCGAGACTTTTTCGCTGGCAGGTGCGAGCGGCCCCGGCATTGACCTCTAGACTCTGTCTGATCTGACCTGACCTCCGACCTTTGCCTGCATCCGCCCAAGGTTGTCCTGTCCACCCCCAGCCAGCCGCCTCCCTCTCCCCTCCTCTCCCCATCAATTGACCTCGGTCGACACGTCCATCTCCTCCTGCTCGGCCTGAGGAGCTGCTCGCCCGACATGCTGTCAAGAACCACGATGCGCTCTGCGCGCTTCCTCAGCGGTGCCCGAAATGGCGCGACCTCGTTTGCCAAGGTACGATTCCCATCACCACGACCCCCGTGACGAGCACGACGACAGCGACAGCGACGATGACGACGATAGCTCCCTCCTCCCCGATAGCCATAGATGCCATGATCCATCGCACACACTCTCGACCCTCGACGACGGCTTCCCGCCCTTCCACGCGTCGGCGCTTCTTGCCCATCCCCGTGCCGTTCCAGGATGAACCCATCACCAAGGTCCCGGCTAACCCATCCCCTCCCAGCGGTCCATGTCCACTGCCGGCGCCGCCGAGTCTCCTCGCAACCTGAACATCGCTGCCGCCGCCTCCACTGCCGTGGCCATTGGCTCGGTCGCCTGGTACTACCACCTCTACGGATCCACCGCCAGCGCCGGAACCCCTGCCGAAGAAGGGTAAGTCGACCCTCATCAACTGCCCAATGCCCATGGGCCTAGCATCAACCGGAGACAATACAATGTCTTCCTTTCCTGAAATGCGTCGTCTCAACGCTAGAAGCCTTTTTGAACGTCGCTGACCTGTCCAGTCTGCACCCCACCGCCTACCCCTGGGTTCACGAGCAGTGGTTCAAGACCTTTGACCACCAGGCGTAAGTTTGGTCCCGATCCCCACGAGGGGCCAATCAAGCTGACCTTCCCAGTCTCCGCCGTGGCTTCCAGGTCTACCAGGAAGTTTGCGCCGCCTGCCACTCGCTGAGCCGTATCCCTTACCGAAGTCTGGTCGGAACTGTCCTGACTGTCGACGAGGCCAAGGCTTTGGCCGAGGAGAACGAGTACGACACGGAGCCCAACGACCAGGGCGACATCGAGAAGCGCCCCGGAAAGCTCTCTGACTACATGCCCGCCCCCTACAAGAACGACGAGGCCGCCCGCGCTGCCAACAACGGAGCTCTGCCCCCGGACTTGAGCTTGATCATCAAGGCCCGCCACGGTGGCTGCAACTACATCTTCAGCTTGTTGACCGGCTACCCTGAGGAGCCCCCGGCCGGAGCCCAGGTCGCTGCCGGCATGAACTTCAACCCCTACTTCCCCGGCACCGGCATTGCCATGGCCCGTGTCCTGTACGACGGACTGGTCGAGTACGAGGACGAGACGCCGGCCTCGACCTCGCAGATGGCCAAGGACGTTGTGGAGTTCCTGAACTGGGCTGCCGAGCCCGAGATGGACGACCGCAAGCGCATGGGCATGAAGGTGCTGACGGTCACGGCGGTGCTGACGGCCATCAGCATCTACGTCAAGCGGTACAAGTGGGCCTCGGTCAAGACGAGGAAGCTTGTCTACGACCCTCCCAAGGCGACCAAGAACATCCGCACATAGATATCCCCCGGCTCGTGTATGTAATACTAGGCTCCCTACGACACAGCTCCTTTGTTCTGGCAAGGGCAGAGAAAAAATGATCCAGAAGAAGACTTGGAGGGTTGCGAAAGGCGGAATCCCGAGGCGCGGCTCTAGAGTGTATATCAAAGTAACTCATTTCACTGTTCCCTGTTCAACATCCATGCCCAGGATGAAGTCGTGAGATGGGCGTGCCGTGCTACGGTAAGGACCAGAGACAGCAACTGGATCTTTGCGTGCATCTGCGTACTTGGCGAGCCACGGAACTTGTGTGTTTTAATAACAGGCAGTCGTAGTGTGAGAATGATTAGGTGGGATGGGCGACGAGTGCCATTGATTCCTGGTGTCCAGTGTGGGTGAGTCATCATTTCAGTGTGCCTCCTAAAGCAAGAAGGAAGGAGCCAGGGCGTCGAGTAGGTACGAGTAATAAGCAGTAGCCTGCAGCTGCTTTGTTTTTTCCTGCTCGCGCTGGCCGCCTGGTCTTGAAACCTTTTCCTTTCAACGCCTCCAATTTTGTTCAATGCTCCGGCGCCCTCCAGATCCTCAGGCTTCAAGCTGCAAGAAGTCTGACTGACCATGGGCCAAACTCTTCGATTATCAGCTCGGGCATGCTGCGATTGAAGAGGGCACTCGTCCAGGCCTACCAGGCAGCTTCACGCCAAAGAAATGCCCACGCCTTGTCTAAGGGAAAGACTACCTACTAGGTAGTGTCCTCAATGACTGCAATTGCCCGGAATCAGGGGACGCCGGCTGGGCGTGAGGCCACGCGAGCCCAGACAAGAGGCGATAAAAACCCTTGGCTGCCCATTCACTGCTGCCGTCGACCACCACCGACATCCACCCGAGCTAACTAGCAGCTCCACCTCTACCTCGACATACTCGTATCTTCCTGATGACCACACGACGCACCGGGGTCAAGACCTGTTGCAACACCCTTACGCGAAAACTGCACCGACTCGGCGCACAAGAGCCTCTACGACACGAGCTGGTAGCGCTGGGCCACTGCCCAACGAGACGCTTCGGTCGCGCCATGCTTGCACACCCGCGTCTTGACTGACATCAAGGGTCCACACAATTCGGCGCCCCGGACCTGTCGACAAGGCGGCAGGGACCCGCGTGATCAAACACCACTTTGCGCCTGCCCACGGACCGGATCTGCAAGCTGCACAGCAACATGGATGACCAGCTGATGCACGGGGCGAGAGACTGGAACAGATTGGTCTCACAAGCCCACGCACTGCAGCAGCAGAGTGCACATGCGGGCGACCCACTGGCCGGCCGGGATATCCTCACTTTTATTGGCAAGATACGTCCAGACTTGAGTGAGGGTGAGGGCACCTGCCCACCGACCGCGTTCACCACTGTGCTCGGCATCCAAGACCACCGCAATACTGCTGTGTCGCAATTTCGCGGCCCGCTCCATCAGCCTGCCGACACGAACGTAAGGCAACAAAACCGCGGTATCAAACGGACTGTTGACTCTCCGTATTTCACCGAGCCGTCCAAAGAAAGCCCTCAGCAACACTTCGAAGTGAAAGATGGGCACAGGAGTAAGAAGAAGAAGAAGAAGAAGTCCAGAAGAGCAAGAAATTCAACCGATGAACCCCCAGAGCCTGCTCAGCATGTCCCAATCAGCAACTACGTCTCGGCGGTGCCGGAACTTCACGACGCTGCCTCGTGGTACGGATTGCATAATTCTCTCACTCAGAAGCAACAGAAAGGGAAAGAGAAGAAGGCAAGGAAGAAGGCCGAGAAGGCCCAGCGGATATCAGAGGCCAGCACTCGCGCTTCGGCTTTAAAAGCCAACCGCTCGTAGACGGTCAGGGGTCTACGAGTGGCAAAGACGTTCTGCAAGATGAGGAGAGCCGCAACGAAAGCATTGAGCAAGATTTCCACTCGAAGCCCTCATTCTCGCAAGATCCTGAACTAAGAGTCACAAAGACTGCGCCCCAAGCACAACCCAATCCACCTTTGCAAGCTTTCCCCGGGACCCCTACCCGAAAGACCTCGTCGCATCCAGTGCAATGCGGGGAGCAACACGCCTCTACCAACCCACAACTCTCTGCCCGAGATCAGCAGAAGCAAGTGACTCGAACTCCTCGACGAGGCAAACAGTCGCATTATTTCGAGACGCCGACTACGAGCCCGTCCAAAGCCGCAAGAACCCCACGTCCCGCCCGCGGGACCGTCTCAGCATTACCGTTTCCTCGGCTCGATGCACCTCATTTTGGTCTCGTGCAGGAAGAGCTGGCGAAGGATCCTTTCCAATTGCTGGTCGCTGTCACATTCCTCATCCGCACTCACGGGAAGCAAGCCATTCCTGTCTTTCGCCGCGTCATCGCCCGCTGGCCCACTCCCCAAGACTTGGCAGAGGCAGACACCGCAGAACTCATTCACATGATTCGTCACCTCGGGCTGGGTGCTGTGCGTGCTGCCACCTTGCAGAGGTACGCCCGCTCGTGGCTAGCACAGCCACCGACGCCTGATATCAGGTATGGAGTCAAGAACTACCCAGTCGAGGGCGATGGGAAGGGTCTCGTGAGCGCTGGCGAGCGTCTCTCTGTGGCGCAGACCAGGGAAGCCTGTGGCTGTGGATACAATAGTAAAAGCGGCGATGACTGCGGATGCGGCAGCAAGCAAAAAGGCCAGTGCGACAGTGAAACCCCTGACGCAGAAACAGGCCTCACAGAGGAGGACCCCCGCCTGTCATCGGCTTGGGAGATCGGTCATCTGACCCAGGGGCCTTATGCTCTTGATAGCTGGCGCATATTCTGTCGCGACGAGCTCCTGGGCCTGTCAGACGATTGGAGGGGACATGGGTACGGAGGCGTCGATACCTCGGCGCCGGGCAACAAAAGTGGAGGGGAACACATCCGAGATCCATTTGTGAGAGATATCTGCGCCCGGGGAAAGCGTCGGAAAAGCCGGGACGCGCGAAAGGGCGAGGCACAGGGATCGACTACAACCACCTTCCAACCCGAATGGATGCGCGTTTTACCGCAGGATAAGGAGCTGCGGGCTTGCCTGCGGTGGATGTGGATGCGCGAGGGCTGGGACTGGGACCCGATCACGGGCGACCGCGAGGTCTTGTCCGCACGGCTGAGGGACGCCGTCCAGGAGCGCCGTGTCGCCTGGGACAACACGGGACAGCTGCAGATTCTCGATAAGGCCATCGAGGACGGCGGCGCTGCATAGAGGCGGCCCCATCTAGAGCTTCAGGGAAGGGGTGGTGGGGGCAAGGTTGACATTGCCTCCGAGGACGTGTTAAGGCAGTTTGTCGGTGTTGTGCTCAGCGTGCGGGGAGGAGATGGGGCTTTCTTCCAAAGTGTGTGATCATCTCAAGATAGCAAGCTCCTGTAGCCGAAGTAGTGAATCCCGGTTGGCGACAACTTGCCAGTGCCTCAAATCCTCCACAAGAGCCGCCCCCCCCTGCCCCTTCCTGAGCCAGAGTCCACCTCCTTTTACTATCATGGCACCGAAGTAGATTAAGTGGCCACCGCTGACCTCGCGTAGTCACACAATCCGTAGCGCTTGCAACCTGTTCGTATTTATTCTTGTGTGTATTCTATGCTATATGCATCGCTACATGTCGAGGTACACGTGGCAAGAGTCGAGTCCAAAGGCTGGTATCCTCTTCTCCAGGTCACGCCCTCCTGCCTCCCCTTCCCCCTGAACGCAGGCGATCGCGTGGTAATGCCGTGAACTACACTTTCATAGTCATGGCTGACTCATTGTGTCCCTCCCGTACTCTCTTGCCCTCCTGACAGCTTGCGAGAGCCTTCAAGCGTCGACGAATACATGTCTGCAAGATGAAAAAAAAGAAACGCACCCCCAACGCCAATTCTCGAGCGTTTCTGTATCGGGCCCAATCGCAAAGTCATAATCTGCTTTTTCTGACGGGGAATAGCTCCTTCAGCGCTGAATTATCGAAGAGCTCGGAAGTGCGGTGGTGTACAATAGCGAGGAGAGACACGCGTTTGGGGGGCAGTGCTGTCGCAATCATCACTCAGTGTGCGCTGTCGGCCGAGAGGCATGCGGCTCGTGCTGTCGGAGTTGAAGGCCACTGTCTGCGGATTTGGCACGCGATGCGCGCTGGTTCATGTACCGCACGGCCTCGGCACACTTCTGCTCGAACATGCGAGTGCGTGCCACTTCCTTAGGCTTATTGTTGGTGCGCATCTCGTGCTCGGCTTGCGCACGCCACTTGATGATTTCATAATGGAGCCCACTGCATGCTTTGGGCCAAAGACGATCGAGCTGCCGGGCTATGGTGGCCGGCACGCAAGTCGGCGGCTCGTCTGCGGGCCTGACCGCAGAAGAGCTGCCCCAAAAGCATTCAAATTTGAACTTGGCCTGAGGCGGGCCATCGGACGATCCCCAATAGAGGATCGTGTCGCCGTGGTGCAGCTTCATCCAATACTTGCTGGGCGCCGAAGTGTCTTGCGGCAAGTTGGATTGAAGCGGGTTACTGTTGATTCGGATCCCGACAGACGCCTTGGTTGATATGTAGAAGGAGAATGTCTTCGGATCGGGGGGGCCTTTGAAAGTCAGACCGGCATCAGCCCGTGACCTGTCCCAAGGCCGGAACTCGCTGCTGGACGCCGTGTAATTTTCCTGCCAAACAAGGATTCTGAAGGCGTTCTTAGGCACCATGGACTCGGTCGAAGGCAGATAGACGTTTGTGTTTTGCGGGTTCCGTCCCCAGGACATGACAGGATCTCTGATTTCCAAAGTCACGCCTGCGATCTGCGAATCACGAGGCGACGTCAAGCGGGCGACCACCTTGTTGGGATTCAGCTTCTGCGGCGGGATAGCTAGGGATGCGTTGGCCGAATGCACGGGAACGGGAGTCGGAGCGAGTTGGTTCGGCGAAAATGGTGCAGTCGGCGGGGGCTCAATGTCCTGTACTTCTCCTAGAGGTGCTTGGTCGCGTTTCAAGGTTGGCCGCAGCTCAAGTGGTTTTGTCAAATCCACTTGTTGGTTGACGTATGGAGGGAAGTGCTTCATGGCGAGCTCCCACAGAGGCGACTTGCCAGGAGCGAATTCTTCGTGCCTGTTCTTGGCCGCCCTTTCAAACGCTTCATGTTGAAGAGTGGTCATCTCGGGGTAATCCAGATGCCAAGTGTCTCTGTCGGATCCATCCCAATACGTCGTCTTATGAAGGGGATAGTCAATTCGCCGACCCGACTCGTTGTTCACCACCGGAGGCACAGAGGCGAGCAAGGTGCACTCCTCCTCATCGATGAATGCATCATTGGCGTCGGATTCCGACTTGAGCCTCTTGAAGGAAGGCGTGACTGAATTGTCTGCCGCCTCAAACTCGTCGCTTGTATCGTATGCAGGCTTGCGCTTACTAGTGTTCAAATCGCTGCCACCCGATTCGCGTCTTGCTGCATCTCTGGCTTCAGTACCCGGCACCAGCCCAAGAACTGCAGAGTCGCCAAAGCTTCCAGAAGACTCAACCAAGAGGATTGAAGGATCGCCCGCTCCATGCGTCGCTTGGTTCGAGCCTCGGCCTGCCAGATTCTGTTTTGGGGTAGAGAGGTTCTCCGATTCGTCGAAACTGTCATGTACGACGGGGTCGAGTATGTCAGTCGCCTCACTGTCGTGGGATAAGGGAAGGTTCATCTGGTTTTCGCCAATAACACCGGAGCTCCCCAAGCCCGAATTGCCGACCTCTCCAAATAACTTCTTTGGCGGGGACTGCGTGGCGTTCTCATCAAGTTCATACTCCATGGAGGATATTTCTGGTTCAGGTTCGCCCATGGAGTCGTTTCCCATGACTTGACCCTCGCGGCTGTCCTGGTAAGCAGACGCGCCCCTTTCCTCGCAAATACTGAGTTGCGAAGCACTGTTGCCTAGCATCTCGTCGGATAGGCGCACGAGCCACGGGTGTGCGAGCAGCTCAGATATGGTGGCCCTTGTCTCCGGCCTCACATTTATCATCCGGCGCAGAAAATGGATGCCTTCAGTGGAAACGTTGTTGGACAAGAGCGGGTTGACGTTGAGCGGGTCGTTCATAATGTGCTGCAGGAGCTGAAGGTATGACGTTCCGTTCTTGACAGGAAAAGGCGGGCTAGCGGTAAGCGCGAAGAAGAGCACGCCGCCAAGCGACCAGATGTCGACGGCATGGTCGTATCTCATCTTATCAGGGCCGCGCTGTTTTTTCCTGAGAGTCCTATTGCCTTGCTCATCGTAGGAGGAGTATTCGGTGTAGACTTCAGGAGCACAGTAGAGAAGGGTGCCACAGAACGTCTTCAGGAAGGTCTCGTTGGTGTCAATCATCTTGGACAGGCCGAAGTCGGTCAATTTGACAACCAGAGGCTCTCTGGTCTTGACGAGAATGTTGTCAGGCTTCACGTCGCGGTGCGTGATGTTTTTGTTGTGAAGGTACCCGAGCGCACCAGTGAGCTGGTCAGCCATGATTTGCACGTAGGGCTCACGGATCGAGCCATTCTTCGAGACAATCTTGTGCAGGTCGCCACCCGGCACGAACTCCATCATGATAATGAACCAAGTGTCGGCCCACTCGAAATGCTCAATGAACTTGATGATGTGTTCCTGGGCCGGTCAGCGAGGACAAGGAGAGCAATGAGAGGATGGGGGGTTTTCACACACATGAGATATGCTCTTCATGATTTTCATCTCGTTCTCGACCTTTTGGTCCAGCACCCCGTTCTTGACGAACCTCTTCTTATCGAGCACCTTGGCCGCGTAAACCGCGCCGTCCCATCTGTTAGTGGCCCTGTATACCGTTGCAAAGGCGCCCTGGCCGATCGAGTCATGGCGTTGGTACGTCGCATCGCCCTTCCAGTCGCGACTTTGCAGTGCTGTCGAGTTGCTGACTGTCAAGCTGGCAGTATCGTTCTCGGCGTCGCGAGTTTGGAAGCCCTTGGGGAAGGGCTTTGGGAAAAGATCGACCTCGGAGCATAAGTCAGCATTGGGCCACAGCGCAAGCGGTAGAGGGGCAGGAGGGTTGCGTGACTCACATGGCCGTTGGGCCCAGGGCCGATTGTCTTGTTGACGTCCTCATCTCGCAGAACCCCCCTCTTGGCCCAGTATGCGGCGAGGTTGTTCTTGTAGGTCAACTCGAGATGGCCCTCGCGGCGGGGGATGCGCACGAGGAAGACAAAGTCGGCGGGCGGGTGGGCCATGATGATTTTGATGGAGGAGCCACTCTCCAGGAGCCTCAGGTCCCTTTTGGGAGTGCCGGGCTTGGGCTTGCTGCGCAGGAGCTCCTGGTCGACGACGGTGCCGTTGGTCGAAGTATCCTGGAGCATGACGGTGCCGTGCTCGTTGACAAAGATCTGAAAGTGGATGTTGCTCAGTCTCCGGTTGGGGTCGTCGGGGAAGCAAATGTCGGAGGACTTGGGGTTGCGGCCAAAGGTGTGGCCCCTCTTAGGGTCGATGGTGTGGGCCGAAAGCTTGAGGATGAGGGCATGGTCGCCAATGCCTCGGGTGGCGCCAAAGTGGAGGGGGTCATCTTCGAGCAAGAGGTCGGAGCCGATGCCGTCGGCGTGTTGCCTGCCGATGGTCAAGTGGGCAGTCTTGGGGTCGAGGGCCAGCCTCGTGACCTCGCGGCGAGCCGGCTCCGAGTTGGGATACAAGACACATATGATGTCGGCGATCTCGTCGTCAGAGAAGCCCGAGTTCTGCTGGCCGAGACGTCTGGGGTCGAGAGCTTGCTGGGTAGCTGGGAGGGGGTCAGTCGGGCAGGTGGGCGAAGGGGGACCGGAGGAGCGGGGCGCTGACCTTGCTGTGTGGCATCCTCGTCCTCCTCGAGCTCCATTGGGAAGCGGAGGGGCGGCGCGAGGCCAGTGTTGACGCGGGGGTCGGGAGCTGGGAGGGGGGCGATTCGGACAGGCAGAGCGGAGGGAGCTGGAAGCGAAGTGGCAGGGTGCGAGTCGGGCGTGGCAGAGCTACCGACTGCGAGAGCCTTGGTCTCTTCAGGCAGCCGGCCCGGCACCCGAGTGCGTTGTACGGATTGAGGAGTGGCAAAGGGGCGAGGGCGAGGGCGTCGACAAGGAAGAGCTCGAGGAAAGGGGGCGTAGAAGCGGCGTGTGGCTGTCTTGGTGGTGATGGCGGGCGGTGGTGATGGTAGCAGCGGCGGCGCGGCGCGGCAAGGGGATGCTGACCGTTGCAGAGACGAGAATCGAAGCACGCAGCTGGTGGTGGATGTGGATGAATGTGGCCGATCGAGGGGGGCTCGGCGCTGTCGTTGTCGGGGAGGGACGGGGGTCGGTCGATCTTGCTGAAGAGTGTTGGATGAGCGAGGGTTTGTTTGAGAGAGGCGGCGGGAGGGAGGAAAAAAGAGGCCAATAATGGTGCTTGGCTGGTCGGGGCAGGTTGGGTTGGTTGGCGGTGCACGCGGCAGCTGCCTCAGCGTCACTCGTTCCGTGCCTAAGTTGTGCACGAGTGATGAGTTACTCGTAGGTTAGGGGGGGTAAGGTAGTGAGGTAGTCGCCTCCAGAGAAGGAGCCCGGTGTCTATTGTCACGAGTTGTCGCAGCGCAGGGCAGCTCCGCTCCACCACTTTGTGCTTGGGCAAGGCTGTGTTGGTACATGTATGGGCGCATTCAAGCAGGGCCCCAGAATAGTTAAGGTACATAAGGTAGGTATTGAAAGCGAGTCGGTCTCTCAGGTACGTACGTGAGCGGCTCTGTCGCTGTTGCCGTTTCATGTCGTTTCTACATTCGTCGTCTACTCGCACGAGTTCATCGTCGCCATCCATTGCGGCACTCTGCGGACCCTGTGAGAGGCCGTTGCTCGGGCGCTGTCGGCTCGGGGCCGTCAACAAACAGAGGGGTGAAATCCCTACATGTGCTGGACCTGTGTCTACGCGAGGTACTCCCAATGTACCGCCAGCCCGGAAACTGGCAGGGCAGGTACTGGGATGCATGCCCGTAGTACGAGTAAACCGACTCTTCCATTCCCATTGTACGAGTACCCGCTGGGCTGATCTTCTCCCGCCAATCTGGGACATAATAAGAACCGGGATCACTTTATACTTCACAAACTCCGCAAAGGTTCAACCTTGGCTTGATTACCAGGTAGGTACGTTAATGTCTTGACACCCCGCGCTTTACCACGCAAACACCCACCCGCATGCCCTGGACTGTTTGCATGGAAACCAGTCTTCAGCCAACCATGGCTCTTCAAAGGTACAGCCGACAAGCGTCGGCCCGAAGCGATTGGGCGACAACGACAACAACAGCCACCCCAGTCCAGATATAGATACCTAGGTACCTACTACTCCGTAATCGAGTGTGACAACAACTGGATGGTAGCTTTCGATCCAGGCCGGACAGGCACGGGTCAGTCCGCTCCATCCACACAGATCAGCTGGGATCAGTCACTCCCACTTCAACCCGGTCATCAGACCGGGAGCCGCCGCCTGCTTGTTAGATACTCGTACCTACATACTTACGAGTAACTCAACTTATATTAAGCAAGTAGATACCTAGGTGCTTACTTAGCTTTTCTCTAAGCACACCCGACTGGCGGCAACCATCATTGATTGCCAAGGAACCAACGGAACCTTATTAGGAGGTAGATTGGATGTATTCAGTCGTCCCGTCCTGACACATGGACAATTGTTGAAGGACCTCGGCGCGCTCAGGTGCCCCTACTCGTATTGCACATCTATTGTTAAGCAGATGACTTTGAATTGTTATTAATCAATAAACTTTGTTTCTTCTCCCTTAAGGGTCCGATCAACCTAAGTCCCCCGGTCCGATTTACTCCACGCGCCCGCCCTGGGTTATCCATGCTGAACGTTTAACCTTATCTTATACTTTGACATCGACTATAAACCCTTTCTCTTTATACTGCTATTAGACAGGTAATCTTAGCACGAGTATGCATTCCTTGATCAAAATCGTCACTAGGGCCAGACACCAGGTGGTCATGATCAGCCGGGGCTCTAACTAGGCCCGTCGTCAACACGTTCCCTTCCCCCCCTCCGTTCCTTATCCCACCTCAGCCTCGTTCATCATCAGCCACTTCGACCAGTCCAGCCCCGGGACAGCCCAGCCTCGAACCCCCATCATCGGGGTGATCAGCTTGCCTCGGGGCGGCTTCGAGTCCCGTGGCTGGTGGCTGTCTACGTAGCCTGCGAGCCCATCGCATCGCGTGCGCCTGAGCGCGCAAACCCACCGTCCCGCCTCTTCGCAATGACCTCGTCCTGTGCTTTGCATATTCTCCCTATCCTCAGGCACCAGCCTTGTCAGCCCTGGCATACTCGCACATAATAGGGAGGGATGCCGCACCCAGGATCCAAGCACCCCTGCCGCCTCGCCAGCACCTTTCTGCAATCAATCATCTTATTCGCACCTCGTCCGTCTTCTTACCCCCCCAGCCGATCCACGCCACGGTGAAGCCAATCCTAAGGTCGGCCCGTTACGTGGTACTCTTGAGTATACTTGTTCGTACACATTCCACCACCAATCAAGCACGGCGAATCGATCAAGTAGTACCTTAGGTACATGTAGTTTGGAACCATACAGTAAATCCATGGATCCATGGGGCTTCAACTATGCAGTACCACCTAGTCGCGGGCTTGAGGCCCTGTATTAAATCTCATAAAACCAGACCACGCAAACGGCCTTAGTGCGCCATGCAATTCAGAATGTGTTCAGATGCCAAGTATGTCCCACGTTCGCAGAGACGGGTAGCCTCTCGACTCCCCCAACCCCCCCTCTTCTGTAGTTAGCCAAGCCTGCACATGCGATTAGGTACAATAGGTACATATCCCCGGCAAGAGCCAGCGACAATATCCTCGCTGATAAACATCCAACGTCAAAATGTGGAAATTCGCAAAACGAAACTCCCTTTCGCGCAGCTCGCCAAGAACACCTTTTTTTTTTCCCGTTTAGAAAAACATCCTCTTCTTCTTCGGCTTCTTCTCCACCGTCCCGAGAATGTCGTCAAACGTGCTGCCCCCTTGCGCTGATGGCGCCACGGTCGGCGATGCCGGGACTGACCCGCTGTACTCCGAGCTCATCCCCGTCATGTTGCCTGAAGACCTATTGCGATCCATCATGGTCGTACTGGGGGGTCGCTGCGCCGGCGACGGCACTCTGGCGCTCGACAACCTCGATCCCGGCATGGTCGCGTTGTCCGGCAACGCAACAGGCTCCAGCCCTATCGCAATACTCTTGCGGTACGCATGAGATCTGCTGTTGCTGCTTGGCGAGGACGTCCGTGACCGTAGCGCCGCCCCCGGTGGCCCCGAGGACGGCGACTCGCTCCTCGACGCGTTTGGATCGTTATCCTCAAAGACGGACTGAGGTGGCTGTAGCGGCGGCAGGTATGCATCGCCCGGCGGCGACTGCACGGCGGGATTTGGTGCTTCTGCCTCCCAATGTTTGGGCGCGATCCAGCAGTAGCTTCGCTGATAAGTGCCTTCGATGCTGAACTCCACCGCGTCGGTTGACAGCTCCACCAACCCGCCACCGCCAGGCACCTCGTACCATCTCTTGCGAACGGATGAATCGCTGACCCAAGGCGCATGTCCCTTCGGGGGCTGGCATAGGAAGTACTCGACTGCTTCGGTGAACTGGAGATTGGGCGCGTCCACCACCAGCATCGGCAAGCACTGAATGCACACGTAAAGGAACAACCAGTAGCCAAGACGCTGGTCCGCTACCTCCAACACCGACTTGCCCTTGGCCTCCTTGTACTCAAAGTCCTTGAATTCGTCGAGGAAAGGCGACTTTTGCTTGAACGTCTCAAAGTCGTAGGCCTTATTCAGAATGAGAAGCAGCTGGTAATCCTGAATACTCTTGTTGAGTCTCGTCTTCTCCTTGAATGGAAGGCTGTGGTAGTTCTCCTGGATGCTTGCCATGTCGGGCAGCTTGGGAAGATCGAAGGGGATGGGCGGCAAAACCGGTGGAGAGGATGTGTCGAACTCTGTCAAGATGCTGCGCATGGCCGAAGCGATCGAGTTATCATTTTCATCAATGTCGTCGGCGCTCTGGTCCACGGCCCGGGTCGTGACCGATTCACGGTCCACCAGCAAGTCGTACAGGCTGCAGAGGTCGGCGTATAGCATCTTGAGCACAAGCCTGTTCAGGCCACTCTCCGTGAAGGGATTCTTCTTGTTGCGAGCCTTCGGAGGCCAGCTGCCAAACTTGGTCTTGTAGTGGTTCAGGACGAAGGTCCGCATGCGACCGAAGGCTCTGCGCCAGGTGGCGAATTTCACTCCCTGGAACAGCATGGCTGACTGAGCAACGCCCGAGAAAAGCGCTGGGAACTCGAACGACTCAAGACGGTTGTTGACGCTGGTCTGCCTGTCCACCAATTCAAAGTGGGCACGTTCCAAGCGTTGCTGTGTGGTAGGCGAAAGCAGGTCCCAGACGGGAGACTTGAGCTCTCGGATCGCCGCGTACTTCCCAGCGGCGTGGGTGAAAGCCTCATTGTAGAGCGTCAATGAGCGCAGGCGCTCGCCCAGGACTAGGGCCTCTAGATTCTTTTCCCGGCTACCCCTGACATCGCCCAGGTTGTTCTGCTCCAAGAAGAAGCTGAAGCTCATCTCCATCGACTCACCAAAGGTGGTCCCGTCAAAGTTGGTGAAGCCATATTCCTGAAGGAGACCCGCCACTTGCAAAAGAACCTTGAATAGTGTGGGTTGCGCTTCCGTAGCCACCAGAGGCTGCCCAGTCAGGAAGGCGAAGAGATTGCGCACAGAGACGAGGCGTTCAATGTCTTTCTGCGACACGTGGCCGGGCTCAGACATGCAAACCGGCAGGAACATCCGCGATTCCCCCTCGCGGAGCTCTGGCGAAGGCGCGAACTGCTTCCTCGTGGCGTCCTCTACCGAAAGGCTGTCACCCAGACGGCCGCGCCCAGACGCTGTGGGCGAGTTGGAATTGAGCTCCTCGTCCATCAATTCGTTGAAGACGATGGAGTTGGTGATGGCGAAGTGAGGGACTTTGAAGCACGCGCCGCCGCCAGTCCCCTTTGCGTGGAGGTGGACATGAATGTTGCCAGCCTCGTTCCACATCTCAGGGACTTTTTCGCCGTTGGCTAAGAATGATGTGTTGTAGTCGGAGTTTTGTCCTAGGATCCATGCCGAGCCAGGCTTCCCCTTGACCGACGATGGGTCTCTTGAGTGCGATCTTGAACGGCCGCCAGGCAAGAAGCTGCGCCGCAGCCTACCGCGGCTTTCCCGCGTTGGGCTTTGACTGTCATTGCTGGACGGCGGGCGGGGAATGTGGGCGGCAGAGACGACGCGACTTCCGGGGTTTGCCGGTCCGTTCCGTGCGTTGGGCGGCTGCGCAGAAGAGCTCCTCCCTCTGGGTTCGGGCATCAAGCCCCCGGGGTTGTTGCCAGGCGGCGTTGGCGGGCCGGAACTGCTTCTGTGGCTCGAGTCGTTGTCCGTGTCTCTTGTCAGAGCGGAAGAGCTGCGGGAATCTTTGGGCTGAGCATCGGGAGGCGGCGTGGTTCGGGCCTTTTCCTGCGCGGGCATAGGCATGGGCGGGGGTGACGAGGACGAGAGCATCGGCTTGATCAGCTTGGAAGCTGAGGCCTTGAGAGACCTGGCGTCGGATGGGATACGGCCGTGGCTCTTGGACTGAGGAGGGTCCGTCGGCGCTTTGGAGATGGCCATGCCGGGCTCGTTTGCAGGTCTGTAGGGCAGACCAGGCGAAGGAGAAGGGTCCTGTGTAATGGGCCACTGCTCGGGGACGGCCTTCTCGGGCAGGGCGGGAGCGGTATCTGCGGTCGGGCTGATTAGCGACGGAAAGAACGCTGAGAGTCGTTCCAACCGAGCCTTGGTGCCGGTGCCTCTTCTCTGAATAGGCTGAGGCATGAGCGCTGGCTCGGAACTCTGCTCTATATGGGATTTGGCCGGGAAGGTGGAAGCGCGGAGAGGCATGGCAGGGTCGTAAGCAGCGTCGTCAGCTAGGGCAAAGTCGACGTGCTCTTTTTGGGCAGCATGTCCCGAGCGAGGGACAGGGACACGATCTTCCAGATCGAGGTTTGCTCGATCGCGGACAGGGTCGGCGTGGGCAGGGGCATGAAAGTGAGCGGGCTCCGAGGTGGTCACGGCATGAGTGGGCTCGGGGGTGGTAATGGCATGAAAAGAGAAAGACAAGTCTGGGTTATCCTTGGCAGGCGGCTCAGACTTACTGGAGGCCATGATTGCTTGCTCAGGCAGGACGCATACACATCAGACGCAACAGAGTGGGCTGTGTGGTGCCTGCTCGGTGTAAGTGACGGACGAACCCTTGCAGGCCGACGTGTTAGGATTTTGGGGGCGCCTGCGGTTCAGGAGGCGTTGGGTGGCCTGTGCCGTGCCGTACCCGAAGCGTAGGTACTCGTAGCGTGCGGAGTACGAGTTAGGGACCCGGCAAGGCGTGCCTGAGTAGCGAGAGGGCGAGAGAGAATCAGACTGGAGAGACGAAGAGGGGCGGGAGAGAGGGAGTACTAGCGAGTACTTTGCGTGGGTACGCGGACGTGCGTCGAGGCTATCGTGGTTGTCGTCGCTCGTCGAGCCGCCGTACCCGTTACGTACGTGTACTCGTACGTGGTCGTGGTCGTGGTCGTAGCCCTGCCCTGGGCGCGGTCTGTCTGTTGCCCCGTGCTGTGCTATTATGCTGTGCCGTGCTGTGTGGCAGGCAGTCGTGTACGAGTATTCCTGGTAGCAGCCGGGCAGGCGGGCGGCGGGCAAAAATCCGGGGTCTGGCCAGATGTGCGTAAGCGGCGACGAAGGGGGCGCCAGCGTCTTGCGCAGAGTGGAGCGACAGCAAAAAAAGGGGATTCTAGGGACGGGTCGCCTGAGCGGAGGTTAGTGTTATTGGACCCAAGGGGGCCGCGGCGGCGACGACTATTCCGAGAGCGCGGGTCTGGCGGGATCGGCGCCGAGGAGCGCCGCGAAGGCCACGGCTATCCGAAGGAGGGATGGTGGAATCCGCCAGTTTCACCTGCGTCGGTTGTTTAGTCTGGCGGGCGGGCGACTGACCAGGCTGGGAATGACAATTTGCCGCTTGAGCGTTTCACGACACGCGACAAAAGCACGTGTTGGGCCGGGGCTTGTCGGTTGGCAGGTGCAGTGCGTGAGGACTCGATGTGATACGAAGACGAGCACGCCTGGAGGTAATATCGTACACGCAGAGACTCGCAGCCGGAGCAGAAGCAAGAAGGTAGGTATGCAAGCTACATGGAGCGGGCGGGCAGAAGCACGGCCAAGCAGAAAAAAGAAAACGGAGGGCAGAACAGGAGATGGGCCCCCGATGGTGCAGGGCGCGGCGAGGGAGGGGTGCGAGAGACAGGGTAGGCCTGGGTAAAGCAAGGCTGGCTAGGTAGGAAATAATGTGGGCTAGCCAGCTGGGTTGCTCTTGTGTGTGTATGTGTGTGTGTATGTTTTGACCTGACGAACGTCGGCGGTGCGAGGGGGGTGAAAGACGTGGACTTCTGCTTGCGGGCAGCAGGGTCGCGAGGTGGAGGGGTGACGTGGTCAGGGCCAGGGAAGTCGAGGTATTTTTATCGCGACCCGACCTGCAGGTGCTGCCTGCATCCGCGACTGCGCCTGCGCCTTCGCCTGCGCCTGCGCCTGCCACCACGGGACTCGTCCGGATCAGATCCATTGGTCAAGTCAGGTCCAGCTAGGGGTACGAGTACAAGTATCTACATGTAGGCATCTGCTTCATGTACATGTATCTGCAGGTTCCTTCCATGAGAACACTCCCGGTCGGTCCTTTCGGGTCCCATGGTAATAGGTACTCGCACGAGCATCCAGTCGGCGAAAGGTACAGGCCGCACCTTCCCTTGCGAGAGATGGAAGGATACCGCGACGTGCGCGGCTCCGGAGTCGGGTTCCAGCAAACCTGTTCGCACCCCGCTATGTCTGGACCAGAGGCACCAAATACCTCCATGTACCTCACCTCCAGCTACGAGGAATATGGATCTCCGGGCCCTGGGACGCAGTGGATACCGGGAGTACTGGATCTTGTCTTTCTCTCCTGTACCCGAACGAACCAGTCGCACATGACCGGGTCAGGCTGCCCCAGACTACAACAGTGGAGGCTGCAGTTGTAGCAGTACTCGTACCAGCTACTTGCGCGATCAGATCTCAGGCTTGCGCCTGATGAGTCTGCGCGGCCTCAACCTGAGCTGATGCCCAGCCCAGCTTGCAGTCTATGATGGAGACCTCTGCCTCTTGGCTGGCACGGCTGGGCGGGGAGAGTCTTTCCAGTGCGAGTGTCTACGAGTATGAGAAAGGGAACCCACACGGGGAATCTACTTGGAGTGAGGAACTTGGCCATATGTACCACATTGCCTCGGATGTCCGGCGTACCCGTACATGAAAACGTTGGTCGACAACTCGTCCAGCTTGATGGATGTACCCGTACTCGTACGTACAGAGAACAGAGGGACTTCATGCCGCACCTCCACCCGATGAGCAGAGCCCTGTGAGCGACTTGAGTGCCCCTCACCCCCTGCCGATGTCTACTCGTACCTATAGATACTCCGCTTGGTCGGCCGTGGCAATGGAAGAGACTCACGGTATGTCTTCTGCGCCCCGCCAACCCTTGGGCTCGGATGCTGCCTCCAGTTGCGATCGCTCGCAGATACGGGCAAGCAAGCTGGCAGCAGACCCCAGAGGTGGACTGCCAGCGGGCTGTCGGCTCCGCGGAGATCTATCTTATCTCGTACAAACAAGGAGGGTAGATGTTTTCCAGTCTTCGGGGCCCGGGTCGGTGCTGTTGAGGGAGAAGATGCGAGTATGGGTACCTAACGATTCTGGGGAAACGAGGCAGTCATGTTTGGAAAGGGCGAACCCCGAAAATCATCATCAACCACAGCCACAAGCACAGGACGACGCTATGGGCGGCGCTTGGGAATGCGCTGGACGGGCTTCAGCCGCGGCTGTCTGCGGGACGGGATGGATATTGGATGACCCATCCCACACCTCCAGCCAGCCGCCATGAGAAAATCAATGGGTCTCTTCTGTCTGCCTTGTGGCTCGACATCTCGCAGCCGGGACTTCCGATCTTCTTGGTTTCCCCACCAATCCGTAGCGCTCATCTTGTGCGCACCTTGCTAGGTACGAGTACTCGTACTGGCTCGGTACGAGCAGTTCATTGGGATGCACAGGAGGGTTGTGAGTCGAAGCCGGATTCTGCATTCTATGTTCTGTTTCTTCCGGTCTCACTCCAGCACGCCCAGGTGTAGAAAATTGTCTTGTCTGGATCCTGAGGGTGAGAGGGATAACAATAAGAACAAAGAACATTTCATTCTCCCTGCACCCGCCAGTCCTCATACACTCTGCTGGTGAGCAAAAATAAAATTCGAGAAAACGAGTCACCTAAACACCGCGAGGACAGGGACCCCCCTTGCTAGTGTCGACTCATTTTTGGAATGCGGCGTTCTGCCTGGCAGGGTCCCAACTTTCCAGGATACTCGTATGTAGGGGTTCAAGACGCGTGAGAGGGTCCATCCATGCAACCCAGATCCAGCAAGCCACTCGATGATGTCCAGCCACACCAGCCCAGCGCCCGCGGCACCACAGCATTCTTTTTTCCTTCTTTTGCTTCTTCCCTCCAGCCCGCAGCCCTCAGCCTGCTCCGCACGCCTGGGAAGCCCCATGGAGGCTGGAGACGCGCCCATGGGTCCAGCACAGGTCAGATCCAGTCAGCCGGAGCCCGGGCCATGGTGGCTGTCGATGGAAATTGGCAAAGGTCATCTTCCATTTCCTGCGTCCTGCGCCTCACTCCAAACCTGCTGGGCAAGCCAGCGCCTGTCTTGGCTCCGCCAATGAAGAGCTTCGGAACACGGCGGAGCCGCAAAGCACGGCCTTGAACGGGGCACGGCTCCGGGTGCTCCTCGTCCCGTAGTGTACTCGTAGTGCTCGTGGTTTTTGTGTTGTTGTTGTTGCTGTTGTTATTGTTCTTGTTGCACGGAGGTACCTTGCTCTTCATGCGTGTACTCGTACGAGCACTGGGAGATGGATGTGGATACTTGCGCACCTTCATGTTCTGTGTTGTACTCGTAGTTGATTTACATGTAGATAAAGTCGCTATGTTCGTTTTTCCAGTCATCGACAAGACCGTCGTACCCCGCCGTACAGGTACCTGACAGCACCATTCCATGCGGCCTCGCACCTTTGACTCTTCGGGGGACGGATTCTCGCGCTGACCTAAGGTAAAAGTAGGCACCTAGGTACCTACCTAGCCGCAGTGAATCTGATGAGGGCCAACCTCTCATGAGTGCGCGCTACCAGTTGACCTCCCATGAAAGCCTCCAGCTGTCGCACACCGTTCGTCCCCTATTCCCAAGTCGAATGACGTGCAAGTACGGAGACTCGTACGGCGGCCACACGGTCCTGGCACACGAGAAGATCGGCTCTCGCGTACTCGCGTTTGCCCGAGTGCCCTCCTCCGGGGGACTGCGACAGATGGACCTTTTCTTCGTGGCATGTCTTCGGTCCGAAGTCCCTTCCTGTCCATCTCCCTCCTCTGTTGCCCATCCCTCGCTGTTCCCTCTCTTCACCCGCCCACGCCACAGTCCCCAACTTGCTGACGGATGCAGCGGTGTCAGTCACCGGTCAGGGGTCTGGACCTTTTTATTGGTAATAATTTAGTCGCGAGGGGGCCTATTCTTAGCTGCTTGCTTGACTGGTAGTCCGGAGACGTGATGTTTGCCCGGCTACAGCGCTTCGGGCCAGGGCCAGCGCCAAACGCGCGTTAGGCTCGCCCAGGAGGCTCTACGAGTATTATTAGGCCGGAGAATTGTGAGGAAAGAAAGGAAAGGGTGGAAAAAAAATTTGCCAGTCCAGCCCGATTGTATTGTTCCGTGGATCCGAGCTGCGACACAGCCGCGCTAGCGAGGCCTTGTCTCGGTATTGTATTCGCATGGCTAACCAAAAGCCGTGCAGTGCAGGCTGGGCCAACTACCTGCTCGTAAAAGGTTGTGTCATGATGGGCTCGGTTGACGCCAGAGGTTGGCGACAGACGGACGGACAGACATACGAACAGGACGGAAAGACGCCCCGAGCGGCCTCGACGCCGTCGCGCACGTTCTTGGTGCAGAAGAAAAACAGTCTTGATGTGATTAGGACCTCGTACTCAAGCGGGTACCTCTGGTAAAGGGTATCTCTGCTCTTCAACAGTCATGGCCGCCTGAGACGGACAGGCGGATGTACCTGACTCTGTCTTCCAGATGGGATACCTCCAGCTGCCCCGAAACATAGGTACAAAAGTACCTGACGAGTATTGGATGCGCTCTGGCCAACATTCATTCCTTTGCCCAGCGGGAATCAGTGTTCCCGTACGACTACATGTAGATATCTGGCACCTAGGTAGGTCCTTCCCCGTGAAGGTGTCTGAGTGCAGATGTCTACTCTCGTGTGTACTCATAAGTACCCCCCTCTCACCAGGTCAGGTTCCAATGCCCGCCCACCATGATGCTCCCGTCAGACATTTTGATTCGTTCGCCGTGGCTTGATGAGGCAACCCAGTGACGCCATGGCGAGGGGTCACTTGACATCCGCTGCAACGTCGACCAGAACGACTGCAGGTCCCTTCAATCGTTGGAACTGCATCTTTAGGGAAGCTGCCTGTCCTGTCATGCCCGGTGGCGTAATCTGACAATGGCCATGACCGCGGTGGCGGCGGAGACGGCGGCAAAAACAGCCAGCCAGCCAGCCAGCAACACCCCGCGCCACCACAACGAGGCGCCGAGCCTCACAGTCATCAGTCATCAGTCGGCGGGCGGGCGGGCGGGCGGACACTCGACTCGCCGCCGGGCGGGCCCTTCCACGCCACAATCCGCGCAAGCCTCCTCCCTCGGCCGACGACCTGGCTGGTGCAGCCGACAGGGCTGGCTCATCCATGATCCCAGTGTTTGAGTTGTTGCTCGCCCGTTATTTGGACACTCAAGAGGTACGAGTACTCGTACATTGGCGGGCTTCAGTCATTCATCTCGTCTTTGGTCATCCTTGGTGATACCTGGGAGTATTGGCTCGAGTACGGGTACCTCATGATTCAGGCTCTCTTCTACGAGTGCCTTGGGTACCTTATGGATGGGAGCCTGGAACCCTTCCACCAACCCAGCAGATCCATCCATGGGACGGACGGACCCAGGAGCCGGCCGGTCGCCCACCAGCGCTCCGTCGCTACTTGAGCGAGCTGCTGGCCGCAGTGGCCCCGTCGCGCCCGCGCGCACGCATCCACCATCCCACAGATGGGCCCGGCTGGCGCGGTGCCTCCTCGGCACGGTGGCCCGACAACTGGGCCGACCCCGCGAGTTCCGAGTGACTAGGGTTGCGAGTGCGACGGCTCGTCAGGCGGTTGACGTGTACTCATACCAGGGCGGACGTGGCGGCCAGGGATTGACTTGCGAATACTCGTATGACCATGACCTTGCCGGCGCGCCTGTGGGCTGTCGATCTGCAGATGTAGCGCCGCAGACACCCCGGGGCATTCCAGAAGCTGTCGAGGCGAGGCGCTGGTGCTGCGCAATATCCACGATATTTCCGTCCGATAGGAGAGTCGAGCAGGTCGCAGGGGGCGGGCACGGAGGGATGTACGGATACATCCCTTGGTGGTCATTCGGCATCCATCCCATCCAAGCATCCAACCAGGGACCGTACAACTGGAGTATCCACGCACGTAACCTCAGATACCTTACGTTATGTAGGCACCTAAAACGGGACGGGAGTTTGTACGAGTAAGGTATGTGCAATACGAGTAGGTCAAGTGTATCTGCAAGCCGATCGAGGGAGATTTCATCATGTGTTTTAGAACCCGCGCCGGACTACTGCGCCCGTCTTCGTGACGGGCAGCCCGGCGACGGCTCCAATCCAGACCAAGGCGAATCGATCGTTGGATATGCTGGGTGTCCGTACATGAACCTGGCCTTGCCTGTACGAGTACGCGCCACCGCCGAGCAGCCTCGTGAGCGAGTGCAAGGTCGTTGAAGTGCGGGCGGAACACGTGAAACCGGCGGGCCCATGCGGACGATACATCCCACGTACGAGCTGCGCTGCGTGGACCCGTATCGTACACGTACACATACACGTACACAGATCGTGACGCGCGGGTGTCCCTTCCAGTCGTCTCTGCTGCGAGGGAGTCAGGGCGTCGGCGGATGGAAGCGGCCTCGAGCGTCTGGAACATGGAAGGCACCACTGGTGGCCACAAGTCGGTTGCGGTGCTGCGCTGGGCGGCACTGCCGGAGACTTCCATTGTACGCAGCCCAGACGTACCTATCGTACGCACGAGGACCTCACTCGCCTACAGGTTGCAGCGCGGCGTTACATCCCATCTGGCACGATCCTGGGATCCGCTGTGTCTCCGCGGCTCCCATTCCCGGACGGACGTGTCGAAAGGGGCTCTCAGAATAGAAACGCAGCGGGCGTGCCAACACGTGCGTCGTGTGGGATGGATCTGGCCGGGGTTCGGCGGGTACGAGTACTCGTTCGCTTCGTTCGTCGGCTGGCCAGCAAGCAGTGAAAGGTAAACAATAAGGTACCTGCCTAAGACACAAGTAGACGCAGACAACAAAAGGCCTTGAAGCCTCGAAACCGTGCCACCGTGCCCTTTGGGAAAGACACCGCATGCATGCGCCCTCCGAGCCCTCCGGCTTCTCTTGCTTCCGGCCGTTCTCGTGATTAAGCCGATCAAAGCAGTCATGCGGCGCCGTAGCGATGCCAATCCGGGCGGCCGAAGGCAAGCCTTGGGTCTGCGGCGTGCAGCAGCCCGGAAGCTCGGACGCCCTTACGGCCCCGGTCAGACGAGCGCTCCGGGGGTCGCATGTCGTCAAATCACCGGCGGGGTCATCTTCCCAGCGGCGCCCAGAGCACAATCTGGAAGAGCATGCGTTCCTCCCGCAAGATGACCGCATTTGCGGCATGGCAGAGTGGAATTTCAATTCTGCAGCAGGCGAGTCACATCAGAGCCGATCGATTGTGAGCCCTGGATGATCCACGTTGAGACATCGATCTCGAGCATCGAAGATTCACTTTCACTCGACATGATTGATGCCTCCAGTCACGTCCAGCAGCTGGCGCGGCAGATCTGTATCGATATGTCGGGGCGATGCTACAATCGGTATCTCGATAAGATAAGAATTTTTCTGAGGGGGCAGTCGCGACCTGGAAGCAGGCCGGCGTCGGCGCTGTCCTTCCCAGGCAGCCTGGTACTCGAGCCTACCTGACTAACGCACTGGCTGCAGTAGGCTTGCAGCCGACCAATTATGTACAGTAGCCGAACCTCCTTTGAGCCTTTCGCCGCCGCCGCCGCCGCCAATGGACCGACCAGAACCCGTGCTGTCATGACCGAGTCCATCCACCCCACCTTGCAGCCCCGTCGCCGACTCTGAAAGAGAGAGCACCCGACTTAGGCAGACCCGCCGTCACTTCGCCCCGGCTTCGATGCGGGCATGTCCCACCTGCTGTCCAGGAGGCTGCCGTCGCTTCGACGCATCACGACTCTGTCCGCAATGACCTCGCCCATCGCGACGACGACGACGACGACGGCCGCCACCGCCACGGCCACGGCTATGGCCGCCATACCAGCTACGACCCCACCTGACGACACCAACACCGCCGCCCCCAAGAAAGTCCCCATCCCCCTCGGGGCGTCGACTACCGCGGCAAGGTCGTCCTGGCGCCCATGGTCCGCTCCGGTGAGCTGCCCTCGCGCCTGCTGGCTCTACACTACGGCGCCGACCTGGTCTGGGGTGAGTTCAAGACTTCCATTGCAGCCCATGCCCTACCCATACCATGCTGTCCCTACTCTATCCCATCCAGTCTCTTACAAAGACACCCACCACCCTACAACTCCATCCGCCCCCTCGAAAACGAGAAGCAAGACTAACAGCGCGCCCTTCCCCCGCCACCATCACAGGCCCCGAGACCGTCGACCGCGCCCTGATAGGGACGACACGCCGCGTCAACGCCGAGGCCGGCACGATCGACTGGACGCGCAAGCCGGCCCCCGGGACCAAGCCGGCGGCCATGGCGCACCACGAGGGCGTCATCTACCGGCTGCACCCGGAGCTGGAGCGGGGCCGCCTGATCTTCCAGATCGGCACGTCGAACCCGGACCTGGCCGTGGCGGCCGCGCGGCTGGTGGCCGCCGACGTGGCGGGCATCGACGTCAACGCGGGCTGCCCTAAGCCCTTCAGCACGCACGACGGCATGGGCGCCGCCCTGCTGCGCACCCCGGACCGCCTGGTCGCCATCCTCGAGGCCCTGGTGCGCGACGTTGCCCCCGAGTTCGGCGTCGGCATCAGCGTCAAGATCCGCCTGCTCGAGACCGCTGAAGAGACCGAGGCCCTCGTCCGCCGCCTCGTCGCCACCGGCATCACGGGCCTGACCGTCCACTGCCGCACCACCCCGATGCGGCCCCGCGAGCGTGCCATCCGCGGCCAGCTGCGCATGGTCGCCTCGGTGTGCCGCGAGGCCGGCGTCGCGTGCCTGATGAACGGCGACGTCGAGGGGCGCGACCAGGCCCGCCAGCTGGCGGGCGAGTACGGCGCCGACGGCGCCATGATCGCCACCGCCGCCGAGGCCAACCCCAGCGTCTTCCTCCCCGGCGGGCCCCAGGCCGTCCGGCCCTGGGAGGAGGTCGTGGAGCGCTACGTCCGCACCGCCATGGACGTGCGCAACAAGTACGGCAACACAAAATTCCTCCTCGCCCAGCTCGTCCCCGGCAAGAGCCCGATGCACATGCGCATGAACCAGTGCAAGAGCTACACCCAGATCTGCCGCCTGTTCGGCTGGGGCGGCGACGGCGGCGAGGACCTCGTCGAGCGCGCCCGCGCCGTCGACATTGCCATCGGCATCGACCCGGAGAAGGACACCAAGAAGCCCTTTGGCAGCAGCAGCAAGAAGAGCGGCAAGGGCAAGGGCAAGGCCGCCAAGGGAAGTGGCACCAGCAAGGGCGCCGACAACCCCTCCGCCCAGGCCGCCGGCGGCAACACGGTCAAGCCGCCGGGCCCGAAGAACCTGTCCCAGCGCGGCGTCACCGCGGGGCAGGCGCGCGACGACGCGGGTCAGGAACCGCAGCCCGAGCCCGCCGCCGCCGCTATCCCGGCGTGAGACAGCAATAAGGGGTCCCCGCGACCTAACCGGCGCGGCGGCATCGTACGAGTCAAAGTGCAGTTAGGGCATGGTGTACATATCGCGTGGACCGCATGGTATGCGGTCATGAGCATTTCAGGGCGTTGTTCTTTTTATATATAGACGGGGCACAATACCCAAAAGGACGGGGACAAGGGTTGGCCAACAAGGAAGACACCCACATGTAGTGCACATTAGCCAGAAAAGCAATGTAACCAACGAGATCTCTTTCCTAATTCCCTTCCCGGCTGTGCTTGCTCATGATTCGAATAATCAACATGTCTGGTTGACGGATACCCTCCGTCTCAAAGCTCGCTTTATTGTCGTAAAGTTGGTGACTTGCTTGTTTCCGTGGCACACATCGCTCGGAGTATATGCAGCCCGGCTTGGTGAGGAATCGAAGCCATGAGACCGTGACTCCCGGCGCTTCCATGATGCGAGGGAACCAGTCTTCAGTTTCCTTTCCTATTGGCAAGCGCCACGATCCAAGCCGTCACGTCAAGAACCCCCACTCCCTTCTGCCCCTTTGCCTCACTCCTACACCCTCTTGCCTTGTGCGAGGAGATCCGAAACCTTGGGTGGTAGAACCAGGGCACTTCGATCGTTGCGGCGATGGAAGTCGACAAGCGACACAGCCGTCTTCTCCGGCAGGTCTTCGTGGATAAAATGGCCGGCCTCGGGGAAGACCTGGAGCGCATACTTGCCTGCATCCGAGTCAGCGCTGAAATGATGGGGGTGGGCGGCACCATGCCTGCGTATGAGATGGCAGAACGTACCTTGCATCTGCCCGATCGTTAGCTCTGTATCTAGCCGGTCCGTGCCGGCGAGCAGCAGCAGCTTGCCGCCGCGGGCGCCGAGGAACTTCTTGCTGAGCCCCACGAACCAGTCCTCCCAGAAGGGCTGGGTGGCTGCGAGGTCGGTGCGCCACACCCAGGGGCGCGACGACGACGACGACGACGACGACGACGGTGCTGTCGACGAGTATTGTTGTGATTTTTGCTCTTCTGCCACCTGGGCAGGTGATGCTGCCGCAGCACCGTCGCTTTGAACGCCGCCCCAGCGCCGTCCGCTGGCACACCCCCGACCCGTCTCAACAGAGCGGGAACGCTGACGCGCGCCGAGGTCGAGTTGCGGACGGTGCGAGAGCGAACGTGCCAGTCGATGGCAGCCTCAACGCTAGCGAAGCCGGCCGGTCGCGTCGACAGGTACGTGTGCATGGACTGCAGAGCATCGATGGCCGAGCCCTCGACCACATCGAGCACCGTGTAACCCAGCAGCGCGGAACCGAGCGAGCCACGCAGCGCCAGTTCCGTCACAACCGCACCGCCCAGCGAGTGACCAACCAAGACGATGGGCGGCAAGGCCTTGTTCCCATCTCCGGCTGTGGCCCCGGCCCCGCCATTGGTTCCTGTCGAAGAAGACCACCGCATCTCGGCCTGCGTGAGGCGGATCACTGCGTCGAGGTCCGAGGCCAACGTCTGCAGACTCAGGTCGGGTTTCCGACCGCCCTCGCCTTCCTCGCCGGGCACCTTGGTGTAGCCGTGGCCGCGGGCATCGACCGATAGGATGCCGGCCGAGGGAGACGCTTCCGAATCTCGGCGCCGACGACGGCGAAGGACAAGCCGGAGGAGCCGGCGCCGTGGTGCATGATGAAGAGGGGGCCCTTGCCAACGGGAGACGACAGGTAGGCGTGGTATGTGGGGGCGGAGCCGGGGTCAGCTCGCGGGTCCGTGAGGAAGAGCTCACGCTCGAAGTAGGCGGTCCAGGGGGTCTGCTGCATGGTGCGGCCGGCGCCACGAGGCGCGCTGGAAGGAGTGTCAGCCGTCTCTGCGGTGGTGGTCGGGCGCTGGCGGCTAGGCGGGGGCCGCACCGGGCTTACCCTTGCGGCCTGGCAAACAGCTTCTGGCTGGGAGAGGGGATGATGGTGCCGGTGGACGAAGCGGACGAGGCCGACGACGAGTCGTCGTCGATGTGCTCGGGCAGGTCGGCGGGGGCACCGTCCTCGATCTCGGCCGCGTCCTCGTCGCGCTCGTCGAACGTAGCCGAGGGCAGCGCGCTCAGCTTGTTCTTCGCCCAGGCCCTTTGTAGATCGCTCATCTTGCCTTGCCACTCTGTCCCTCTGCAGGTTGCTGCCGGTATCTGGGCGCGGGCAGGATCAGGCGCCGGCGCAAGCGCAGACACCACCTGACCTGACCCGGAGCTGTGGTGAGCGCGAGGGGCAAGGCGGCTGTGAGGGATGATGATGCGGGGGGTGCTTTGAGTTCCGGTGGCCTGAGTGGCGCTGTGTTTACCGTCGAGCAGGTCCTCCTTGTCGATTAGGTACTATACCCAATGGCCGCGCCCGCGTGTCGGGTCTGGACATGTGTTGTGTACGGGGAGAGTTAGCGTCGGTGTTTCAAGGCCTTGAGCTGTCTGTATTCGGCGTTGGGAGCATCGGCGGAAGGTGCTGGTGGTCGGTCGGTCGGCCCTACCCGTGGACGTCCGTCGCAGGTGGTGGGGTCCGCCTGCCCCGCGTGGGACAGACAGCAAGCAGCACGGCTCCAGCTTCCTTCCACATCGCCGCCCGCAGCTTCCGCGAGTGTAGGTACTCTCTCAATGGACATTCGAGGATGCGGCCGGCTTTGTCAACCGGGACCTGACTACAGCTGCAGAGTCTGGGGCCCATCAATCAATACCTAGAAATACTCATCCATCTTTGTTCTCTCAGATACATGCACTGTACTTTCAACTTTATGGTACATCCGACGACTTGCTGAAGGAGGTAGCTCGGGTGCTAATTACATACATGTATGGTTCTATACATGTACATGGTGTATTGGTTACAGGTGCCCCTGGCAACCTCCACCTCAATACGGGCAGGCTAATTCAAGCTGATCAATCACTTCAATGACGTATGAATCGCACATGAGATCTCCAGTTGCCAGATCTTGGAGCCAAGGCATTGGAATTGACAGCCCAGCAACAGAAGTCTCGTGTCGCGAGGCTACCTCAATGACACTGGAACCACTTTCCACCACCTGCACCTGGTATTTCAGATACGGATCGTCATACGAGAATATACACAGATGTATGATCGCTTGCTCATGGCACATGGTGTCCTTAGCACCGGCCATCTCAACCGGAAGCGCTGGCTTTCCCGGCTGCTTGAAGCCGCATCTTTTGATGCCCCAGTCGCTTGTAACCGACACCCTTCAGATTGACCCAGACTGTCGCGGATCCCTCAATGGCTTCTCAAAGCCAAATTGGCTATCCCTGCCCCAGTCTTATGATGTTGCCGTACTCGGGTACCGCGGCTCTGCTTACGCGACAAGTCGTCCTGAGGGATAGGGATGCGCACATGGTGCGAGCAGAAGCCCAGTCTTTTGAAATTGCTGGTCGAGGGACTATCCGGCCTTGAACAGCTGCATTGCTGAACGAAGCTGGAAGGACAACCACGACAGAGATTGGCTCTCCCCCCCCCCCCCCCCCCCCCTCTCTCTCTCTCTCTGTGCGTGTGTGTGGCTGCAGTGAAGCGCCTGTCCTTGTCCAGCCGGGATACCTGCAGCCCGCAGTACGCAATCTGATCGCGCAAGGCTGCCATGTAGGCGCGCAGTCTGCACTGCACTATCCTGATGCAAAGCCAACATTGAACTTGAATGGAATGCGGGAAAGCAAGCCAGGGGTTCCTTTGGCTTCACTGGGCCCATGGCTTAGAGAGGGAGATTAGGCGAGTGGGGTGGGTTGCTTGCCTGCGGCACCTTGGGTCCAAACTCATGTTTTTTTTTCAGGTTGGACTTTTCGTAAAATAGAATGCGCCAGGGAGAGCCTCGGTGGCTGAAAGCCATTGGCGGCAGCCGGCGGAAGAGGCGCGTTCAGATGACTTCGGCGCGGCCAGCCTCCACCAGCGGTTTGGCATCAGACCACCTCGTGATGACAATGTCGCCCACTGATCCTTCCACAACGTCGTCCTGGTCTATCCCGCGGCCGATTACCTTGGTGTCGATGAGCAAACGAATAAAGACGGCGGACTCGAGGTCAGGGGTGTCGATCATGCTGATGTTGCCAGACGCGTCGTTCAGGTTTTGCAGAGTCGGGGGAAGGAGGACAGGAACGAAGACAGATAGTGGTTGTGAAGCAGGGCCTGGTGCCGCGTGGCGTAGGCCAGCTCGGTTTCGGAGAGGCGGGCGCGGAGATCGGGGGACGACAGGTAATGAAGGGTGAATTTGTCAATCTGGAGCAGGTCAGTAAGGTAGAGGATCTTGGGCGGTCTGCTTCGCAAAGGGACCGAGGGGCAGCAGCACCTTTGCTATCCTGGCGCGCAAGAAGCTCCTGACGAGGAACTTGAAGCGCTCGAGCTCGGTCTGGATGACAATGAGAGCGAAGTTGGTTTTGGGGTCCATGTCGCCGGTCATCTCCTCGACCTTTTCGATCTGGTCCTTGATGCGGTCGTTGATGCGCTCGAAGAGCCCGCCGGCGGGCCAACTGAGGGAGAAGGAAGGAAGATGCGTGAGCCTCGAGGCGCAGACTGGTGGGATGCCCCGGAGAGGGGGGGTGAGGCGGCGCAACCTACCTCAAGAGTTCGGGGGCCGATCTCTCGGCGACCCAAGCACGCGTCAACGCCTGCAGGTCGCGCGTCTCCTCGGGAATGGGGTCGGAAGCGGGGCCGACATCGCGCAGAATGTCGTCTATATCCATGGTGCGAGACAGGGCAGGGCGGCGCCGAGGGGCGGCCGAGCAGTGCAGAGAGCTGTGGTCGCGCGAAGCCACGACGACGACGACGTGGACAAGCTGGCGGCCGCGACGAGGAACGCGTCGGGTGGGCCTCGACCGAGAAAGCGGCGGCGGCGGGGTGAGGGGTCCTCCAGCCCTGCGTCCGGCACAGCGCGCTAAGATGGCCCTGAGCTCAGGTGAGCTTCAGTGGAACATGGAGCCCAGGTCTCCATCTCCAGGCACGCCAATGTACCCTGCACATGGACACCTTATAACCATTTGAGTCCCAGCCGATGTCTTGAATAATTGTCAATTCAGAAAGGCCTATTATTCGCTCTTTAAATGGGATTCTCAACCCAAGCTCCTGTCCCTCGACTTCCGGTGAACACACTATGGCTGTTCAGTTTTGTGCCCATACCAAGTACCTACCTACCTCGAAACAGATCCAGATAGGTTACTTAAGGTACTGTAGTAGGATGTGGACTGCCCCGCGAGATGGTATGATGGAACCTCCGTCGTGGCTTAAAGCCCCCTACCGTCAGTTCTCTACCAAACCCGTTTCCGGCGTCGCGCCAAACCCGCGCCTCTCCTCAGCCTCCGCACCAGGCCACAGCCGGATCCCAATTCCTACGAGTACCTCGGCTTCTTCTTTCATGATGAGCCTTGTGATGTAGGTAGGTAGGTATGTAGTTCTTCGTAGCCTGGCTCTGCCGGCTCTTATTACTTGACTCCTTCACATCCATGCCTCACGTACCTGATCTGTACCTGCTCTGAACTGTCAACCCCCTCATCCCTGCCCACGCTGCCCTATCTCAGACACTGGCTGCTAAGTGTTACCAGTACCACCATGTCCGACATCATCCGGAGCCCCACTGCCGGGCCCGCCCGGGACAGCGGGACCCACGACGACGGCGCCGCCGCACCGGCGCCGGCGCCCGCGGCCGCGGAAGCGAGGCGGCCCCCCTACGTCAGCTACATGCACGAGATCTACACGCGCGGTGTGCTGACCGGCGAGCGGCCGCCACTTACAACGGACCCCAGCAAGCTGCAGGCCGCCGCCCGCGCCGCGATGCAGCCCGAGGCCTACCACTACATCGCGGGCGGCGCCGGCGAGGGCGCCACCATGGACGCCAACCGCCTGGCCTTCCGCCAGTGGAAGGTTGTGCCCCGCATGCTGCGGCCCACGGCCCCGCGCGACCTGTCCGTCACCCTCTTCGGCTGCCGCTACGACTCGCCCCTCGTCTGCGCCCCCGTCGGCGCCCAGAGCCTCTACCACCGGGACGGCGACGCCGGCACCGCCCGCGCCTGCGCCGACCTCGGCGTCCCTTTCACCATGAGCACCGCGTCATCCGCGACCCTCCAGGACGTCGCGGCGGCCTGCGGTGCCACTCAGAGCAGGGGCAGCGGTGGCGGTGGCGGCGACGGCGACGGCGACGGCGACGGCGACAGCAACTACGGCGGGCGCTGGGAAGGGGGCGGCCACCGCTGGTTCCAGCTGTACTGGCCGTCGGACGACGCGGTCACGGCGTCCATCCTGCGCGCCGCCCGCGCCGCCGGATTCTCCGTCCTCGTCGTCACCCTCGACACCCCGACCACGGGCTGGCGCCCCGCCGACCTCGACGCCGCCTACCTCCCCTTCCTGCGAGGCCACGGCAACGCCGTCGGGCTCTCGGACCCGGCCATGCGCGAGCGCACCGCCCGCGCGGCCGGGCTCACAGCGGAGACCGGCGGTGGGCGCGGCGGCGGCGAAATCCCGCCCTTGCTCGCCGCCCGCGAGTGGCTCGCCGTCGCGTTCTCCGGTGACGCGCGCCCCGCGCGGGACCTGCGCCTGCTCCGGCGGCACTGGGACGGCCCGATCGTGCTCAAGGGCGTGCTGCGGGCCGCGGACGCGGTCGAGGCGCTCGGGGTGCTGGACGTGGAGACCCGGCGGCCCGTCGTCGATGGCCTCGTCGTCAGCAACCACGGGGGCAGGCAGGTGGACGGCGCCGTGGCGGCGCTCGACATGCTGCCCGAGGTGGTGGAGGCCGTGCGCAAGCTCAGCGGCGGCGGCAGTAGCGGCGGCGGCGGCGTCGGCGGCGGCGGCGGGGATAGACAGGCGTCTGCGCCGGTGCCAGTGCTGTTCGACTCCGGGGTGCGCACCGGGGCCGACGCGGTCAAGGCGCTGGCGCTGGGCGCCAGGGCCGTCCTGGTCGGCCGGCCGCTCATGTACGGGCTGGGGGCGCGGGGCGGCGACGGCGTGCGCCACGTGCTCGCCTGCCTCCTGGCGGACCTCGACAACACCATGGGCCTCGCCGGCATCAAGAGCGTGGGCGAGATCGGCCCGGACACGATCCGCCGCGTCGTCTACCCGGGCGACGTCCGGGCGAACCTGTGAGCAGTCGGGCTGTCTGGGCTCCACTACACCAGTGCTTTCCATTGGCATGCGTCAGTACCGACTACCTAGGCACCTACTCGTTCCAGATCTACGTGCCACCTTTTGTGGAGGTGGATTGTTTCATGGTGGTGATGTCCTTCTTTGGTGGACGAAAGCTATGCGAAGGAAGGGGAGACGTTGCCAGGCTTTCTGTACAGTCATTTGATACTTCTACAGCCAACTTGTTACACAGAGAACGGACTGCTGCTACTCGTACTTTCCGTAGAGACTTCCAATCACATTGCGGTGGCGGCGGGTGCGGGTGCTGCAGTAGACGAGATCTCCAATCTATTGGTGATATGGGATATCGTAGTTGGCAGAGTTTCCAACAACATCAAGCCCGCTTGGCTCAGCGGTAGAGCGCCTCACTAGTAGTCTATAATTCCGATTAACTAGGAAATGAGGAAGTGACTGGTTCGACTCCAGTAGTGGGCATGCGCAATTCCTTTTGGCCTCGACCCCTCCGTCGATCTCGATTTTATGTTACCGTCCCACGCTCACGAGAGCGTCTCTTGTTTTGCAAGTTATGTGCCTTTTTTGCTCTGAAATCCCCCTTCGTTCCTTTTTGCGTATCGTCCTGTCTTCTCTTTCTAGCTGTACTCGCCGACACTATCTATCCTATTGCGTGCAGACAGACTCACCCTCGCTCACCGGCTCTTGCGGAAAGGAAGGCGCGTGGGTGCTCGTGATGAATCAGGCATTGTGCGCAATCACAGAAGGAGCGCCCCCCTTGCAATGAATGCACCGTGAGTTCGGTTGCGAGTGCATACTCACATACTCCATGTCGTACGAGGGGGGGACCTGCTTGTAAGCTAGCGTCGACCATCGGCCATCGCACCCCGACCCCACCACATCGCCCCATCCTCCTCCCCCTTTCATCCCTGTCGCCTCATCGCGAGCCCCGTTCACGATCGTGGTCCTGGTCACATCGCTCACGCAGTACGAGTATCGTGCAGCCAGGCTTCCGCTACCGTTCGCGCGATCCCAGCTTGCCTGGTCCCTGCCCGACACTCTGCCCGGTCCCACGATTCGAACGCACATGGATCGCCACGCAGGGCGGCATCCGTGCATGCAAGGAACCAACGCCCCTGCCCTCCCTCCCCTGGTCCTTGGGTCTCGACATTTTTGCCCGACCACATTCTGGGGGGTGTCCGTACGAGTACATGTACTCGTCCCGGTATCCGCATCGTCCCAACTAGGTACTCACCGAAACCTTGATCAGTGGTTAAGCGATGCTGACGAAACCTCCTGTCTAACCAGATCAGTCGAACTTTTGTCAAGGATGATCTCACCTCCACTCGGGCATTTCTGCACGAGACCCTCACACGCCTCATACCGACCGTCTCAAGACTGGATCGACTACGATTTCAAAGTACTCCGTATGCGTTAGATGCTTGGAACCGGTATGGCTACTCTGTCAGGTGCCTAGGTAATTACCTACCTACGAGTAATGTACTGGCTCCTAGCGGACGGCGACCCCTCGATAACCCTCGAAGAGATACAAGAAAGAAGACATCCAATTACCACGCGCACTGAGCCATCACCCGCGGCCCGTGCCGGCTCTCTTGCGCAACCGGCACGGCCAGGCGTACGGCACAGCGGTGAAGTGGGTTTCGAACGTCCAGTCCTTGCCCGGGCTGATCTGCTCCATCTCGTAGTCGCGCGTCACCTGCGCGGCTATCTTGCTGATCTCAAAGTGCGCCAGGTTACGGCCGGGACACTGGTTATATCCGGCACCCCACTGCGTCGGCAAAAGGTCAGCCACGCACCGGCTCTCAGCCGACGTCAAGGAGAGGTACGACTGAAGTCGCAGAAAGGCGGGGTGTCTCGACTTACGTGGATGAGGTACTGATCCATGCGCCTGGCCCTGTCCGGGTCCATCCAACGCTCGGGGCTGAACTGGTCTGCGTCCTCGCCAAAGAATGCAGGGTTCCTGTGGTAGACCCACGGGTTCACGCTCAGCACCGTCTGCCAAGACGTGTCAGTCGTCAGCCATTCAATCACTCAGGAACGAAGCCAACGACACGATGCATTCGAAAACTTACACCTTCGGGGAAAAACCGATCGCCGATGGTGATGCCGTCGGCTGGGGCAACCCTCGGGAGGCCGGTAGCCACCGCCGAGTGACAGCGATATGTCTCCTTGATCTGCAAAGCACACCATGATGTCAGTTGCCAGTAGAGCATTCCAAGAGGCAATGGGGGCGGGCGAGACTCACGCAGGCCTGCAGATAGGGCAACTTGGAGGCCTCGGCGTACGAGACGATGCGGGACAGCTCGCCGCGGGCCTGGGCGGCGTCGACCTCGGCACGGAGGCGGGCCAGGACCGCCGGGTTGCGGATCACATTGTAGAAGAAGCCCTGCAGGGAGGCGCTGGTGGTGTCGGCACCGGCGCCGACGTTGGCGACGGCGGCACCGAAAATCTCGGACTCTTCCATACGCTCCGGGTTCTGGCGGCGCACACCCAGCCAGCGCTCCATCATATCCGAGTAGACGGTACGCTCCTTGCTGTCCTCACGGGAGCGAATGGCGGCCAAGCAGGTGTCGAAGATGTGGGACGACGGCTGAATCCCCAGGCGGCTCAGCAGCGGGTTGCCGAGCGTCAGGTTGTGCAGCCAGACATAGTGGCCCATGATGGCGACGTAGAGGGCCAGGGCGCGCGTGTTGGCGATGGCGCTCCGGATGTCGGTGCCCGTCTCGACGAAGCCGAACGACTGCGAGAAGGTGACGACGCCGAGGACGTCGAAGGCGAAGTAATTGAACCAGCGATCAAAGTCTACGGGTGTGTCGTTGAGGGCCAGCTCATCGAGCTGGGCCGTCAGCAGGCCGACTATCTCGTCGACCTGCGCCTCAGCCTTGATGATGTTGGACAGGGCATAGCCGGCGGCCACGTTCCTCGACTTGTGGATGTGTCTCTTGGGATCCAGCTCCGACATCTGGTTCACGCACCGGTAGTCGGGGAGGCTGAAGATGGAGTACCATGATCCCTTGGGTGGTGGGCCTGTCAGCATTCAGCCGGTACTATCATATGTACGAACAGGCAAACGACGACGACGACGACGACGACGAGACTTACCTTGGGAATGTTGGCGTGCAACAGCAGCTTGATGGCGTCCGGGTGGCAGACGCTGACCTCCTTCTCGGAGATGCGCACAAAGGGGCCATGCTGGCGATGCAGCCGGATCATGACCTCCTCAGTGTGGCCTTTGCACAGCTGCCAGACCTGCCACAGGCTGGAGCACGACGCCAACAGCGGCCCGGGGACATTGCGGATCGCCGGCGCAAATCGCCGCCGGAGGGCGGCACCCAAGCACAGGGCGGCGAGCTTGAGAAGGCAAGAGCGCCACGACAGGTCGAGGGCGAAGTCAAGGACACGCATGATTGGCGGATGGGGTGTGGATTTGGATGCCCAACACAACGGCACTGCACCCGCACGGCAAGCGGACAAGGCGGCACGGCACGGCACGACACGACGCGACACGACACGCGACGCAACGGAGCGGGAGGCGCTCTTTGCACTGCGGGTACGCAAACCGGCCAAGCTGTTAGTGTGTGTGCGTGTGTGGAGGTATGTGTGCTGTTGATGTGTGTGTAACAGAAAAGGTGCTTGTTCTTGTTTCCCACTTGCCGGGCTTGTCAGATGAGGAACGTGGCGGCACGGCTGCGGTGACGAAGGTGGGAGAGTGGCATTTTCCTCCACACGACGGACGATCGCCGACTCTCTTCAGCTCACCCGTCCGCTTCAGCTCACGCATCGTTACATTGCCGGTGCTCTCGCGGGCCGGACTTGACCCCGACTGGGCAACTGCTCGGCTCTGCAGCGTCGCACTCGACAGGGAACACCCCCGGAGCGTTCCCGCGCAGGCGCGATAGCAAGCCAATGGCGGAAGACGGTATTTGCAGCAGAGACGCAACGACAGGGGTTCGGACCAGGGCTCTACTACCACAAGCTGCAAGTGCTACCCCCACTCTCCACTACGGGGATCCCTACTCGTAAGCGTGGTAAGCTAAAGTGAAGCCCGCCACGGTTTTAACTCTTCTTCGCCTGGTGGCGGAAAGGTCCGCGTGGACGGGCGATTTGCTTGCCGAGTGAGAAGCAGCGTCGAGACAACGAGGCTAATGAACTAACTAGGAGAACAAGGAACGGCCCGCTTGAGTGTGATGATAACAAAAGGTGGCTTTGCGGATCCAGAGCGCGACACGCGCGAGTCGGCAAATCAAAGTGCCACAGCGGGACAGCAGCACAGCGGCACAGCGGCACAGAGGGTGTCAGAGCAGATTAACTCGGAAGCCCCCGTGACGGACGACGTCTGCGTGTTTATAGCGCCAACGGCGTGTGGCACTGGATTGGACCCGTAACCCTTCAGCCAGCAAGCAGCAGCTCTGCTCTCATCATAAAACGGAGAACTCGTACGAGTACGTACGAGTACTCGCGCGACTCGTGAAGAACAGGGGGGAAGGGAGGAAAAGGGGGGCCTGACGGCGGCCCCCGCCCGGCCCTGCAAGTCTTGCAACAAGAAGACCTCGACGGCTTCGGCACGCCATCTCCACCAGCATGGAGCATGGGCGGGATGCGTGCGTGACAGGGGCACAGAGTGGCTCCTCGCTTGCGCCAGAAGCCGGGATAGGGCTCCCGATCGTTCGTGGCCGTCTTGCCTACGAGTACTCCGTACTCGTGCCCTCAACCCGGTACACGTACCCTCGCCCGCTTCGCTCTGGTGGGAAGCGTAGCAGCGAAGAGTGAAAACGATTGCCCGTCTTCATGGGCTCATTACTGGCAGCACAGAATCAGTGCCCCTCTGCAGCCTTTCTATCTCTCTCTCTCTGCTTTAGAGAGTCAGCAGAGCTAGGACAAACCAGAGAACCGAATCGTGCGGCATTGTCGACATGGGCTTCGAAAGCCTCGTTTCTTCTTCCTCTTCTCCCTCTCCTACTCGCCCCCTACTCGCCCGAAAGCACACTTGACGACATAACAACAAGAAACAAAGAAACAACGCCCGCACACGAGGCCTGGGGTTTGGAGTCTGGGCGTCGCCATCTCACTTGAAGGCCCCCGACACCGTCATGGCAACTCCGCCGATGACGCCCGAGTTCCTGGCCGAGGACCAGCGGCCGGCCGCGCGCATCGCCATCAGCTTCGTGACGGCCATTGCCCTGGTCGTCGTGTGCGTGCGCATCTGGGTGCGCCACCGTATGATGGGCGAGTTTGGCTGGGACGATGGATTCATCTGTGGTGCTACAGTACGTCATATGTCCCTTTTGCTCTTTTTATCTCTCGCTTACTGACGCCCTTCTAATAACACAGCTCGTCAACATCGTCGTCATGGCCCTCACCTTCCAGGTCCTCAAATACGGCGCCGGCCGGCACATCTACGCCCTCGACCCGGCTGCAGACATGGTGCCCATGTACAAGTGGCTGCTGTCGGCCCAGATCACGTACATGGTGGCGTTGTACCTGTGCCGTGTGTCGGGGCTCGCCTTCTACGCTCGCCTCAACCAGATTCCCCGCTTCCGCCTGTGGCTCAAGCTGTCCCTGGCCTTCATCACCGCCGTCTTCATCGCCCAGGTCCTGCTCATCGCGCTGCAGTGCGTCCCGCTCGCCGCGCTGTGGGACCCGACCCTGCTGGCCTCGGGCCGCGCCGTCTGCCTGGGTTCCAACGTCATCTTCATCACCACGGCCGCCATGACCATTGTCTGCGACTCGATCGTGCTGCTCCTGCCCCTCAGCATCGTCCTGACGGTCCAGGCCAGCCCCCGCCGCAAGGCCGCCCTCGCCTTCGTCCTGTGCTTCGGCGTCTTCGCCGTCGCCACCTCGGTCGCCCGCATCGTCGCCATGGTCCCCGCCTCAACCCGCGAGGACGCCACCTGGTACTTCTCCGTCGTCATGATCTGGTCCGACGTCGAGGTCAGCACAGCCATCGTCGCCCTGTCCCTGCCGGCTCTGCGCGGGCTCTTCGGCCTGCTCCGCGGCGAGGGCGGCAGTCGCGGAAGCGGCGGCAAGGACAGCGGTGGCAGCGGGGGAAGCGGCTCCGGCTCCGGCTCTGGCTCTGGCTCGGGACCCAAAAGCGGCGGGTACCACCGCACCGCCGACGAGACGGACCACCCCAACAGCCGGACCGGCACGCGCCACGGCGACTACGAGATGGGCTGCGGAGGCAGCGCTGGCGACCCTTACAGCCGGCACGCCGCGGCAGGGGCGGCGGCCAGCGAGGAAGCCTTGTGGCACCAGCACCAGCACCAGGGGGCCGGCATTGGGGTCGCCGTGAGTCCCAACATCAAAGAGTGGGAGAGCGGCAACGCCGTGAGGGTGCGCGAGGCACCGTTGTGAGCGATGCGCAGGCCGAGAGAGAGCCGGGGGAACAACGAAAAAAGGGGGGGAAGAAAAGAAGAAACTTGACCACACACGGGAAGAAAGGAGGGGAGCGAAGCCCTTGGGTTTGGAGATGGTGGGTGCTGATGGTCAGCTGAGGACGCCCAACAGATGCTGTGACTCTGTACATGCTTTACCCTCCCTTCCCTGTGCCCGGGGATGAGATGAATGAGAATATGATGATGCCTTTCTCTACAGAGGAGAGAGCCACGATCTCCTCGTATCGTTCATACTGCGTAGAGCGAGCTGTTGTAGCCCCTGACTCGGGGTCGCCGCAACTCGCAGCTTAGTGTCCCAGTAGGCATCAACGCACGCGTCCAGCGGCTCGCGTGCCGGTGAGCTTTCGTAAAGTGATGTCATTTGCCTTGCGGAGGATACAGTACAATACTAGAGGCCTTGCCTCCTGGGGAGAAGGAGAAGACGGCCACAGACTGAAGAGGGAAGAAGGGAAATGGCAAAGACAGGGAGGCCAGGCGGGTTTGCGCAAATCCGCGTGGGCCATTCGCTCTCCAACACGATTGATGCCTGGTTGGCCCTCTCCAAGCCACACACACACACACACACACACAAACCTTGCATCCCCCTTTTCTTCCCGTCTTCACCGCTGTACAAGCCACCAACCTCGATTTTCGCTCATGCTTCTTCTGCTCTTTCCTGCCTCTTTTGATGCCTCGTGTCTCTCTACATGCCTCTGCAGACAGCAGAGAACCGTGTCGATTTCTTTTTTTTTTCTCTTTGGCTCCCTAAAACCCATTCACAGTAACAAGATCCGTAACACAAGGGCATAAGCGGGGTTAAAGGTCTGAGGGCTGACGCGTTCGGCGGTACGTTTTCCCGTGAGCAGCACCGCCGCCAGGCCTGTGTGAGGGCCATCGAGTCACGTCGTCGCCGCTGGAGTAGCCGGTGTGACCGTAGACTGACGACGTCAGCGACCGCAGCGAGTCGGCGTTGGCGCTGTCGTCCAAGCCGTAGAGCTGTAGTCGGCCGTCGGCACGGCGGTCGCGAGTGAGGGAGGACCGGCTGGAGGCATGCGAGGCGCTCTCGTGGGGTCGCGCTGCCGGGGCTCTCTGTGCGTTCATGTCGTCTTCGCTGGAAAACTCTGCCAGCTGTTAGCAAGGTAGTTTGCCTGGCACACACAGCCGCACACATGAACTCGGACGCGAGGCCTCTATTTGTCAGTATGTAAGCACTCACCAAGTCGTCGGCGGGCCATGACAGCCCTGGCTCTCTCCCAGGCCGGATCGTCCGCCTCGGAGGCCTCGTCTATCGCGTAGGACACGGCCCCCATGTCGCACTCGGCGTCGGAATCGCAGGAGGCTACCGAGAGCACGGTCAGACTGGGACTGTGGCGGGGCGGGAAGGTGGACGTGGCTGATCCGCGGGCGGCCGAGCTGGCAGACTCGACCGCGGCGTCGAACAGCTTACCGGCTTCCGCGAGTTCCCGCTCGGCTCGCGCTTCGGCCTCTCTCTCCAGCATGGACCGAGCTTCTTCCTAGGAGTCGTTCGCAAATTCGGTAAAGGGCGTGGCTCGCTGTCGGTAGGCCTGCTCTACAGGCGTGGGGGGTCCCGGTTGTCATATTCGCGAGACCCCTCTTGGCCTCGTCCCCGGCCGTGGCTACTCTTCTTGTTCCAGGCATCGTAGGCCGCCTTGGGGTCGTCCCCGGATCGGCCGGTCCAAGTATCGTAGGCCGCTCGAGGGTCATCGAGCAGGTCGTGGACGCGTCCAGCAATGGCGGCCTCGGATGATCCTCGGTTCAGGAGAGGCGATCGTGGGCTCGATCCGCCTCCGCCTCCGCCTCTGTCCGATCTCTTCTCCGGCTTGGCAAATCTATCGCGGTGCTTTGACGAGCCTTTGTGGGCGCGGTCCTTGTGCGGCACGACGTCGGACTGGCTGCTCGCAAGCTCGGAGGATTCGTTGCGCGCCGTGGGCAAGTGGTAGACCGCATGGCTCTTTGAACGAGGATCGTGATCCGTCGCGTGTCTGCGGCGTTCTCTGTGCGTCTTGGTTGACTTCTGGGACCCGGATATTTCAGAGCCGCGTGTGCCTGCCGCTGCGGGTCTTGTATCTTGGAAGCGGCCTTGATGCTTCTGGGGCTGGTCGCCTATCTTGAACATGCCATGCTCAGACAGCTCTTCCGACAGGTTGACACCGGACAGCATATGCTCAAGGATCTGCTTGACCACAGCGAGCGTCTTGGCAGTGCGAGACTTGGAATGGCGGCCGCGGCCAACAGCGTGGGACACGGCGTCGATGATTTCCGGCATCTGAGATGCCACGTTAGACTTCCACGACCCAGGACCATCCGCGACCTTTGAAGCTATCTCGATCACCTCGGGTATGATGGTGGCCAGATCTGGCTCCGAGTCCAGCGACGACGACGCCGGCGACCCCTTGCTGGGAATGCCGGTGGAGGGGATTTGAACCGACGAGACTTGACGCGGCGCAGCTTGGGAACCGCGGTGGGCGACGATGCCCGTGAGCTTGAAGCCTCGGCAGACGACAAAGAGGGTCTTCTTTCTGTGTGGGACAAGCGCCCCATGAGGTCCTCCAGTCTGTCGAGTTCTTTGTCTCTTTGCTCGGAGAACGTTTCTGTCTCTTCCGGGTGGGAAGACTGAGCACACTGAGGCCCGAGGCTGGCTGATTCACCATGACTCTTTGGAGAGTGAGTCAAGTCTGCAACAGAACGCCGGACCTGCGACGAGTTCCAGTCAGTAGTGAAGGGCGGGTGGGTAGCTTCTAGAGATGAGACCTTTCGATTTTCAAATTCTTCTTTTGACAAACTTTCCTCCGAGTCATCTGAGGCTCTGCTGCCTCTCTCATTCTGGCTCGATTTGGGGTTACTTGGCATATGTGCCTTCTTCATACAGCTCTGACAGTATTGCACCGGCGGGCGCTCGCCTATCTCCAGCCGGTTGGACTCTTGGTAGTCGCGGCTGCGCTTCTTGCCGCAACCCGCGCAGTGGTGATAGTGCATAACGCGTCGAGACATATCGAGTGGCGTCTTATTGGCCTTGTCAGGCTTCTTGGAGCTCTCGGCGGCGCCTTCAGCCCCTCTAGCCTCTGGATCGCCGAGTCTCTCCTGCTGAGTGACCGACCTGTAGTGTCTCTCGAATGCCGCGGCTTCTCCTCCGTTCTCCTTGTCGTCTGTTGGCTGCGTTGTGGCTGCGTCTTCTCCCACGTGCGGGAAACCCGCGCGAGGCGGTTTCAGGGGCGGAGGCCCAGAAGCCGAGAGCGGGCCCGAGGGCATGTGTAAGTTGGTGGCATTTGACGGAGGGAAGCCTGGGCCGAAGCCTGGCGACGGTTGGGCGAAAGGACTCTGGTACGGCATGGCAGACATTGGCTGAAGCTGTGGCGCCTGGAAACCCGGGAAACCAGCTAGAGGCGGGTTGGCCTCCCACGGAGGCTGCTGCTGCTGCTGCTGTGTCCAGTAAAGCATTGATCCCGGGGGCTGTTGCTGGAACTGCAGGTCGCAGGGCTGCCCGAAGGCACCCAGGCCTGGAGAGTTCAGGGCACCCATGTTCAGAGGCGGCGGCCCGTAAGAAGGCATGCTCGGGCCCACGGACGGCGTCGGTGTCTGTGAGAAGGGGCCTTGCAACGCAGACGGTGGGCGGCTGATGGACTCGGTCGTGTCGGAGTCTGACGTCTCGGCATCACTTGTTGCGCCGTCGTTGGTGTTCGATGCCGAAGTACGCAGGATGCTCTTCAGTGGCGCTGCTGGGGACGAGGCAGTGCGCACAGCCTTCTTTTCTTTCTTCTTTTTCGGGGCTTTCTTCGTCTTTTTGTGACGCCTCCTGGCTCTTCTTGGCGGGACGATGATGACTTCTTCGACTTCGCTGTCATCAGAGGTGCCGTCGGACTCGGTTGCGGAAGCGCTGCGAGACCTCTTGACTCTCCTGATCTTTGCAGATTTCTGGACTTTTCTCGCCGGTTTCTTGCCCTCACTCTCGGGCTCGGTTGATTCCGAATCCGTGTCCGAGTCTTCGGTGTCGGTAGCGATGCTGATTCTCCGGCGTGGCTTCTTCGCGGCCGGCGTCGCAGCCTCGACTTTGCGGTCACGATTCTTCGTTCTCCGCGGCGGCGTGTCGTCCTCGTTGCCAGACTCCACCGCCTGAGCCGCCGGGTCGATATCGAAGACAGGGCGGGATCGCGCCGGCGCCGGCGGAAGCGTGACAACACCAGACGTCTGGGACGCGTAGCTGGGCCGTCGCGCGATGCCATGGCCGCGAGCAGGTCGGATTTGGCGAGAGAGCTCTCGCGGGCCCGGGATTCCGAACATGCCTCTCAGAATAGACACACTTGGCCGTCGCTGCCGAGCCAGGACCGGCTCCCCGTTCCGCGACATGAGGTAGACGCCCGGACGCCCAGGCAGATAAAGCCGGTCTTCTTCGTGTCCCGGCCCCTGCTGATAGCTGGCAAGCGTCATGGTGCTGCTGTGTCGGTGTCAGCCGCCGCCTGAGGCTATCTCCCGGAGACCGGCGTGTCGCGTAGGAGAGGAGAGAGGAAAGGAGAGGGATCAATATAGGGCGACTGAGGATGGATATACAGGGCCAGGAAGGAGGAAGGGGAGAAGATCCAGACGAGAGTCGAAATGCAGGTGATGCAGAGGTGATCAGACGATTAAGCGCCGCCATCAAGAATCCGACACCAGAAAACATTACTTACTCGCTGTCACTGCAGCCTGCCTGCATATGGCTGGAAGACATGATACTGAACCTGTCCTTTATCCAGAGCGGTCCTATGCATGCGCAGCAGCTGTAATCACTATAGGTGAGGCTGTTTAAAGAGGGCAAATGTGCAAAGCCCCAGCCAGCCCTATAAAGATGGGCTGGTGAGGAATGATCAGCTTAGCTGCACCAGTATTCTGGTCCTTAATCAGTACCTAAACTAGAATTCGGATCCAGGCTGATGCAAGAGATGGAGTAAATGAGAGGAAAGAAAGAGGCAGCTGTCCAATGCTGGGGCAGACTACAAAGAAGTGCTCGTAGTGGCTGAGGGCGAAAGGTGAGGGAGGACTTTCAAAAAGGAAAGAGCACACGAGATGTATCAGAAGGCAAGTACATAGGTAGTAGTTTAGCATAGCGAGTTTTAAAGAAAAACAATAAACAAAAAGTGCCCACGGAAAGCAAAGCAACCTAAAGCGTGGATAAACAAAGTACTTGGTTCTTGAAGCACTGCTAGCAATGAACTACTGTGAGGTAGACAAGACCATTCAATGTGCAGCCCTCCCTGCCTAGCAACCCAGCAACCCTTACCTGGCTCTTAGCTGCCAGCTTCTCACGCTACCAGCAGTTAAGCCATGTACTGCAGCAGGTAGGATTGCCTCTTGCCATCCCACCTAGTGACTGCAAGCTGAAAAGCATCTGTAAATTAAATAATTCTCTCACAGTCATGATTCACAAGCACTCAGGTGCACTCAGGTTCCGTTTGGATATCTTTTCAATTCATACACGTCTTTTAGACACTCACAGATGGGGTTCAAACCAGACCCCAGCCAAGTAAATTGCTGTACAATTCAAAGTAGTGCAGCTACTATGCTGCCAGAGATGCTTAGTATCTTTGGAAATACCATTCTATGCTCAGTCAGCCCTCAGAACCCGGGGCCGCGCTTTTTGGTGGCCTTCTTCTTCTTGTGGCCCTGGTCGAAAGATGTGGCCGAGAAGTGGTCGCGCCCGACATTGTCCAGGTCCTTGACCTTGTAGATACGGATGATCCAGTTCTCACTGGTGAAGGCCTCCTCAACCACGTTGAGCGTAGGCCCCACATCGGGCATGCGCACGCCGCGAACTCTGTCGGTGGCCTGTCCCGGGGGAAGAGGCTGGCAAAGTTGTAGTAAGACATCTTGTACCTATTTGCATCTTCTGTCAGTAGCCGGCCATTGCGTTCTTGGGGCGGCTTCAACTTACATCAGCGAGTTCTTCATCGTCTCGGACGCCTCGTGATCCACCTTGTATTCGCCGCGGGCAGTGAAGAAGTTGCGCTCCTTAACCTCGTCGGGCCAGATGCCTTCAGCAATGCGGACCATCCACAGGAACTTGTTCAGATCGTCGCCCGAGTACCCGAGCAGACCACCGAAAACAACAAGAACATAGTCAACCTCGTGTTGGCGCATGATTTCGTAGCTAACCTCCTCGCTGGAAGCCATGGCCTTGCCAACCGTGGCAATGTGGGTGTTGTTCCACGTGTTGTTGTCGACCAGTGTGGGACGATCGGCCATGCCACCAATCTGGTAGCCGTAGTCCCACCACGACATGATCTTGGCATCATCCTTGGTGTTCTGTCGGAGCCACTGGTACGCCTCGCGGTAGTCGTCAATAATGTGCTGCGAGCCATCCGGCAGGCGGCTGGCTAGGACAACAGAGGGCGAGGAGTATGCGTTGGACGTCACCCAGGTGCAGTGCTGGACGAAAAGCAGCAGGTAGAGGGTCATGCTACCGGCCAGGAAAATCTTGGAGAACCAGCCGTAGATTCCGACGACAGGCTTGGCGGTGGAGCGAAGACCGCCCACCTTGGCCGCCTTTCTGGAGGCAGCGCCATCGGTAGCATCCTCCTCCTTGGTCTCCTCGGGAGGGGCAGGCGAACTGTGGACAAGGAAGGTGTCGAGGAGCTGCGAGGCAGCAACCGCTGCGGCCACACAGACAACCGGAGTCAGGGTGAGCATCAACCGAACCATGACACCGGCGAAGTAGCTGCCAAAGAGGGCGTAGACAATGATGAAGACATGCTCGTCATGCAGCTTCTGGAAGCACAGGTAGACACCGGCGGGAAGAGCCAGATGAGCATGTTGAGGTCGAAGAAGAAGGCGGGCCAGGCGGTAGGCTGGTGCTCGGACACGGAGGCGATGATGGGAATGTGGATCTTGGCGTAGCTGGTGTCCCAGAGGGAATAGAAGCGACCTGACCAGGGGGCAATGTAGCCGGCGCTGGTCAAGGCCACCAGCAGAGCGAGAGCAACGCTGAAGATAGCACCGAGCGAGACGTAAAGGAAGGTCTGGAACTGGCGGCTGGGCACAGCTGAGCGGACGTAGTCGAGGAAGCCCACAATCTGCAGGAAGCCGAAGATACCTGGAGGACGTTAGCTCAGGCGCAGCAAGGGGGGTCGAGAGAAAAGAATGGGACGTACCCAGGGCGGGCATGTGCTCGCTGGTGCGGACGGGCAGGAAACCGACGAAGGGGATCTGCATGCTGGCCAAGGTCCCGAGGGCGTACCAGGTGGTGTAGGAGACGTAAAGGCGGGGGCTGTAGCGGCCCATGCAGATGAGAACGAAAACGTGGAGGGGCACCAGGCAGGTGATGAAGGCGTAGCCACCCCACGAGGCAACCATGTAACCGTAGAAGAGGGCGCAGAGGGCGCCCCAGAGAACGGAGCCGAGCTTGAGGGCCTTGATCCACAGGTAGAAGGTAAAGACGAGCAGGAAGATGGCAATGGCCTCGTTATCGTAGGAGCCGGCCACGGAGCGGGAGATGTAGCCAGGGGCGATGCCCATGAAGGCGGCCGCGAGCAGGCCAGCGGAAGAGGAGCTGTCGGTCATTTCGTTGGTCAGGAGGTAGGTGGCGAAGGCGGTCAGACCGGAGCAGGCCGGGGCGAGCAGGACACAGATGTTGCGAATGTCGACGGGCACGGTAAGTAGGCGCAGGATGTGGTAGATGACGCCGCTGGTGACCATGAGGCCCGGGTAGAGGGTGCCGCCAGTGACGCGGCCCAAGGGGTGCCATGTGCGGTCATCGAACCAATCCCAGAAGGAGTAGAAGCCATTGGCGACGAGGTACTTGGTGGCGCGGAAGTTGAACCACGGGTCGACTGGGAGAGGTTAGTATATCGGCCAACCGGAGCTGTACTGGGTGGTGTGGACAGGTCGGCGGAGGAGGGAGCGGCGACAGGACGTACATTCGTGAATAATACTTTCGAAGCCTAGAAGAGTGGAGGAAAGCGGCGGTTAGCGGTCAGTCGCAGAGCAAAGAGAGCAGCAGCTCGGGGGCACGCACGAATGACGGAGAAGAGACGGCTGGCGATGGCAGCGCCGGCAATGAGGCAGAGGATGAGGACGCGCAGCAGCGTCTTGGTGCTCTGGCTGCGGCCGAGGGCGGCGACCTTGGCGATGGGGCTGAAGCCGCCGGCAGCGTCGTTGGCGACGGCCATGGTGGGGAGGATCCGATGGACGGTGAATGACAGGCGCCTGTCGTGTCCGTCACATCTAATCGTGGTGAGGGCGAACGTGAGGAAGGTGGATGGAGACGGCGTCGCTGGTCGTCGGGATATGAGGTTGACGAGAAGGCCAGCGCAGCAGCTGTAACCCGGCACCGATTGAAGGTAAGGTAGGTGCTCGTACCTTGCTGTGCTGTGCAAGCGTACGAGTACATACCCGTACCTCCAGCTCTCACCCATGGGCACTCGTCATTGGCAGGGCGGCAGCTTCCCAGCAGTGGGAGGCACTTGGAGGGCCTACTCATGCCTTGCAATTAGTGGGACCTTCACTGACTTAGGTACCTGGCCGGAGTACTCGTAGGTAGGTATGGATCCCTCCACTGTACCAGGGCTGGACCGGGACGCTCTGGAGTCTCGAGGTACGAGGGGAGTACTCGTACGTGGCGTCGTAGCTGCCCAGAGCTACCAGCTTCGAGGCAATGTACTGTGCAGGTCGTCCATTCATCTCTTGCGTGGGGTACGCGCCTATCCCAAGCGCCTCCAGCATGCAACGCGGTACTCGACCGAGACTCAGGGACTTGAGCTGTTGGACACGCGTCTCGCCCCCCGTCTCGCTAGTCCTGGCGCGTAGCCAAACCTTACAACTACGGGCAGCCCTACGTGTCGGGAACGCCCCTCAGGGACCTCAGCTCGCTTACCTCAACCCCGGCAAACCACCTCCCTTCGATTCCATGACATCGCCCACGGCGAGGCTCTCTGCTCTGTACACTCTCCGATCATCCCGTCACACTCGCGTTCGTCATCGGCATCCTAAGACTATACCTAGACAAAACCTCGTCACCTTGTTTGGAAGCAACAAGCCGTGAAGCGGCGTTTGAGAAGCGGGGAAGACGTTGCAAACGAGCGAGAATGGGCGGTCTTTATGTTAATCCCGTCGAGCGCTGCTCGCGTCCTCGTGGGCACGCACCCCGTCAGTTCGAGTCCCGACCTCTCTCTGACTTGCAAACAGACAGGCAGATGCAAGCCCCGCCGCCCTCACCACCTGTGTTATTAGAGAACTAACGAGGCCACGCGAAGTAGAATGGCTCTGGCAGGCTTGGAGATCAACCACCAATCGCGGCAGCTCGATAACATCAGTATGAGTTACATTGGCCCAGCCCTCTTGTGGAGACAGCCCGAGTCACATGAGGAGATGGGCATTGTGAAATCCCGACATGACCATGACGGCGGAAGAGAACCGCCGCTAGTTATGGGATCCGCCTATTCGAGGGATGCCTTCTGTTCAACAGCCGGTTGCGCACAGTCCCGGCAGGCCTCATAACGTACGAGTCAAGTCGCAACTGTCCCCGCTAGTGAAACCCTTACGAACAAGTCTAATGGGCCACGAGGCGCGAAAGCAGCCACAATCGAGCGCCACGGACCCTGGTGACAGAATAGCGAGGGTAGCTCCAGTCGTGGATGCAGCACTGGAGCCACCAAGTACGAGTAATCACCCGGCTCCTGTGCTTCTTGAGCCTCCATGTCTGAACCCGACGCCCTGTTCTATGCGGCCGCGAACGAGCCTCCCACGCCTCTCCACGCAGCAGCGCCCGGTGCTGAGCCTATCACTGTCGGTTTCTCTAGCTCACGTAAGCGTTGCAGGAGTTGACCATTTGATCAGGCTTTGATAGGCTGGCCGGGCGCGAGGGACTACGAGTAGTGCCAAGACCCAACGGCTAACAAGACGACCGACCATCCGCCTTGCTCGATCAGGCGCGGCGATCTCTCATCCAGGACTTGTTTCCTCGCCAGTCCGGACAACCCGCGACCACGAATGCGCCGCCTGCTACTTCTTCCTTTTGTCGCGCTAGACCGGTGCCTACTCGCTCGAGCCCGGCCGAGACAGCCATGTTGAGGTCTGGACGTAGCAGAGCCTTTCACGTTCGTACGGGCGCACATGGGGAAGATGCCCTCACTCAATTCCAGAAACGGGGTTCTGCCTGGTGCCTCAAGGTTCCCCCCGAGCCTACCTAGCCTCAGTCATTAGCGACTTTGCTAAATTATTAGTACTCGTAACTAAGGTAGGTAATAAGAGTGGTAGGCTAGGTAAGGTAGGTGCAGCTGAGGCCAGACACTATGCTGACCAGCCAATGAAGCACCCCTACTCGGCGTTGACAACAAGGAGGCTGAGCTGAGCTGGCAGTGCCCAAGCATGCATCCCCGCAGCAATATAAAGATGGACGCCGTCGGTCATGGAGACCCTGCTGGATCTACCAGTCGACATTGCAAAACAGCAGGGAGAGCATTTGTCGTAGTGTGTTTGTGTATCAGTGTCCTATATTTCCCACTTCCCGCTCTCAGCGACACGTTGCCGCCACATCGAATACAGCCTCTGAAACACTCTCCCCTCTTAGTCACCCCCTCCCAGAACCAACATGGCGACAGCCTCCTACCCGTGGGCCGACGGTCCACTCAAGCTAATCCCGTCGCCGGCATCGCAGCTTGCAGTGGACGAGAAGGTGCGTGGCGCGACCGGCATCGCCGCCTGCGTTGGACTCTTCTTTGCCTTGTTTCCAGAGCGAATGATGACGGGGATGCGCAGTAGACGAGCCAGTAGCTAACCTTGGGTCCCCCTCTACAGGCCGACATGTTCATCGATGTCGCGTGCGAGATGGTGTGCGTCCACAACTGCATCATCCGTGGACTCAATGCCGTGTATCAGCAGGCGCCGCACATCACCTCCGAAGCCGATCAGCGGGCCTTCCTGGGCTTCGTGCAGACGCTGCTGGCCTTTACGGACATCCACCACCGCGGTGAAGAGGCCATGTTCTTCCCCAAGGTCGAAGAGAGTGAGTGGAGAACCACCCGGTCTTTGTCCCCCCTCCCCTACTCTCCTATCCCTAGACTGGAGAGAGACAGGTATTGGACCTCAGCTGACGCACGAGAAACACGGAAATAGTGGCGGGCGAGCCGGGAGTCATGAGCGCCAACGTGGTGCAGCACGAGGCCTTCCACGACGGCTTGGAGGAGCTGAGCCGCTGGACGGCGGCGTGCCTGGGCGGCGCCAGCGGCGAGACGGGCAGCGGCGAGAAGTACTCGGGGCTCGCGTGCGTGAGCTCATCGACGCCTTCGGCCCCGCGCTGGCCACCCACCTCGCCGACGAGATCCCGACGCTGGTCGGCCTGAGGCGCTTCGGCACGGAGCGCATGGCCGGCTTGCAAGCAGCGCTCGGCGAGGATGCGCAGGATGCTATGGTACGCCCTCTCTTGCCCTCCGGCCCTTTTTGTTTCTTGTGTCTGGCGGTGCCAATTTATACCCAGCGACCATCGCTGCTTCGTCCCCTCCTGTTCACTGTCTGCAAAGGGTTGAAACGCCAGACAAAAAGCCGAGGCTGACCACAAACGCGAACCATTAGAGCAAGTTGGGCCTCTCGACGGGCATGGTGTTCTGTCTGGCGACGCACGACCGGACGTACGAGGGCGGGCGCTTCGCCAACTTCCCGCCCCTGCCCTGGGCCCTGTCGGCATACGTGCGCTACGGCGCGTCGTGGCAGCACGCCGACTGGTGGCGCTTCGCGCCCTGCGACGTCCACGGACAGCCGCGCGCGCTGTACGCCACCGCCTCCGGATCGTAGCAGGCCCCGGCAGCGGGAGGTTTTCTCTTCCCACCTTTATTCTCCTTTTGTTGCGTGGGCCACACGTTGAGTTGAGCAGGTTTGCAGATGGCTGAGCTGGACGAGCGAGACGGCAGGGCGGTTATAACCTCGAAGGCGGATCACGCAAAGTCTAGAGGCTTTCACTGACAACAGCCATTGTAGCCGCTAAGTCGATTCATTCATTGCATTAAATAATATAATATAAGCAAGAGGATGCGTCAAGTATATCGAGCAGTCGACAACCTATACAGGATGAATATCTCGTTTGTAGACCTCACAGCAATCATGTTAATGCTGTGGTTTCATAACATGGCCTGGTGTGCCACAAGCCACTGTGGCCACTTAGTAGCACATGGCACCTGCTTGACACAAGACGGAACATGTACAATATATCAAGACTCAAGAGTTATAAGTATGTAACTTACCACCTAGCTCATGCTGAAACAGAAGCCATCATGAAGGCAGGTAGGCACCATGATCTGGTGTTGATGTACGAACTCAAAAGTCACTTATGAACCGAAGCAGGCAGGTGCCTGTAAGGTAAGATGCTCACGTGTCCCACCAGTAACCAAAATGTTTCTTTTGCTGTTTTGATTCTTGGATATTGTACACATGTACACATTGGCATGGGAAGACAAAGAAAATCGTAGGGGGAAAATCTATGAGACGAATCTTTTGTGTTTTTCAGGAGGGGGTGCCAGTCTTGTCGGAGTGAGGGCACTTGATTTCTTAGTGGGTGAGCTGGTGCCAGCAGATGGATGCAGACAACGTGCAGGCTGCAGATGCTGCTTGCACAAAGCAACACCCATGATCAAATCGAGCGCAGCAACCCTCACAGCACCCCTTGTGGTCTCCACTGCTCTTTCCCGGACCCGAGTCTATAGTTTCGTAGCCGCCCGCTGTGGCATCTCGTCGCATTACGCTCCCGTTTCCGTGGATGGATCCAACATCTCTAGATTACGCCTTCTGCTCCATGAGGGAGTTGAAGAAGGCCTCGAGGTCGAACTTGGGGTCCATGGGGTCCTGGGTGACTGATGGGAATTTATAGGTCAGCTTGGCACGGGTGGGCAGCGGGCGCGAATTTTGGGGGGGTTGCGACGGGCAGACAGCCCGGGCGTGGGTGAGGAAGCAGAGGAATCAGAGGGAAGGGCGAGGGACGGGGTCAGGACGTACGGCCACCCTTTGGCGCAGTGCCAGCGGGCTGCTTGGACCGGGCGTACTCGGCGCGGGCCTTCTCTATTAATTGCTGCTTGTGCTGGTACTCGTGCTGGTCATGGGCGGCCTTCTGCGCAGAGTTGATGGAGCGCTGGTGGGAGAAGCCGTAGAAGACGCCAAAGGCGAGGGCCGAGTAGCGGAGGACCTGAATAGAGGGCATGGAGTCAGCGGGTTGAAGGCAGTGCGTACGTAGGAGGCGAGGGTACGGACGTTGACACCCTGAGAGGCAGACATGGCGGCGGATGCAGCGATTGGTGCTGTTGGACTGGTGTCGGGTTGGGTTGGCGAGCCAATTGGCCTTTGATCCGGGCAGTCGTCAAATGGGGGCGACGGGGAGAGAGTGCGGGCGATGGGAATGGGCGAGGCGGAAGAGTGACGACGGGGAGGTTGAAGATGGATGCGTGATAAGATCAGACGACGGCGGCGGCGGCAGCGGCAGCGGTAGCGACAACAGCGGCAGCGGCAGCGGCAGCACCAGCACCAGCAGCACCAGCACTGGGTCGATGGGAGCCGGGAAATTTCGCATATTTTTCTGAGCCACGCCGGGCCGACGCCACAGCCCGGCGACCCCAGGCTGACTACAGGTACGAGCATTGGCGGCTGGGTACCTGCAGCCCTAGGGGGCTCTGGCTGGGGCTTTAGGTACCCTGCAAGGTACATCTGCGTTCCGCGAATAAGAGCGCACTGGTCGGGTATCTTCGAGACACCAGGGCTGCACCTGCAGACATTGAAGTTCGCCGCTGCAGTCCGAGAGGTGAGTAATGTATCGATCCAGGTATTTTGGCAGAACGGATACTTACCTAACTCATCATGGCTGAATCTCCCCTTGCCCGAGGCTGGCTGCTGCAACAGTCAAAAAGGCACGGCAGGTACTGCGATACTTGCCTGTCAGGGGCCGAGCTCCAACACGGATACGCCGATACCTAACCTGGAAGCCAGCACCAGACGGGCAGTCGCGCGTGCGGAAGCAGCAACGCATTCAGGGCACCGCTGATGTGACCGTACTTGGTGTGGACAGTCAAAGCACATGCACGCCAGCATCCAGATCGTGTACAGGCAGGTATTGCATACTTGCACATGCAAAGGGGACTTCGACTTGGCTTGCACCAGTCCATTCCACAAGTACTCGTATCACGACGAGACAAACGCCGTCAACAGCCCAACGACTTGCCTCATCTGCCTCGCCCACGCGTACCACTGCCACCTCGACCCCGTACCTCTTTAGCTGGAGCTGTACCTCTCATCATTAAACCCCGGACAAGTCAAGCCTCGCCCGCTCAAACACGCCCTTCTTACACCACCGCCACGCCGACACGCCCCCTTTGCCGCCATTTGCGCCGCCCGCCTACTGCCGCTCACCCAAAGACCCGGAATGGGTCGCTGTGGGCGCTGATTTCACCATCACTGTCACCCTCACCGGCTTCCACCACCGCCTCCTCGCAACCGGTTACCCCCAAAGGCCGACTGGGACTTGCTCCCTGCCGCCCCCATGCAGCAACAGCGCCGCGAGGAGATCCTCGCCAAGAAGGCAAAGCTTGCCGAGCTCAAGCGCCAGAGAGAACTCAGGGCCACTGCCGGACCCAGTGTTAGGACCAGTGTCGGCGGCCCAGCAGAGGTAGGTCGCTCCATCATCTTTGCGCCCTGAGCGGCGCGCCAGAGCTGACTCTCCGCCCAGCTCATCGCGCCCTCGGCAACCCGTGGCGACAACCGCAAGGAGATCGAATCCCTCATCAACAGTCTTGTCGGCGAGAGCAGGCCTGTCTCAACCGGCCCCGCCTCCCCCGCACACCGCGATAGCCGCCCCAACAGCATCCTCAGCGCTGGCGATCTCAGCGGCGAGAACTCCGAGGCCGCAGCCTCACAGTCCCACGACCAGTCCGGCGCCAACGCCCCCAGACCCCTTCCCGACCTCTCGAACTCACCACCGTTGCCGTCGCCACCGTCTTCGAGTGCCCTCCGTCCCCCGTCAAGGAGGTCTATTCGTACAGCAAGGGCGTCCAAACAAACGAAGAATGGTCCCCGCAACCCCCAGGCCGCCACTCGGCCCCCGAAGATGCACCTGCCGGTGAGGATGACGACGAGCTCCCCGGCGTGACGGGGACCCCCAAGCGCGCCAGCCGCCGCGAGCGAGACCGCGAGGAGGAGCTGCGCCAGAAACTGAGAAGCGAAATCGAGGAGGAGCTCATGGCCGCGCGTGATCTCGTGACGGATGGACCCGCGGGATCCGGGGCCCTCGGCTCGACCGCCGCCACTGCCAACTTTCCTTCTCGCGCCCTGACCAACGAGGAGCTGACGGCTCTGACGGGCTCTGACGAATTCGTCGACTTTGTGGAGCGCTCCACGAAGGTCATCGAGCGCGCCCTTGACATTAGCAACGATTACGATATCCTGACCGACTACTCGCTGCAGGCGCACGACCTAGACGAAGACGACGACCAAGCCGGCAACACAGGAGGGCGCGGCCGTCGCCGTGTAAAAGAAACGCTCCAGTTCTACGATGATCGCTGGTCGCGCAAGCGTATGGTGAGCAGCATTGACTTCAGTCCGAAGAACCCCGAGTTGCTGCTGGCTTCGTACACAAAGAACCCGACCGCGCCCCACGAGCCGGATGGCGTCGTCCTGGTCTGGAACCGCAGATCCCAAGACCGCCCCGAGTTCGTCTTTCACGCGCAGTCCGATATCTTGACTGCCCGATTCTCCCCCTTTCACCCTAATCTCATTATCGGCGGCACATATTCCGGTCAGGTTCTGCTCTGGGATATGCGGACCAAATCGGCTGCTCCTGTGCAGAAAACACCCCTTACTGGCTCTGGTCACTCTCATCCTGTCTATGCTGTCGATATTGTCGGCACCCAGAACGCCAACAACATTGTGTCTGTGTCGACTGATGGGGCCCTGTGCGTCTGGAGCGTTGACATGCTCTCCCAGCCTCAGGAGGCCCTCACGCTGACGGTCCCGCCGCCCAACAAATTCGAAGACCTGGCGCCCACGGCCATGGCTTTCCCCGAATCAGACCCCACCTATTTTCTGCTGGCCTCCGAAGAGGGCCATATCTACCCCTGTCATCGCTACGACCGCGCCGGTGCCAAGGCTGGTGTTGACGCCCGCATATCCTATCGTGGCCACGCCGCACCTGTCATGAGTGTTGCCTTCCATCCGGCTCGCGGGCCTGTTGACCTTGGAGACCTGGTTCTGTCGTCCTCGCTCGACTGGTCCGTGAAGCTGTGGAAGGTGCGCGCCCCAGCTGCAACCGCTTCTAGTATCATGGCCGGCAGTGGGGCCAGCGGAGCTGCCGGGTCTGCGGGCTCTGGGGGTGGGGTCGGGGCAGGCGGCGGCACTGGATTCGACAAGGCGGGTGGTGCCAGCGGGCCTGGAGGCGCAGCCATCACGCCACTCACAGAATTTGTTCGAGAGGACGTGGTTTACGACGCTGCGTGGTCGCCTGTGCGGCCCGGTGTCTTCGCCCTGGTCGATGGGGCGGGGTGGCTCGAACTGTGGGACATAGGGGTTGAGACGGAGATTCCCGTAGCTCGCATCAGCCCGACGCCGCTCGACAAGGACGGCCTTGGCGGTGTCAAGTTCCTTCGCAGCCTCAACAAGGTCGCATGGGAGCCTTCTGAGGGCAGGTATCTTGCCACCGGCGGTATTGACGGCCTCGTGAGTGTTTTCGAGGTTGGTCCAGACCTTGGCGGCAAGGAAGGCGTGCGCGCCGATGAGTGGTCTGCTGTGAAGAAGCTTGTTGTCCGCCTGGAGGCTGTGGGAGGTGGCACCGCTGGGTCGGTGTGAAGGGTTTCGATATTCTAGACTGGGACGAGGACAGCAGCAACGAAGCAGGGGGGGGGTTCCGGGTTTAACCCTCCTCTCAAGACAAAACGTCAATTTCGCGGTCAATGTGAGGTTGCGGAAACAAGTGTGTCTGGGACGCTCTATCGTTCACTTGCGCGTTACGCGGGGCTTCTGCGCGGAGTCCAAACCTGCCTGCTTCAACTTGCGGCGGGGCCTCGGATGACTCTCCCGGCCTGCGAGATGGCTACCTTCCTCGTCTCGCTCTGTTTTTGGTGATCCTTGGTGGTGGTTATAATCTAGTTTCAAATACCCAGCATCCGACTAGAAATCCTGCACAAAAAGAAAACAAGCCCCAGAGATCATCTCGGTAGTTCATTTGACGTACTTGTGAAGCGTGTGAGACGCCGTGAAAGGACGAGCCTCCCCATATTCCGTCCCCTGGGACAAGGCTGTCTTAGAGCAAGTAGCAGCTCACCTGGACAGGTGAGCGTGATGATCACCGGGGTTGGGTCGTGGGCCTACCTAACCTTTTATAGGGAGGTCGGGTATGTATGAGGTTGCATGCATGGGCTCTCGCGCTTCTTCAAGGTTCAAGTTACCGTGAAGAGACAGAATAGAGAGGGCGAACGATGGAGTGGGAGGGGATGAGGGGGGAAACGGCTGCTGCTCAGCCTGACGCTCAGCCTGACGCTCAGCCTGCCGCCATACATCCATTGTGGCATGGAGTGGCTTGAATGATGTAGGGTACTCGTACTTCCAAACTACCTGAAATACATGGATGTAGGTTGAACTCCCGCCGCCCGTGCAGGTGATTACCACTGAGATGCTGGTACCTTGCCTAAGATCAATGACCTAATGCCCGCGGGTTAGGTACCTCACGCGGGTGTAAGTTACGCGTACCTAAGGCAGGTGCCCTGGGACAACCTCGGGAGGTATCATTACCTAAGCACGAGATCAGGCTGGCAAGAGGGAAGTCGCAGCCTGCCTGATGTCCCATCCAGCCCGTACGGCACCCGCGCGTCTAACAGCCTCGCGACCCTACAAGCAAGGCCCTGCCACTGTGGCCCCAAAGTCAACCCTTCTTCTCGGGTCGTTGACCAACTTATTACCACCAGCCAACACTGGTGTCAAGGAACCAAGCCTACGAGCTTATCTTCGCCGATACCATGAGTAGCCATGTCAGCACCGCCCCAGCTACTACGAATCCCGTGTCCTGAGAACTCATCACGAGCCTGCGCATCTCCGGCATCGAGCCCGAGAAAACCATCAATGGCCTGAGGGACTAGTGCAATGCAGGCCGCCATCCAGCATTCACAAGACATTCCTGACCGAGTTTACCCTCGGTTTCTTCTTCGATGACCAAAGGGGCACCTATACTCGCACGACGCCCTCTAAAGACGGGAATTCTTCGACGCCTCGAAACTCCGGGGGGGTGTGGCTCTTTGAAGCTGAAAGTGAAGTGAAATCGGAACTCCCATTTATGTATTCAGAATGGGTGGTGTCGGCAGGCGATTCCTAGGACACAATGTCGACTCCGCTTCCTGGGCCTCGTCCGAAAGGGGGGGAGCCTCAGAGGCGGCATGACGTGGCATCATCATGAAAGGAGCAACTGCGGGAGTTGTGAAAGCTCCTTGATCAGGAACGCAGCTGGACGTGTCAGTCACCACCGGGGGTGGTTGATGCATCGCAGGGAAGCGTCTGCTTTCGATTGCTTCTGAAAGGAAGAGGAAGAAGAAAACAACATGCTGCAGACACAACCTGAAATGCATGCTAAAGCATTCTACCTACCTGCCCACATGACAAAGACAAAAAAAACTATGGGCGGGTTGGGGGATTGTGGCACGTAAAGATGAGGAAAGGGGCCGAGCCCGTAACGCGATGAACACACGCGGCTGTCAGTCGGGCGTTCACGTTGGGTTTGTTAATTCTCTGCAGACTCATTCTCTGTCGTGTTGCTACATATAAACGCAATCCCTGTCGTCGAATTATTCTTTTACACGACCTTCGTCAACCCGGTCTCATGTTCTGCCCCGCATTCACACAGCCCATCCCCGGCCGTGGTTGGCGTGGCCTGGTCCTTTCAATTGTCGTCCACTGTCCAAACGCTGGGCCCCTTCTTCTGCAGGCTGTCGCGCAGCTTCCCCAGCACCGCGGCGCGTCGCTGGCGCTTCTCCTTGACGGCCTCCTTCTCCACGTCGCCGAACCCGCTGATCTTCTTGCGCGGCGGCGTCCGGGGAAACCCGGCGGCGGCCCCGCCGAGCGAGTTGCTCAGCGAGTGGCGCATCACGCTGTTGCGTGACGGCGTGCTCTCGCGCATCGACCTCTCCGGTGAGAAGATGGCGACCGAGTTCCTGTTGCTCTTACTGGGAGTGGCGAAAGGCGACCCTTCGCGGGACCGTGGGCCCGGCGTCGACGAGTTCATCCGCAGCTTGCGCATCTGGTTCTCCAGGACGTCAATGTCGCCCGACCGCTTCTCCACCATGCCCGTCATCTTGGTGATGGTCCGTACCACGGCCTCGATGGTCGGGGTCGGCTGGCCACCGGGCTTGCCGTGGGCGTTGCTGTTCGAGACAATCTTGGCCTTGAGCAGCGTCAGGCTCTCCTCCACCTCGGCCAGCTGCCTCGTGAACTTGGCAAATTCCCGTCGCAGGTCGTTCTGCTGGGCCGCTTGCTCAGCGCTCAGTGGGAGTGCGCGGTTGGCCATGGCCTGATCCGGGTCGGCGCGTGTCGCAATCATCTTCTTAAGATCTGCTTGCTTGTTCCGCTCGCGGACGAGCTCGCGCTGCAGTTCCGAGCACTCGGCCAGCTTGCCCTCCACGTTCTTCACCTTGGCATCCTCGAGCGCCTGCCCAAGGTCGTCCTCAATGATGCGAGAGAGCCCCTGGATCTCAGCCAGAGTCCAGCCTTCGGCCGAGGCAAGGTCTTCTTTAGAGCGCTGCCCGCGTGAGAAGTCAGACTTCCCTGTCCCTGTACGAAGGCTTTCATGGAGCGGGAGTTGAGACCAAGAGTATCGATCATAGTGTTAATATCCCGATACACCGCCTCAACTTGTTCCGGGATGCTATCGCCCGCAGCATCGACTACGCGAGAGTGGGCGATGAACTCGTCCAGTTTCAGGGAGGGCTGGATCGCCGAGTCGAGGATCCGCTGTATCGCATCATCTTCCTCATCAACCAACAAGCGTGACTCTTCATCTTTCTTCTGGGCCTCAACCTTGCGGCGTTGTTCCATGATGTGCTCCTCGATAGGGGTCTGGGCTTTGCCGACAATAGAAGATTGCAACGAAGGCTGAGGCTTGGACTGCCCCAATAGCTGGGACGCCATGGCGGGGGTGCTGAAAGAACGGTGCTCGCCTCCAGCCAGCCTTGACGGGACCGCCCCCCTGACGGGGCTTGGGGACCGCGGACTCACAATATTGGGCTGGGGCAGAGCAGGTGCGTTGCGGCTGACTTCGCCGAACAGTGTCCGTCTTCCAGGGTCTGCAAGCGACAACGAAGGCTTGCTGGCGCCCGGACCACCAAAAGAGCTTTCCGGGGAGAAGACCGGTGTCTTGCTCTGAGAACCTGGAGGGCTGAGATCTTTGGCCACATCGACGCCACTACCTTCGCTTCCCTCTCCTGTCTCCTGGTCCTCCCAGTCATCTTCGTCTTCCTCGCTGTCAGACACCGGCGGTGGGTTGGACGGGAAGACAAATAGCGAGCCAGCAGGTTTGGGCGCGGGGTTGGAGAACAACGAAGAGATCTTCTTGGGCTGCTCGGCTGCCTTCTTGGGTTGCTCGGCGGCCTTTTGGGGCTTCTCGACCGGCTTCGAGCCATTAGTTGGGCCCGGAAGAGGCGGCAGTGGGACGCTGTAAAGCTCCTTGTGCTTGGCGGGGTCAGGCGGCAGCGGTGGGTCGGCCGGCGTGGGAGCCTCGGGCGAGCGTTGATAGAACTTTTTGTTCTTGCTGGAGGTTGGGTCAGGCGGAAGCGGCGCGTCTTCGACGACGGTGGGCGGCGAGTCGGCCCTTGGTGGGTTGTTCTCCGGCAGATCTGCAGTAGTGGCTGATGAGGATGATGACTCGCCCAGTGGATAGGTGTCCTTACTTGTAGACTCGGGGGGGAGTGGCACGTCCGTCCCTTTGTTTTCTGGTGTCGCCGCTTCGGCTTCCGGAGGCGCAGCCTTAGGCGTTTTCGACCCGAAAAGCCCTCCCGCAGGCTTTGCAGAGCCGAAGATACTGGTCCCTGGCGTACTGGAGAGTCCCGAGCTTAGGAAACGTGATGGCGCTGGCGTAGTAGTGGGCGTCGTGGATTCCGATTCCTGCGTGCTGGCGGGGGCGAACAAGCTCTTGGCCGGTGACTGCGTGTCCCCGGCCTTGGCGAAGGGGCTCTTCTGGGGGGTCGTTGCTTTATCTTCGGGTTTCGCAAAAGCAGACGCGAACGGGTTTGGTGCCTGTGCCTTGGGGGTCTCGTCGGGCTTTGGCGAAGCGAAGGGGTTCGGCTTCGGCGACGCCGGGGTCTCCGCTGGCTTTGGGGAAGCGAATGGGTTTGGCTTCTGTGACGCCGGTGTCTCTGACGGCTTGGGAGACGCAAACGGGTTCGGCTTCTGCGAGGGTGGTGTATCTGAGGGCTTTGCCGCGAAAGGGTTTGGGGTTTCTGCTGGCTTCGGCGCCGCGAATGGATTCGGCTTTTGCTCAGCTGGTGTTTCTGCTGGCTTTGGGGCGGCAAACGGATTCGGCGTCTGCGTCTTGGGCGCTTCGTCTGTCTTGGGCGCAAAGGGACTGGGGGCCGCCGTTTTGGCCGCTTCGCCCAAGGCAGACCCGAAGGTGGACCCAAATAGGCTGGGCGTAGGTTTCGCGTCTGTGTTATCGTCGGTGGCATTGGGGTCTCTCTGGAAGCTGGACTGGAGCTTGAAAGGTTGAGAGCCAAAGGCGGAAGAACCTTCTGTTTTTGCCGGAGGGGGGAAAGACGTCTCGGCGTCCATAGAGACCTCAGGGGCCGAAGTCTTGGCGGAAGCGAATATACTGGCCCCCTCCTTGTTAGTATTCGAAGCCACCTGTCCGAACCCTCCCTTATTGGAAAAGCTGGCGAAACCACCCCCGCTGCCTCCGGCGCTGGATCCAAATGTGCCTCCAGAGCCGAAAGCGCCACCAGTCTGACCCGTGCTGTTGGCTACCTGGCCGAAAGGTGAAGCTCCTCCTGTAGACGAAGCATTCGTAGCCCAAGGTGAGGACTTGGCCCCAAGAGTGCTGGGTTGACCGAACGAGGATTGCCCAAAGGCAGACTGCCCGAAGGCCGGGGCGGGACGAGCAGGTGCACTGCCAAAGGTGCTGGACCCAAAAGTGGCCCCCCCTGTCGTGGAAGAAGTCGTGGAAGAACCCTGGGTTCCCCAAGGCGAAGGCTTGGCCCCGAGGGCCGTAGAAGATCCGAATGCGGGCGCCGCCGCGGGGGTCGAAGATGCGCCGAACGCTGAGCCGCCAGCGTTTCCAAAGGGGCCGGGATTGGTGGGCTGGGCCGCTGGCGCAGCTGGCGCAGCTGGCGCAGAGGACGCTGCCGTGTTCGACTCAGCGGCGACCAGCCCAGGGTATGTGGTGCCGCCGCGGATCGACTCGTCGTAGACAACCCACCATGCGCAGAGCACGCCTTCTTCGTTCAGGACCCAGTAGCCTGGGAGAGGACCGGGGGACTGATCGGTCTCATCTGACGGGATTGGGCGGTAGACATTGTCCTTGCTCGACAAGTCAAGCGCGGTGCCGATGGGTATGCGGTCCTCGGTATCCTCTCCCATAGGAAGAATAGCTCTTCTCGAGTCATCTGCAATTTCCGTGTTGGTGAACACGCCAGATACCTTGCCCGCTTTTTCTGCCGAGATGTCTGAAGTGAGGGGGTTCTTGGACCGAGAGACGATTCCAATGTCCGAAATAGCCGTAGACGAGAACACCAACAGGTCTTGCAGATTGGGAGGGAAGTCTCTCAGTCGCACGGCGGTGTAGTGCGGCGTTCTGTCACTGCCGAATGGATCCACTGGATCGTTGAGTTTCTGGAAGGTAAAGGCGCCGTCCTTGGATCGCGTGATTAAGTGGCATGTAGTCTCGAGGCCTTGGGACGTGGATACGTAGACAACGAAAAAGAGGTCGTTTTCAAGCCAGGACAGCATCTCGACTAGGTAGCTGTTAGACAATCACGGAACATGACCGACATAGTTGAGTGCAATAGGGGTTGTGCTCACCAAAGAAAGAGTCTCCCAAGCCCGGGGGTCGGGGAATTTCGGCCTTGGTGACGCCTTCTGGAGTCATCTGGACGACGGTTCCGTCTCCCAGACCCGCAACCAGCTGCTTGCCCCTGTTACTCCAAGAGACACAGCTGACCTGCTCTCGGAGGACCTGACCGTTACCGCCCGGAGCAAAGTTGCGTTCTTTCATGTTGGCCATGAGCAGCTTGCCCTGGCTGGTCACGACGGCGCAGAGCTCTGCCTTTTCGGAGCTTGGGTTGGGAGCAAGCGCGCGAACCGACTCGTTGTTGGTGGGGATCTGGAAAGCGGGCTGGGTTGAGCCCTGCATAAGGGCCTGCACCTCGTGAACAGCCAAGCCACCGCCTTGCTCGGCGGACATGATGAGGTAGTCCTCATCGCTAGTGAAAGTGAGCTGGCATATCCGGATGGGCAGAGGGAGCTTGAGCTCGGGGTTCATGGAGCGAACGGGGCTGTCGCCTTCTGCAGGTTGGGCGAAGGCCTTGCGGACCGAGTCGGTGGTGGCGATCGAGACAGCGTCGGGCCCGGCAGCCGCGACGAGGCCTTTTTTGGATGCTATTGAGAGAAGAGAGGCTGTGGAATCTGGGCGAGGCGACCACGGCGAGGTGAGACGGACGCGAGCGTCGGCTGCGAGGCTGGTGAAGCCGAGGCGCTCCGTCTGGACGAGCTCGAGATCTGGGCCAGAATTGGCGTTGGAGGCAGCGCCGCCGGGATTGCCGAAGCTTCCAAATGCCGACATGATGCAGGGGGCGTTCAGTTCGGGTCTTATTTGTTGATGTGGAAGCTCGGATGACTGGATTGTTGTTTGCCTGTTGTGATGCGATCCGACGCGATCAGGGTAGCCGTCGAGATGGGCCTAGCCCAGGGAGGACGTTAAGGCTGCGAATCAGATGCTTCGCGCCGAGTTTGGTTGGAGATGGTTGAGTTCAAAAAAAGGCGGTCGACATGATCCAGGTGAAGGCAGCAGAACCTGGGGCGCAGAAAGCAGGGTGCGCCGGCGCGTTTTAGGAAGGGCGTCGGATGTGGGATGGCAGCAGCGTGTAACGCGAAGCGCAGGCCACGGATGAACGGTGGCGAGAGCAAGCCGGCTGGCAGCAACGAGCTAGGTGGTCAGTGGAATGGGCAGCCGCAGTCGGGGCGCAATAGTGGTCGGGGTCGGAGGGGAGGTGATGCGGGTGTCGTCGTCGTCGGTGTCGCTGTCGCCGACCTAGAAAAAAAGACTGGGCTGGGCTGGGCTGGTACTCCGTAACTGGGCAGAAGCACTGACAGAGGACGCGCGACAACGTTGGCTGGCGGAAGGAAACTAGCTAATCGCTTTATCGACGACGCTAACACGTTATTAAGGCGGGCAGCCTAAAGTAAGCAAGTGCGACTACGTACATCACATGTAGGTATGAGTATCCCGGAACCAATGGAGGCACAAGCATCTACCGGTAGGTACCTAGCACGAGCACTTTGAGTGTCTCTGTGCGCCTACCTTGAGATCTACTCGTAGGTAGTACCTACATCTACTTAGGTACTTAGTGGCAGCTGATTGGCCGAACCAGAAGCTTGGAGGAGCCCACCTCAGCAGTCATAGCTACCAGCACCTCTGGAAGGAGGTGCCTACCTGAACTCCACTATCTAGGTACATGCCTCGTACTCGTACTCCCCGCCGCTGGGGTAGCTGGCCCAAGCACTGCTCGCCGTCCAGCGTCACTCGCTGAGAGAGGTACCGCTCCCATACAACTCACGTGCAAGAGGTACCGGCTCAGGCCGGCGCTGCACTCGTCAGCTCCGTCTCTGCCTCCCGCCCAAGCCCAAGCTGCCCACTCAGACGCCCTGCCCCATCGCCAACCTCATCGACCGCCCCTCCTCCGTCATACACGCACGCCTCGATACCATCACCTCTGCCCATCCATCTCGTCATCTCGCCGGCAGCGCCCTGTCTCGACCGCCTCTTGCAGCCTGCACCACGCCGACGCGGCCATCTGCGTCCAGCATCCCCATCGGCCGGATCGATCAGGGACACAGCAGCCACCTACCCACCCACACATCCTCACCCAGCTCGACTGCTATAGCTCTGGGAAGCCCCCCGACGTCGTCGTCACCATGCCCGGCTTCGACTTCTCCAACTACAACCGCAACGCGGCGCTCCACGCCCGTGGCGTGCCTCTGCCCAAGGCCACCAGCACAGGTACCACCATTGTCGGCTGCATATTCGATGGAGGTGTAGTGGTAAGCCGCCCCTGCGCTTGGCGATGCCCCTCCCTTTGTCTCTTCTCCCTGTCTCTCTCGCCGTGTCATCTCTTTCTGTCCCTTGTATATACGCGGGACTCTGATTGCTTATGCCACATGTTTGCTTCTAGATCGCCGCCGACACGAGGGCGACCAGTGGCCCCATCGTTGCCGACAAGAACTGCGAGAAGCTGCACTACATCGCCCCCCAGATCTGGTGTGCCGGCGCCGGTACCGCTGCCGACACCGAGTTCACCACGTCGCTCATCTCGTCGCAGCTTGAGCTGCACTCCCTGTCCACCGGGCGCAAGCCCCGCGTCGTCACCTGCATGACCCTGCTCAAGCAGCACCTCTTCCAGTACCAGGGCCACATCGGCGCGTACCTCGTCATTGCCGGAGTCGACCCGACGGGCGTGCACCTGTTCACCGTCCACGCGCACGGAAGCACGGACAAGCTGCCCTACGTCACCATGGGCTCCGGCTCCCTGGCGGCCATGTCCGTGTTCGAGACGCAGTGGAAGCCGCAGCTGACGCGCGAGGATGCCATGAAGCTCTGCTCGGAGGCCATCCAGGCGGGTATCTTCAACGATCTGGGGTCCGGCTCCAACGTCGACCTTGCCGTCATCACGGGCGACAAGACGACGCTGCACCGTGGCTACGTCAAGCCCAACGAGCGGTCGCAGAAGCTCAAGAACTACAAATTCGCGCGCGGCACCACGGCGGTTCTCAACGAGAAGATCATCACCAAGGACGAGATTGGCAAGTACGTCAGCGTCGAGGACGTTGACGAGGGGAAGATGGAGGTGGACTCGTGAGTTCGGGGGCCAAGCGGGCAGCGAGGAGAAAGAACAACGAAACGAGGTTTTCACGCCGGTTCATGACGTATTACGATGGTGGGCGCCGGCGAAGGAGGACGTGTGCCAGAGGGCCTGGTCTTCATGGTAAGGGCCCAGGTGAGAGGAGGCTGTCGCGTCCGTCGGGGTCGACCTGAGCGCCCGGGCAGACCATAGAGGATGAATAAGAGCGAACCCGAATGCGCTCGCACCAGACAGCTGACCTAACCGCAGTCATGTATGATGTGGTCTGCAGCTGCGCTGTACTCGTAATAGAATACACTCGGTTTCATGACGCCGCCGCCGGCCAGGGCCGCCACTGGGAAACCCGCCAACTGGCGACCGAAGCTGTCGCCCGTGTACGCCTTCAGATTTCTCCACGGTGCGTGCTCCAACTGGGCGTGCAATTGTAGCACACGTAGTATGATACGGCAGCCCCCGTCCCAGCTTTCTTTGGGGGGCCCGTAGGAATGCCACCCGATGCCTTTGGTACGGTCATTAGGCGGCGGCGGCCGCCGCCGCCGCCGCAACCCCTACGGGTACCGGCGCGCGCTAGCTAATTCACGAACACACCAGTCTCCGTCCGTCTGGCGCGACTCTCGTCTTCTCTTATCTTGTCTTCTCTTGGCTGCTCGGGCGACGGGTGACGGGGAACGGGGGACGGGGGACGGGGGACGGGCGGCGTCGGCAAGCCGCGGCAGTCTCTCTCACGAACAGAAAGGCGGCACATGGTGGTGCACCTTGTCGGCGCTCCGTTTCGGCGACGGACCAGGGGCAATGATGCATTACCCTATTAGCACCATTACCCTATAACTTGCTCTGGGTGCAGCATCGGGCCCACGCCGGCGCGGATTCGTATTACCCTATAACTTTGTGCCTATCAGCGCGCGCAGGCAAAGCATTACCCTATACTTTCTTTACCTTGGTCGGCGGCGACTCGCTGCCGCGGGGCCTGGCTCGCAATTGGACGGCGCTGGCTGGCGTCGGCTAGCACAGGCCTTTCGTTTGGCTTCGTTTCGTTGCGTTCCCTTTCGCTCACTGGACCAGACGTTTTCCAAGCGGCAGACGGACAACCGCCCACCCACAGCACGGTTCCAACGGGAAGGATGACGAATCCCCGCGTCCATCTTTTTACATTGGAAAGCACACCTTGCTGAGGTCTCTGATAGAAAGGAAGGAACCAGGCAAGTCACACTACCTTGGGTAGCGTATCCTGCCTGCCGTACCCAAGGTACTACATACCTTACCTGAGGCCCTTCAAATGGATCCCCCCCGACACCGCAGCGGTTTCGCCCCGCGCGCGGACGGCCGGCTCTGAAAGGGGGGAGCGACGCATTCCGCCGAGCCCGGGGCGCGGCCACGCTCCTCTTCTTATCTCGGGCGGGTGGTTATAAGTAGGACGACGCCGGCTGCCGGAATGGAAGGCAGGCATTTGAATAGGTCATATCGGATGGACCTACTTTATTAACATACCTGCCTACCTCTTATCGCCGCGTCGGCAATACACAATTCAACCCGAAGCCATTGGCATCGCCATCAACGCCATCATCGCCAACGCCACCACCAGACATGACCTCGCCGGCAACCACCACCACGTGGGTCGGGGCCCAGGGCGCCGCCGCCTTTGACCTGAGGAGTGAGTATTTTCATGGGTTTTTATTATTGTTATTCCTCTCTCTCTCTTGAGAAAAAACCGACTCTAACAGGAAGGATGTTGTGAACCACAAAAAGGCGACACCATGACGACGCCCACCGCGTCGATGCTGGCGGCGATCCAGACGGCGACGCTGCTGGACGACGTCGAGGAGGAGGACGGCACGACGCGCGACCTCGAAGCCCGCGTCGCCCAACTGACCGGCAAGGAGGCCGCTCTCTTCGTCCTCTCCGGCACCATGGGCAACCAGGTCGCCCTGCGCAGCCTGCTGACCCAGCCACCCTACTCCGTCCTGTGCGACGCCCGCGGCCACATTGTCAACTACGAGGGAGGGGGGTGAGTCTTGTGTTTCTGTCCCCTTTTTCTCTCTTTTTTCTTTCTCTTCTCTGCCAAATCATGAGACTTGGTTTTTTTACTCCCTCCGTCCTTTTTTCCAAAGAACAGAAGTATTACACGTGATGACTGACAGAAAAGGGGCGGGTCGCCGGGGGTTGGGGCGAATGTATAAAGAGTCTCCTCCCTTACAGGCGCCATGACGGTGCCCATCCTCCCAGCCAACGGCGAATACCTGACGGTGGAGGACATTGCCGCCAACGCGGTCCTCGACGATGAAGAGGGCGACGGGGACGGGGACGACGGCCTCGGCCGCCTGGACCCGCACGCCTGCCCGACGCGCGTCGTCAGCCTCGAGAACACCCTCGACGGCCTGGTCATGCCGCTGCGCGAGGCCCGGCGCATCGCCGACTGGTGCCGCGAGCGCGGCGTCCTCGTGCACTGCGACGGCGCGCGGCTATGGGAGGCCGCCGTCGCCGTCGCCGTCGAAAACGCCGCCGCCACTCCCGATGTCGATGCCGACGACGGTGCCGCGGAGGCGGAGAAGGCGTCGACGACGCCCTCGCGGGTCCTCCGCCAGTACGCCGACTGCTTCGACACCCTGACCCTCTGCTTCAGCAAGGGCCTGGGCGCCCCCGTCGGCAGCATCCTGGCCGGCCCGCGGCGGCTCGTTCGCCACGCCCGCCGCGTCCGCAAGGCCCTGGGCGGCGGCCTCCGGCAGCCCGGCGTTGTCACCGCCGCCGCCCGCGTCGCCCTCGACGAGACCTTCCTCGGCATGCCCTCCTCCTCGCCGTCGTCGCTCCCGCCCCACCAGTCTTTCGCCACCCAGGGCCATTCGCCGCCGCTCACCAACGGCGGCGGCGCGCAGCAGTACCAGAAAGCAGCCGCCGACCAAAGGCAAGGGCAAAGAGAGGAGGAAGAAAGAGGAGGAGAGGAGGCACCCCTCCTCCGCTCCTCGCACCGAACGGCCCAGCGCGTCGCGGACCTCTGGCTGGCCCGCGGCGGCCGCCTGGCCAAGCCCCGCCGCTCCAATATGGCCTGGCTGGACCTGCGGTCCCTGCCGGGCGGCGGCGGCGTCACCGGAGCCCGCTTCAAGGAGCTCGGCGCCGAACACGGCCTTCGCCTCGGCGCCGCCGGCAGGGTCATCGCCCACTACCAGGTCGGCGACGAGGCCCTGCGCCGCCTCGAGCGCGTCTTCGACGCCTTGGCTGAGGAGGCCAAAGCGAACCCGGCCCTTAAGGGCCAGGGCCAGGGGGGTCCCACCACCAGCCGCTTGGAGGCGGGCGGGAGCCGAAACCTGTACAAGTGAGCGCTGGCTGTTTGGTCCGAATTAAGTCTCTCATCCGAGAGGGGCGGTGGCGCTTCGTCGGAAAACAGACCGAAGATATCCTACAGGTCGCTGCCGCGATAGAAAGAAAATGCATCGGTCTTCAGTCATTGTAGCCTTTGACGGGCCTAATCACTGAGCGGATGGGCCGTGACATACTTCCTTGTGCTCGGAATAGAGGCAGGTTCGCAGAATAGGGGCCCATGAATACCTAGGTAGGTAGGTAGATATCATCAGACCAGGCGCAGCGCCAACTTACCAAGCAAGGTCTTGTCGAGTCTGTTACCCACGACAAGTTCATCCCCAAAGAACGAGTCATTCCGTGTTTTGCACTGTCGTCACTGTGATTGCACGCATACCAGGCAAGCAATAGACTGGTTTGATAGACATTATCTCTTTCTGAGCTTAAGATCGGTCACTCCAGCACCTAGTCTTATCCTAACCCTATCTGCAGCCCTGCTTGCAAGGTCCGATCGAGGTCTACGCTCGATCAATCGGTCCAATCGATCAACGAGACCTGACAAACCATTCCGTCAACTCGGACGTCAGAAATTACCAAGCAGCTGGCTGGCTTCCAGAATATAACAATAAATGAGACAAAATAACGAGGTATCGCTTCGCTTCATCACGCCTGCGAAAATCAGGCGCGTGGATGCTATGAGTTTCTATCGCCACAGGCGCCGCGTGTGCTTGGGATGGGGGGGTCACTCGCTTCCCCAGGCAGAAGCCGAGGTCTCGGGAAGTCCCGTCTTCCAGAGCTCAACGAGGTTCGCGGAACCTGTCTGCTCTTCGCAAAGTAAGTGCCTCAGCTTCAACCCGGACTGATGAAAATCGAGTCAAATAGCAATTACTCCGTCTTCCCGCTGCATGGGTGGGGGGTATTTTGGCAGAACTGATCAGAAAGCAACATGGGATTGGTAAATGCGACCAAGGCCTTCCCGAGAACATTATGCTGAAATGTGGATGACAGTACCGCCGATATGGTCAACACTGGCAAATTTGTACGCCCCGAACGCCATCAAAGTGGATATTATGGTTGGAAAATGTCGTTATCATGCGCTGAGCCGAGTCGTCGGTCAGACTGGGGCCTCTTTCGATTTCTTGCCGAAAATGCCCCGGCTTCTCGACTTGCTGCGGGCTCTCCCCTTGGACGAGCCGGCCGGTTCGTCGGCATATTTTGCCTTGTGAATCCTGCGAATTGTCAGTCTACACATTATTCAGCCATGACGCAAGGGCCAGCCACTCACCAGCTGTTCCCAGGCATGATCATGCCCTTGGCCTCGGCCATTCGGTAGAACTTGGCACTCTTCTTCAGGTCCTTCTTGGCACCGACTCCTTGCGCATAGCAGAAGCCGGCCTCACATAGTGCGTCGACATCGCCCCAGGCTAGTTGTTCGTTAGCGTCGCCCTCACAGCCGGAAGGACATGATACTTACTGCCAGCAATTTCAAAGCATCGCAATGCCAGGGCTTTGTCTTGTTCAATGCCCCAGCCGTTCATGTGGCTGACTCCGAGCTCGTAGATGCTGAGAGCGAACTGCGCTTTGCGAGTCTTCTGCTCGCCAAAGTCAATCGCCTTTCCCTCCTTAGCGTGGTCCTCGTCGTCGGCAATGTTGGCGCCAACGGCATCGGCAGCCTTGCGCAACCATTCAACTCCCTCCCGCTGGTTGGGCCTCATACCCCAGCCATGACGGCAAGCCAGGGCGTAGAGAAGCATGCCGACGGGGTCGCCGCCTCTGGCAGCAAGTCGCAGATGATAGGTCGACTCTTTGGTAGATCCGTCTTCGTGGCACTTGATGCCTTTGTCGCGATGTTCCTCGACGGTCAATTCCGACGCGGCCGAGGGATTGGCGTTTTGGGGCTTCTGTGGCTTGATGGTGCTGGCCGAGTCACTCGTCGCGACAGATGCTGGCGTCCGGCCGCGTGCTTGGTCGTGGGGCGCCGATGTCAAAGTCCGTCCTCTAGGCGCATCTTCGGACACTCTGCTGGAAGTCGAAGGCCTGCTTGCGACTGGAGACGGCTGCCTGTCACTGACCGACATCTGCTTGTGCAGCTTACTGCGCTCCATTGAAGGTCGGGCCGCAAGCCCTTCGCTGCTGCTGGACATGCTCTCTTGCAACCTGGAAGAGGAACTCGAAGGTCGAGTTGGGGGCGACGGTGGAGCTTGTCCGCCGCGGGGATATGTTTGGACGTTGGTAGTCCCGGAGACCGTGGCAGGTTCCCAGGTGAACGAGGCTGATGGTTCATTCTCAAGAAACATGATAGAGCCCCGTTGGAGCGTTTTACCTCTCGGCAGCGAGTATTTCGAGTAGATGTAAGAAGGAGCACCTTTGCCGTCTTCGCCAAATTGGTCCAGGAAAGCCTCGCTGTGAACGCTGACCGGGGTGTGAGCAGTGTCGTCGGCCAGCACAAAAGACGGGTGGCTGTCCGAGGAAGCCTGTCGCGAAGGAAGATCCATGGATGGCGTGCCTGCCCGGTCCATGGACGGGGTGCCGGCACGGCTCATTGGTCTCGAAAAGTTGAAGGAGGGTCGAGGAAGGGCGGCAGACGCGTCAGAGCTGACCGAAGGTGAGCGGTGGGACTGGGCAATGGGAGACGCCGCAACCGGGCCCGACAAGGCACTGCCGCCTGACATCTTCCGGGAAATGTGAGAGTGGAACGAATTGCTCAGACTGTCGTCGTCTTTATACTCGACAGGGGCCGACATGATGCTGGAGGACCGTTTCGGAAATGGCTCTTTCGGAGGAACTAGACTAGTCGACTCGTTCGAGACGGTCTTGGTGAGCTTTCCAGGGGAGTAGGCGATGTAGGTCCGAGAGGGCGAGACGCCAGGGCGTTCGAGGCTGCTACGCCTCGCATGGCGTTCTGATAGGTTGTCCACATCGCTGGGTGACTGTTCGCGCCGAGCACCGAACGCGCCCTTCTGTTCATTCACGTTGTCAAAGTAACGGCCGCGGTTGTCTAGGTTCGGAGTGGCAGGCAGTGGAATGGACTCGTCGGGGGTAGGCGGGACTGTGCTCATCCGGGGGTGCAGCGAGACCGGACGGTGTGCAGGGGATTCGACCTCTGTTTGGAGACCCAGCGCATCGTTGTGCCGGGGCGCATCGCCTTGGTCGTCTTCCAGATTATCCTCCTCGCTGGACATGGATCGGTAGAACTCTGACCTCGCCTGCACGACCAGCGGGCTGTCTGAAGTCAAAGGGGGGAGGCGACTCATGCGCCTGCCCGTGCGGTTTCCCTCCTGCAACTGCTTCGCCAGCATGCGACTTTGAGCGGCGAAGGCATCGAGCGGTGACAGCGCAGGGGGGACTTCTCCGGCGACGTGCATTCGAGGGGATCTGAGCGGGCGGGAAGCGGCTGAGGCGGAGGTTTCGCTGGTTTGGACGGAGGTGGAGGAATTCGCCCTCAAATCGAGGAAATTCGGTCGCGTGGCCATTATCGCGTTGTTCGTGGGCCGTTATCAACAGGCCGATCGATGTTGATGGTTTGGGGGATGAGTGCGAGTCGGGAGAGCGGCCTGAATTGCAGGCACCGGCAAGAGGCAAACCAGCGCGAGATGTGGGCGGCAGCGACGGTGGCGGCGAGATGTGAATCCAGAGCCGGCCAAGTGAGGGCGCAGCGGCGTGGCCAGGGTGAAGTGGCTCCCTTTGACGGGAATGCAGACCCTTGTTGGGTTAAAGGGCCGGTCGGAATGGCCGACGTTAGCCTGGGGGCCAGCAGGGCAGTGCAGGTGCAAGCGTGAGCCAGAGGGCCGCCAATTGGTGGTGGGTGGGCGGTGGTGCTCGTATTCGCAGAGCGCAGCCAGGTCGAGCCCGTGGAGCAGCGGTCCAGACGGGCAAGTTGCGGGTTGGATAATTGATTGATCAATTACTGTGGTGGTCAGCGGCAGCCACGAGACGGACGAGGTGGACTCTGCGGCGGTGGCATGAATGACGAGATCGGGACTTTGCAGTCTGGCGGGCGGGCGCGGGCAGGTGGGCGCGACAGGCGTCTGTCGCGGGCGTTCGAGTAGCGAGGGCGTGAAAGTGGTGCTGGTCCAGAGTCGGCGTGTTCTTGCTCCGGATTCCAGGCGAGGTAGGGCGTGTATGTGCTGCAGGTGAATATGTGAGCGGGCCAGGCGACAATGTTGTAGCGACGGCCAGACACGATGCGTGAGATACCGGTTGGTTCGTTGGTTGGTTGGCTACCCCCAAGATACGAGTACCTAGATCAGGTGGTTTGGGGGGAGGAAGGTGGGAAGGGAAAAGAAGGTGAGGTAGAGGCAAGGCAGGCAAGTACAGATGAGGAATAGAAAGAGCTGGAGAGGGTCGGCAAACGAGCGAGTGACGAACGCGTGCCTTGCAGAGCAGTCGGCACGGCTGGAACAAAGTATGGGGATGGGGAGGGGGATGATGCGTTCGCTGGGCAGTGGCAGGCGAGCAGAAAGATCAGATCGGGGCCAGACGAGATGAGATGGTGGATGAGGGCCCCTGTGCCGCTGCTGCAGCCAGATAATAGGTACATGTAATGATGGGCATCGACAGGGAGGCTGTTGGATCGAACGGGGAGGTACAACATCTTGGTGCGCAGGGCGTATGGCGCCGCCAGGTATCCGGGGCGTCCTCCCGGTCTAAAACCACGGGCCGGGTTCCGCCACCAGTGCGTGCTGCTGGGCTCCAACAGACAGCCCGAGTCGACGTGTGTCGGGGAGCCAGCACGGGCGAAACACGAGGCGACGGGCAGGTACCTGCATGTACGCAGCCGCGTGTGCATTGGTGCCGCGTGCCGCACGTTCTTTTGCGTCGTCTTTCCTCTCCCATCGGTACCTAGGTACTCGTACTTGACCCAGCACCTCTTACACAGCCCAAACCGGGTGGCGAAAGGAGTTCCCGGCGCCCCTTCTCGGTCGCAGCCAGGTCCCGTCTGACGAGGCGAGCCAGCAACCTACAGACCAGACCCATGGCTGGTGGAAGGCACAATGGATACATGGATACTCGTACGGGTCCCTTCCTAATGTACCTGCCGATATCGTCGTCCTCGCCACACCTCCATGGAAGCAAACTGCCACCGAACTTATTGGCTTACTTGGTTAATATGGTCGTTTGACCTGAGAATGCTTCGACGGCTGCGCATTGCAGGGTTTTGGGGGGTTGAGAAAGAAAAAAATAGAAGCATTCACAGACAGGCATTCAGTACCGAGGTACTAATAACAAAGGTGACCAGAGCACGGCGACAGGAACAGGCCGGCAGGCAACAATCTCTTGCCTGTTGGCTGTCACCATGGAATCGTGAAAGAAGACGGGAATGGCCCCCGAAAGGCTGGTCCAGAGGGATCGCTCCGTCCAAAGAGGCGCGAAGGAGCAGGAGAAACACTCCAGATGAGATGTTTGGGAGCTGGCGGGATGCACAGGCGATCCCAAGGGGGGCGAAAAACGCCAGCCAAGCGACCCGCAGCAAGCGAATTGGGTCCTCGCACTCGATGCAATCTTGCGCTTGAATAATAAGGGCAAGAGGTCGGAACGCCCAGCCCGAATCGCTTTAACGAGACGAGGAATTGACCAGACCTGCCCACGCTGAAAGCGCGACGCGCGTTGAGAGAGGCGGGAGATGTCCAGCCAGTACTCGTAACCAGGTGTTTTCGGTACTGACTGGCCTCGTGGTGATGATGAGAGAGATGAGGGCTCGGGGGCCAGCGGCAGCATGTCCCGGGTTCCCAGGTCAGCACGCATTGAGCTGTGAAACGAGCAGAAGGCCGCAACGGCGCCGCGGTAGCGTCTTGGCTTTGGCTGTTCCAAGAGCGAATCCAGTAAAAGCGCTGTCGCTCTGCATAGGGGGCCTGGCAACGCAATGGGGCGCGGTTGGTGTGGATTTCTTCTCGAAATAAACCCCCAGGGGGCCGTGTTCATGCTGATACGGGGCGCATAGTCTCACTGGCTGTGTCCAAGACGGGCACTGTACGAGTATCGCTATTTGAAGGGTACGAAGTCCTACTTGGGTATTTGTATGAGTGTCTGGTGAGGCAGCACGAGTACTCGTGCAGGTTTCCGCCAGGGGTCTGTGTGGCGAAACACGGGACCGTTGGCCCTGTGACAGGCCCTCGACCAGGCCCCTGTCGACAGGTATTCCCTGTCGGCTGGATGGATCTAGGAGGTATTTCCAGTGCGGAGTTCGTAGACCTGCATCTTCTCCGTGGAGGGGGCGCTCTTTACCGACCTGTGCAACGAGAACTGGTACACGTGGTCACCGGTGATGAATTCGACTGTCGTGATGCCCTCGGTCTCTCCTCCAAACTGCCAGCGGCGTACGTATACGCGTAAGCGCGCGACTCGGGAGCTTCAACATTTCGACGCCAGCATCACCTTTGACTTGCCTTTGCAAAATATGAGCACATGTGGCGAGGAGCTGCCACAAGTACAGATTCAGGTGCTGGGCAAGACCTGGACGAGGGTACTCCGTACTGCTACTCGTACGTCACGTCACTCGATGTCCTTTGTAAGGACTGGACGTCACGAAGCGGCAGGTCGATCGCCGTCGCGAGATTGGCTCCAGCTACCAGGCTCGGGGAACATGTACCCTTTTACCCACAGGTACCTCCTTTCACGCCACATGGGCACCCACGCACCTTCAATTATTTTATTATTGCAGGCACGAGTGTATTAGGTGCGAGCCCGAACAGCTCTGATAGTCCATCCAACAGTACCTTATGTAATGAGTTTTTCCCTGTTCATTGAAGTCCAACCGTCTGTAATGTCTTTTAGATATAGTTATGAACCATGGAGCATAGACAATTGGTCAACTGAGAGGGTCTTGGAGGACATCTGGAGCTGTCCGATTCTCATGCGGCCAACAGCCCAGAAAAGCAGATACGGCACGAGTGTACTCGTAGCAAGTACGTTACAAGCAGGAAGCCTCTCGTGTAATCACAGCACCGGCTCCAGGCCCGGTAGGTGCGAGTACTCTCGTACCTCTCCGCAGACAGACCTATCGAAAAGGAAGAGAGATCTCTTTGGGGCCACGCTGGACTGGCACATTGGTTGCCCACGCACCCACGCGACCCCGAGGCTATGATTTGCCGGGATCCCTACGCCCCAAAAGGACTAGAGGCGGCCCCTTGAAATTAGCAATGGCCCATCACTTGCTGGCCTCACCCACCGACCCAGCACGCAAGTGGTCGATCACGATGATGCGTGGTGGGCTTGGTGAGGGGCCCGGGGGTCGGCACTTGCACGGCTTATTTGGAGGAACGCGTGCGGGCCTGCGTTCATGGCAGAGCGGTCCATGAGATACTCGTACGGAGGCGTGGTAAACCGCGAGGACGGGAAGCAGATGTGCTTCTATACTTCGGCTGTGCGAGGAGCCATCCCTACCCTGTAATGAACGGAATACACGTACCTCGGGTGCCCTACGCGTATTCAGATCGGTGCAGGCGAGCAGCCGAGTGGATGCCATTAGCCAGCCTGCTTAAGCTGCCGTGGCCGCCTGAGTCGTCGGCCGACCCCGATACACGCACCAAATGTGTCGGCGTTGCGGGTGGTGGACTGAACGAATGCAGTTTGGCGTTGGCCCCCGCCGCCCCCTGGAAGCAGAGTCGGAGCTAGGGCTAGTGCAGTCTGGGGTATCACGAGATCCGAGTCGCGCGACCGTGTCAAAGACTGACCAGCCACGATGCAACAGACCACGAGGATTCGTCGACCCAACATCACTAATCGTGTTCACGCAAGGTATTCAACAGAAGGAAATTTGGGTGAGCCCTGACACTTTAGGCACGCGTAACGTTGACCTATGCCGATGCACGCCTGGAGCGTTATAAGGCACCATTGAGAGGTCGTCGAAGCCCGTACGAACGTGGCCGCCCGGTGCATTTATCCTGTTTTCATGATGCCCGACTCGGTGGATTCAACTGTCTGCTACCTACTAATAAGTATCGAATGTCGGGGCAGCTGTGCCTTCTATTCCAGGATGGAGGTGGTGTCCGTGTTTCGTCCAGTCCAGTCCAGGCCCAGGGGTCCCTGATGACTGAGCGCTGCAGCTTGGGGCATCCGTCGCCGGTCTTCCGGGGCTGTCAACAACTGCTCGCACCTCGTGCCGGTGTCATACCTACGGTACATGAGCCGTATGGAAGGAGGTGTGTAGCTTCCAATGGATGGAAGGTATGGGTCCGGACTACCTCCGTCTACTCGCGAGGATCGTTGCACCCGACCTTGATTGACGATGGCTCGTCTACCTCTTGGAGCGGCTCGCTGGCTCGCACGCCTTCGCCAAACAGGATACTCGTACCTCCAGCAAGCCTCGCACGACGGTCCAGACCTGTCAGTCGGCCCCGACGCGTCCAGCCCGTCCTAGGGGTCCCCTTTACACGTATTAGCTCAAGCCACGCCCGCCTCTGCCTGCGCCCCCTGCCCTCTGCGGCCTCTGTTTGGCCTGCTGCCCTCCGGCGCCCCTCTCCCTCCCGATCCAACGAGACCCTGTCCAGCCGCGGCTCGCCTCGTGATAGGCCCAGAGGCTGCAACCAAGACAGCTGATCAAGACCACCCGCCTAACGAACGGATCCAAGCCTTCCTGCGAGTGGTACGAGTACTCACGTACCGTATCTGCGAGATGTGCCCACGAACAGTCGCTGTAGGTAGGTTCGGTACCTACATGTAGGCACAGGCACTGCCGACTGGTTGCCGCCATCCGATACGATACGAGTCTTATGGAGGTATCCGCCCTGCCGACACGCCTTTAGCCTGTTCCTGAAAGCACACTCCATAATTCTCAGGAACCGTACACGGCGGCTCTCTGGCCGCTGCCGACAGCCTGTGCCTACCTACCCACGTCGCCACGTCGCCTGTCTCCAAGCTCAGCCACTCGGCCAGGAAAAGCAAGCTGCGGCTGACACATACGACTATCGCAAGGCTTCCGCTGCTCTTGCCATCAATGAAGGGAGCGATGGCTCAGAGCGGAGAGTGCTCGCCATCTCCTCAACCAAGAAGTGCCTGAGGTGCTGCCTCATGGTTTCGGCCTCGTCGTCCGTCCCCTGCTGGCCCCCTTCATCAAACACACGCCCCATAATACTGCGAATGGGCATGCCGCCCTGTCGGGACAGGGACTGTGCGCCCTTGACCCGGCCAGGGCCTCGCTGCGCGATAATGTCCTGGAGAATCCATGCGCCGACCTGCCCAGCCCGGTAAGCACCTCGACTCGGAAATTAGCTGCCAAGCCTCTCGCCTCTGATACCACCGGCGCCCGCCACCGACCCCCGACCCGGGTGCGTGCGCTGCGGCTGGCCGCGCCGCCTGCGTCGGCGCACCGGCGCTCGCCCACAACAGCAACGACGCAGGGGCCGGGGCTTCCTCCCACCTGACCTGCGAGTATTGTAATGAAGATCGCAGGCCTTCGTCCGAGCGACCCCCGGATTCGCCACCCCGGAGAAATAAGCTCTGTCCCCCGCCGGCGTCGCGCATGCAAGCCGCACGTGGCTGCCGTCCGCGGGACCGAGCACGTCGCCTTTGTTTATTTGCAAGTCGTTCGTCGTTTTCAAAGACTGGCGCTATATGTGCGCCAAGTACTCGTACGTAGGCTGGGCAGGCAAGATGGATGCTGATGACATCCATCGCGTGTCCTTGAACGAGCAGCTGCAGCCGGCTGCCCTCCGTGGGTACGTTGGTGCCACGCGCGGTCGGTCGGCCTGAAGTCGCCACGCCAGCACGGTGTTTGATGCAGCTGGGCTCGTCCGAGCCCAGCCAGAAATCTCAGAGTGCCGCAAGCAGGCGCGCGGCTGACCGGCCTCGTTTCGCCTCATCTTCATCCGCATCTCGATCTCGCCGGCGATCGTTTTGGAGGGTCACATGGCGAGAGCACGCTGCCCTCCAGATGGACGAACGGCAGTCAACCTTGCTTACGCCAGCATCCAGGGGTCATGCCCGGAGCAGCAGCAGTTCCCAGGCGTGTGCTCGCGGTCGTCTTGTTGGAGCGAGGCCGCGTCAGCCCGCGTGTATTCCGAGTGGTGGTTAAGATACGGTATGAAATTAAGATAGCGTAAGAGGGGAGCCGGGTCGCCCACACGATACAGGCCAACCATGCAGGCGGGAGAGGTGAGGCATCCTGGTTCCATCCCGACTTTGGCCAGGCGAGTTCTCGCTTGCCCCGACCTGAGCACGCTGGCAGTCCAGTTCGCTCAGTCTAGTGGCGAGGAAACATGAAGACGTCGGTGAGAGCCGAGTGTCCTTGAGAGATTGTCGTCTTTGTCTCATTGGCTGCGCATCGACGAGTCTATCCAGTCGCGGGTCGCCCTTCTAGTTTCTTGTTCGCACACCAAACTTCGACCAGATCGGGTCTATTTGCGGACAGATTCTGTGGGCTGTCGTGGTTTCTGTCCGGAGCAAAGCATGGAGCAAATGCGTATGACCTCTCCGTATGCTTGCAAGAAGCGTCAGCAAAAAAACGGTATAAGCAGTCTCCTCTTTGAATTCTCCAAGAATGCCGAAATGCATGGATAAGGCCAGATTGAGATATCGGGGATCGTCACTCAGACGGGGGCTGCAGAATGATAAGGTCGTGAGAAGACAGGAACACCGTCATGTTTCCCGGACGAGGAGGGCCTGTTGAATTACTTCTTGCCCCCCCCCCCCCCCCCCCTCATGGAGAAATCGTCGACCGCTTTGCCAAAGAACTAACATTGGTAAAACAGGTGTGAGCTTCAACGAAGTCTTCTGCGAGAGACTTCTCGAAAAGGGCCCTCGCTCCCACCTCTAGACAGCTGTCAAGATCACGATCTATGTCGAAGCCGGCGAGTCTTCCCTCAGAAGTGCTGGTCGCTGTCATGGAGAAACCGCTGTTTCCCATTTCGACCTCTCGAGATGCGCGGATCGCCCGCTCAGAAGGCAGATTCGGTAGACCACGAGAGACGGCGCATCGCAGGCATCGGGGCCGGCAGCGCAAGGAAATGCCTGCTTCCGCAGAGGTGCACAGACCCACGCTGCTCCTGACCTCTCGGGGATTCAGCATCTGAACTTGAGTTGTTCCCGGCTCTGCCTGTTGATTCTCTGGTGGCGGGGTTATTGACAAACATGCCCGTTGCTGGTATATGTGGCCTGTTATATGCGCCCTGGCCGAGACCGCGATGGACGGCATCATAGAGCCCGCACCATTTCTCGTCTCCAGCGACGGCGTGTCAAATCACAAGAGAGCAATGCACAGTCACCCCGCCCACCCCCTTCAACCGGACACTTGCTTGACAAAGTGGTTGATGTATTCCCAGGAAACTGACCGCTAACTCCTCGTCCCATGCAGCGCAAACACCCCGTTTGGAAAGGCAACAAACAGGAAAACCAGGGCACCCGTTGCCCGGACAGCCCCTTCTCTCGCATGGATCTAATCAAGATATCCTGAACCCTCGCCAAGAACCACACCGCGCACCACTCCACGACCATTCATTCTTCAGCTTACTTTTTCTACATAGTCTTCGACTGCAGCTTCCTCAGGCGTGCGCCGCCCTCATACAAACCGCGGTCGACGGCAGCGGCCACGGTCAGAGTACCGCCGATCACAGCGCAGAGACCAGCGAGGAAACCCACAAATGTCTTGGCACGCTCCTCGCGGTTGATTACCTTCATGGGCGAGATATCCTGTGATCGAGTCAGAGACGTGCCGGCAGATGGGAAGAGAGGGCCGACAAGACTTACGTAGGAGAAGAAGACACCAGGAATACCACCGCGGGCGTGCATGCGCTCCTGGTGGCCCTCAGCCGCGTCGTTGCCGCCGGCCAAGCTGCGCTTGTGGCTGGTGACCGAGTACTGGTGAGTCTCCATGCTGCCGTCGAAGGAGTCGCCCAGGCTGCCGAGCCAGACGTTGGGGTCTGTGGTGCGGTCATAGCCGTGGGTCTTGCGCTGGTTCAAGGGCAGGTAGGTAGTGGGCACGACCTTGACAAAGTACATGAAGTTGAAGTTGGTGTCGTCGGTGGTCTGCTTGGTGTTGTCGAGCGGGTTGATGTGGTGGTTGGTCCAGGCGTTGTTGCGGTTGTGCTTGTCGCCAATGTCGTCGGGCAGCCGAGGGCCGAAGCGCAGCTGGTGGATCTCGTGCTCGAACGTGTGCTTGACCTGGCTCTCCCAGTAGTTCTTGAGGTCGTGGACGTGCATGTTGCCGCTGCTGAAGCTCTTGCCCGGGGCAAAGTGGAAGTTGCCAATGACCTTGTTGACGCGAATGGCGCCGGTGACGCGGCAACCCTCGTGCGCCTGCTCAGCGAGCTTCTCCGAGTAGTGCTCGCGCGTGCACTGCTCGACGCCTTCACCCATACCGAAGGCCCAAGAGGCAGCAGCGTAGGCCTCGCGGACCTCGTCACACGTGTTACAGCACCCCTTCTTCTGGGCGTTGGCGGGCGAGGGGGCGCCGTAGCATTCGCCGCAGTAGTTGGGGTCGAGGTGTTTGGCGTTCTCATCGTCATCGTGGCTGTGAAGGGGGGCCATGGTCAGCGACTGATGATATAAGAGGCATGCAGGATAACCTGACGCGTTGTTGGGGGACGCCTGTACTCACACCTTCATCCTCTTCATGTCAATGACCTTGCCGCCCTTGTCGGCGGGTTCGAGTCTGGCCTTGCGGACACCGGTGAGAACGCCGTGCTGCTGTTCGCCGGAGACGTCCATAACGTCAAGGGTCAAAAGCTCGCAGGGGAGCCTAGGGAATGTGATGTTCATGTGAATTTCCATGCGCTCGCCTAGGTCGCGGTGGTTAGCTTTGGACGGGGACAAGCTGGGCAGGAGACGGGGACGGGTAACGGGAAGGGGGGCCAAGGGGCGTACCTCTGCCCTTGTCGACGATGAGCTCGGGGTGGATGACGATGCGGCGGTAGTCGTTCCATTCTCCCCAGGCGAGCCAAAGGACGACAATGAGGGAAACGATGGTGACGATTCCGCCCGAGGTGGTGCGGATGCGGGCGTCCTCGACGGTTTTGGTGAAGGCATCGAGCCTCGTGAATCTCGACTTGGCCGGCATGTCGAAGGGCGCAGGAGAGGTCAGACGGATGGTTGGTCGCAACGCCCAAAAAGACGAATTTCAATGCTGAAAAGACTGCCAGGCGGAAGGGAAGACGGTCAGGTGATAGGCTATGGCGCGAGAGGTGGCATCGAACGAAGGGGACAAAGAGAGACCGAAGCTGGACCGTCGGCCAGTGGACAGCGCCGGCGGGTCGTGTTACGAGGATGAAGGCGCGAACAAGTTGAGCAATGCGACGGCAGCAAAGGAACGGCGGACGCCTGGCACTTGGAAATCAGGACGGGTCAAGGGCCGGCGGAGAGGCGTGAGTAGACGAGAAGGTGGTAAAGAAAAGCCAGGCAATTGGAGGGCGAGGCAAGGCGAGGCAAGGCGAGGCAAGGCGAGGCGAAGCAGAGGCGAGGCAGACGACAGGAAGGTGTCAAAGGCCACGAGACTCGAAAGCCAATGGCGCGCCGTCGCTGTTGGCCTTGGTTGGATTGATCCAATGGGTATGGATCTGTACGAGTACACGTAACGTCCTGCCCGCCGCGGAAAGAGGCCACGCTTCACCAAAGGTCGAGCCTTCTCGCCTGGAACTTGTCTGCGCGCTTGGCCTTCTCGTTTGGGGTACATCAGATAAAGTATCCGCTACGGCGTCGTTAGGCAGGCCCAGGCATGCCAGAGCGCCTAGTGATGTGCTTTCTGCAGGGTCTATTCCAGACAAGAGTCGCGCCTCGAAGTACCGCGTACTTCGCGCCGTGTGCAGGCTACCTCCAGTCACTTGCTGACTCGGGCCTAGACCTCCCGAGGGCGCTATTCTCTCCAGGGGACTCTTAATAGCCATTCGGCTGCATCCCGACCATAAGTGGAGGTAGCCCCACGTTCCTGTGCTAAGAATATCTCAATTGAGCTTTGGAAACTACGAGTAACAGTCTTATGGAAGGTTGTCAATTACTTGTCCTCTGTGCGTACTTGTAGCTCCCACCATTCAGTCTCAACGTGTATCAATACATACCGTACCTATTGTTCCAGATGTGCCGCAGAATGAGGTAAGCAGCATGATTGTAGAGAAGGCGGCTCAAGGTACCTACCTACCTATTTACCCAGGCCCGCGCACTCCCGTCTTGAGTGAGAGGGTCAGTTACTTTTATGTCCATGGCCCTAAAGCCGGCCAGCCAGACGTATGCCGGTGACTTCTAAAAGTACTATGCCCTGTGCCGCATTAGGTACTATCGGTAGATGGTGGTAAGCCAACGGACAGCACGCAAAGCAATGGCTTGAAGCAAATGATTGCAAGGACGCGGTATTGGGAGGGATTCCGAATGGCCACATCTGACCGTGCAGTCTCCTCATACATGGAACTCTGCTACCAGACTGTAGGCAGGAACGACCTGCAACACTTGGACCAGAGACCGTTCTTGCTTTCAAAGCCCCCTTCGTCTGGAGACTTTCTTACGCGCCAGTCAGCCTCCGTCCGACTCGCAGAAAGGCCAGGATGAGCTTGGGGTTATTTTCCCCAGCCGTTCGCAGCCTTCGCATTTTAAACGCTTGGATCACGACCATCTGCTCCAAACGGACCATCACACACACACACACACACACACACACACACACACACACACACAGCTCGGCCCTTTGGAGCACGCTAGAGCATGCAGCCACTCGTAACGGGTTGCGCGACGAAGACAGGTACCCTGAGCACGAAGGCTACCTCCCTGAGCACGAGCTGACCGTGACAGCCAGCAGCGCCGCAAATCCGGGGTGACTCATAATGAGCCATACGCGGTGATTTCCTCTTCCATGCCGTCGCACTCCGTGAGTTGCTTCGGCTGGAGTCAATGAGTACGAGTCGGTATAAGCAGCTCGTCCGCCATAATCTCGCGGCTTGGGTCGAATACTCCACCTCCCACGACCAACCTTCCATTCCCCCATACCTCAAGTACATACCTTACCTACATACCTACCCTCGAAGCCTCCTCCCCGCACCACTCCACCGCATTGTCAACAAAAGGGAAAGAGAGAGAAAGAAAGAAAAAGACAGCCAGTAAATCATGTCCGCGCCGAGCCAGCGCCCGGCCGCCGCCCCCGCTCCCGAGAACCCCCGGACAGCAACTCCTCTCGCGCACCCCCGCGGGCTGCTCGTCCGTGCGCGCCGCCCGCGGCCCGGCGACGCCCCGGCCTGGGCCGCGCTGGCCAACGACGCGCTCGTCGCCAAGTGGATGCGCGACGCCTTCCCGCACCCGTACACGCTGGCCCACTCCGAGGCGTTCGTCGCCCACGCCCGCGACCCGGCCACGCGCGCCCGCCACTTTGCCCTCCTCGTCCCCTCCGAGGGCGAGGGCGAGGGCGAGGGTGAGGGAGCACGGGTGGACAGCGGAGGAGGCGGGGCTAGGGGAGGAGATGCAGGAGATGCAGGAGAAGAAGGAGAAGAAGCAGGAGACGAGGGAGAAGGCTGGCAGGTCGCCGGCGCGGCGGGCCTGCTGTTCCGCGGCGACGTGGACCGCCGCACCCTCGAGCTGGGGTACTGGGTGGGGCGGCCGTTCTGGGGCGGGGTGTCGCGACGGTGGCCGCGAGGGAGCTCTGTCGCTGGGCCTTTGACGGCGGCGACGGCGAGGGCCATGGCTTCCCTCCGGACGTCGAGCGCATCGAGGCCACTGTCTACGAGGGTAACCCCGCCAGCGCCGCCATCCTGCGCCGCCTCGGCTTTGTGCACGAGGGCGTGCTGCGCCGCGCCGTCACCAAGGACGGCCGGATGCTTGACAAGCACATCTACGGGCTGTTGAGAGGGGAGCTCGTGGAAGAGGGCGCTGGGAAAGGAGGAGAATTGGGCACGGAGGATGGCCAGAACAAGAGGGCTTCGTGAAGGTATTCCATGATAGCGCGTGACATTCGTACCCCATCAACGTCTCGCTCGAGTCCCGCACTTCCGGTGATTATGATGGCCGTGCTCTCACACCAGAACGGTCTGCATGGTCACATCTAGGCGCAGGAGTGAAACACTACCCAGCCTGTCTATCAATTCATTGCCGTTTCGCGACTCAGACGACCCTCTTGTGACCCCGGAAATCCTTCCTCCACTGTGCATCCCAGGGGTCCAGTTCGACAGCGGCCCTTCGTCGATGCGCTTCGCCCGTCGTACCCAGATCCCGCAACTCGAGTTGTGCCGGTTGCAGGTCGCCGCAGTCGGGTCGTGACAACCGATTACCAAATGTGTCGACAGCCCAGATCAGCACGCCGTTGGTCCATCCGAAGCCCTCGACGACCTTATATTCGCCCCCGCCACCCGCAACATTGGTCGAGTTGTCGTTGTACTTTTCAAACATGATGCCGTTTGTCTCGGGGCCAAGTCCCCCAAGCTTGGGCAGCTCATCAGTCGAACCCCCCGTGGCACGCCACGTGCAGAATGTGCTGTCAAGGTAGCGTTGCGCAAGCCCAAGGGCAAGGTCCTGCGTCTCTTTGTAGTAAAGGTCGTCCTCACCGAAAGTCGCGGGCGTATTTAGCAGCCCTTTCATGAGAGCATACTGCAGGGGCGGCCAGACATTCGGCTGGTCCCATTGTTGTCCTGATGAGAAGCTTGTCGCTGCGATGCCTCCGGCCTTTTCGGAGAGCAGGCTGGCCACGCGCCGGTAGGCGGTCGTCACTGCGAAGGGGTTGTCCTTCAGCTCTTGTGGGGCTGCACCTAGCCAGAATGGATAGAACTGGGCTGCATGGAAGATGACTTCTGACCCCTCTGGTGCGCTGTTACCGTTCTCGGGTCTTGCGCCGTGTCGAACTTCGCTGGAGAGTACACATTCTGCGCCGAGGATGTGATATTGTAGTCGAAATAGCTGCTGTGCGTTTCATTCCACATGAGCTTGTACATCGCGTTGGACCTTTTGGATGCCATCGATCTAAAGCTCTCAGCACCAGTCTTGTTGCCGGCGACCTCCATATAGTCAGCGAGGACCATCTCATTAGCGTAGAGGACCGAGTTCAGATCAACGGGAACAACACTGGCAGTGTTGAGCGAGCGTAGTGGGAAATAGATATCCTTCGCAGCATCCAGGGGGTTTGCGATCCATCTTGAAGTATAGTCCCAGCCGCTTTCCGCGCCCGAGGCAAGATTGGAGTACAGCGCGGCCTTCTCGGAATCGTTTAATGGTTTCGTCTGAGGATAGATCTCGCCTGATTCTGCATAGTATGACTTGTTGGTTGCCGTCACGTAGTCCTCATAATAGGATTCGGGGCGCGGCTCAGTATTGGAGACGGCATAACTTGTGAGACATTAGCTGACGTAGCTCAGGCGAATCCAACCTGGTCAAACTCACTGCGCCAGGTTGTAAGTCTGGTTTCCAGAGGTGACCTGCAGCGTGCGATTCTGAAGCCAGAACTGGTGCTCCTGGACCAAAACTGGAACTGCCCGTTCCAGTAGTGACGTGTCGTTTGTGTAGTCGACGTATATCTTGACCATCTGCGTCAGAAGCGGCGGCTGGGACCTGTCCAAGTAGTAGACCCGTGCACCGTTCGGAACAAAGCCAAATTGCTCAACAAAATCCAAGAAGTTTTCAATGATGTTTCTACCGCGGAGTCAGTAAATCGGAATTTTGAGGGTCATGAGTCGCTCCAAGAGAGACGCTATTCGGCCCATGCGCGACGTACCTCGAAATCTTGGTGAAGCTGCCGCCGGTGCGGAGCAGGCCTTCGATGATCCAGTAACTGTCCCAGTAGTAGGGCTCGATGAACCGGCCGCCGGCCACCACAAACGTTCTGTTGACAGGAATGAAGCTGCTGACGCAGCCCGTGCAGTTTCCAGCGCCGACATATTCTCTGGTCAAGTCGGGCCAGATGTCGATGACCTTTTCCGTGAATTGTTTGATAGCAATGTCGTTGATCTCATCCAGAAAGATCGGGTCCGTCTTGAGCTGGTCCGAGGGTACAGCCTCCAGCTCCGACCCGGCCTCGCCAAAATAGGTGCCCAGGAAGTCCTGCAACGCTGTGTTGTTGCTCAAGGGCTTTTTGAGTTTATCAAACGCCGCGATCACCTCTTGGAGAGGTTTCTTGGTTGGCCTAAGGAGACAAGTTGAGCGGACAGCCCAAGCTAGACACGCGGGAAGGGGGTGAGGGGGGGGCACGGTACTCACAGGTCCACGAAGGTTTTGGAGTCGGCAAAGGGCTTGGCCAGTTCGATTTGCTTCAGAATCTCACCGCGACAGTAAATTGGCGATTCGCATGGAGCCAACGTCGAGCCATTCCGGTAGAGGCCGAGTGCAGGCGTGGCCAGCGCGAAAGCGCCAAACGCCAATTGCCTGAACATGGTCCAATCAAGGCTCGGGGCGGAGCGCAGACGCAGTGCAGGACAGATGAGGGATCACAGGGGACAGAGCATCAGAGAGTCTTGACCAGCAGCACTGACCGAAGGGGCGAGCCGTGCATGGACGAGTCGAGCCGAGCCTGTGCAGCTTTTATACAGAATCGCCAGCTCTCGGATGGGCCGACAGCGGTCCGGGCATGGCCAAGAGCAATGACGGCGTTGACGAGGAAGCAGTGCCGGGCCGATTGATAGGCAAGGGTGCGCAAAAGGCAGACCGAGCGCAGCTCAGGTGGGGAGATGAGACGGGAGACAGTGTAGAGGCGGCGGCCTGAACCCTGGTCATGTCGAATTAGCGTCAGTTGAGCCGAGTCAGCAGACCGAAGAGATGCGCGGTGTTGATGGGCGACGGGCGATGTAAAATGGGGCGTTCCGGCGTGTCGTGAGATTCACCGTAGCCTATGGCCCCAGGGCTCGATCTGCAGACGCCCCAGTTAGTAGCGGCAGCCAGTCGCGATGTCGGACAGGACTTCGAGCTTCCGGACTACCTACGTACCTGGTGTACATTGAAGTGAGTTTCAATTAGATGTTGGTCAAGGAAACAGGAACCGCAAGAGGCTTAGGTCTGAACAACAAAGCTCTGAGGGCCGGAAATCCGTAGCGCACGAGTAGGAACTTTAAGCTGCACGGAGACGGGGCGGTTGCGAGTTGGTAACAGAAGTGGGCCGTCAATACAAAGAAAGAGAGGGCGGGGGTGCAACCTTTGGAGCTCTGGAGCTGCACGCAAGTCAGCCCGGCTGATGGTGGTGATGATGATGACGATGATGATGATCCATTGAATGGCTGCCATGGATTGGACGGTCGCGGTGCTGCCCGCAGCTACGAGGAACGCCCCCGTCGCCCGGCTCCAGTTTCCCCGCGTTCCCAGTTAGCCCTTAGTTCAGAGCCCCCGCTCAAGCCCCAGCGCCTGAGTCGGAGCCGGCCCCAGGGCGTGCCAGGGCACGCAGGGGCTGTGGACGCCTCCAGCTGCGTCTCGGGTGGGCGTGCGAGTACTCGGGGTCTGCAGGTGGTGCCACCAGCCACCTCATTGTACCTGGGACGTACCGAAGCTGGGCTGCAGCCAGGCTCACGCTGCAGCTCTGGAGAGCCTCAGTCGCAGTGCTGGTGCTGGTGCTGGGGCAGCGCGGGGCTCGCCAACAACCTTGAACTTGAAGAGGTACACAAACCAACCTCTCAATCATGCCGCTCGCGCACCATGATGCAGCCCCAGGATGAATGTTACATTATCCGTGGATTGAGCCTGGGGCCGGCATTCACCCCAGCTTCTGCATTGGGATGGCTCGCTACCAGTCTCGACTTCGGTGTCGACAAGTCAACCAGGCAGTGAGATGGATTCCAGAAACTCAGCTGCCCCGGCAGACCTGCATGTGGTTGTCGGTCCTGGACGCATGTACTTGTACCCTCTTTCAACGGCAGGCGCGACTGCGACGACCAGCCGGGCCGGTGTTACTTATACTTATCCAGGTACGTAGCGGCCATTGAACGTTGGTGCCTGGGCACTGGGGTCGATGATCATGGGGTTTCGGTCCAAGAGGCCAAAACCTACCGTACCTACGTATGATCAAGTTGTCGGCCAGGACGGATGATCCTCGCCGCCACCAATCTCTCGTAGAGTACAGTGGCATCTGTTTCCCGTGCCTCACACAGGGCCTGAGCTATTTGCGAATACAAACCTTCTCAGGTAGGATATTGCAGATAAGCGAGATCGATCCAGTCTCTACCCGCCTTAAGATACCTTTACAGTTCAATGTTGCGTGAGAAGTCGATGACTCCCTTGCCGTTTGTCCAATATGGCGCGTATGAATGAATTGTGGACTTTTGCCTGTACAAGCCAAAATAACAAGATGCCTCCATCCTCTATGAAAGTCCAAGAAAAAACATCTTCTCATACAAGGGCCCGGGTCTTCGGTCGCAGCTGTTGATTGCACGAGTTCCTACGAGTACCTCTGGAATCTCATATCTGGAGTAAGGTAGATGCTCAGGTACTTGCTCGCCTCGAATTGGCTGGGGGTCCCCACATCTATGCAGGTAGGTACTTTCACAATACACGGACTGGCAGACTGCTGCGCTGTGTGTTGCGTCGTCTCCGGTGTCCACTACCAGAGGTAGGAGGTACCTATCGTATGAGTTCCGATATTCGTTCAGGTACTCGTACCTGATATACCCCTGGATTTGAGCGGGTCTCCTTCCAGCCGCGGCCCTCCGTCGCTTTTTCCACGTACGAGTGTAGCTCAGTCGATGCCATCGTCAGACGCGCTGCCCCGGTTCGTGCTACACTCTGCCCGCCAGCGCCGATCCGGTCCTAGACCTCACCCTCGCCACGCCCGCGCACCTCCCTCTCTGCTCGCCGCCAGGTCGCTTCACGTGCTGCTGTGTCGTGCCGTGTCGTGCCGCGCCCCTTGTTTCCCCGGAGCCTTGCCATGGGATCATAATGGCCGTCCTGATACGCATGGGCCAGCGAGGCCTGCTTCGCTGGATCTTGGGCTCGGCCGTCGCCTTTTTCCTCCTGTGCTGGCTCAACCCCAACTGGCTCGACAGGTCCATCCACCACGTGCGCAAGTTTGACACGGCCGTCGACGTCTCCAAGCCCCAGTATGCCAACCCCATCTGCAAGAGCCACGGCTGGGCCCCCTTCAGCGGCGTCGCTCGGCGCAAGGTCTACGATCTCATCATGATCAACACCGAGCTGGACTGGCTTGAGATCCGGCTCAACACGACCTACCACTACGTCGACTACTTTGTCATTGTCGAGTCCAGCAAGACTTTCACCAACCTGGACAAGCCGCTGGTCGTCAAGCAGAACCTCGACAGGTTTGCCGCCTACCGCGACAAGATCATCTACCACGAGCTGGACATTCCCGCCGACTTTCATTCAGACCGCTCCAACCCCGCTTGGGACTTTGAAGACCTCCAGCGGGACGCCATGTTCAAGCAGGCCTTTCCCCTCCTGCAGGGGCCCCAGGTCCCCCACCACGGCGACGTCATCATTGTCGCCGACGTTGACGAACTGATCCGTCCCGAGACTCTCCTGGTTCTGCGGGCTTGCAGCTATCCGCGCCGTCTGACCCTGCGCAGCGACATGTACTACTACAGCTACCAGTTCTTGCACAAAGGGCGGCAGTGGCAGCACCCGCAGGCAACCTATTTCGAAGGGCCGCGCACGATCCTGCCGACTAACCTCCGGAACTCGGACGGGGTTTCCCCCCTTTGTAAGCTTGGAGAAGGCTGACCTGTGGAACTCGGGCTGGCACTGCTCTTCCTGCTTCTCGACCATCGAGGACATGCTGAACAAGCTCTCTTCCTTCTCTCACGTTTCCCTCAACCAGGATGCCTATCGCGACCCCGACCGGATTGCGTCACGTGTCAGAGAGGGCAAAGATCTCTGGGATCGTCCTGGCGAGGAGTACAAGAGGATAGACAACAACCACGACATCCCGCGCCTCCTCCTGGACAGCCCCGACAAGTTTCCCTATCTAATGGATAGAAGCGGCCCTAGTGCTGGCTTCCAAGACTACCCAAAGACTTGAGGGCAGGCTGGCGACGGGTGGCTGCCCACTAGACGGCGCTGTGTCTTTGTTCGAGACAGCATAGTACATTTTCAATAGACAGCATGCAACACGATGCAGTACGTCATTCCGCAACCAGGGACGTCGTAGATTGATCCGGCCTACCGGTGCGACAGTAGCTAAAGGCCAGCTTGATCAGTGGGCAACTTGGATCAGGCAAGCATACTCCTTCCTCTGAAGCGCGTGTTCACTCACCTGGAGATACCCTCTTGCAGTATTTGCATTCCCGCCTGCAGATCAATGACCATTGCTGCGGAAAGGTACTGCGTAGTGCTCCCATCTCCATATACGGCGCTGGTTGGCAGGTTGAGACATTGCCCCTCACTGCCACGGGCCGGTTCTTGGCGACGACCTCTGGTTGAGGATCGCGTAACACCGCACGTAAGGCCCTGTTCCATTCTCAGCAGCGAGACGGACAGAGGCCGTGGTTAGCCTCGCGATAGATGAAACATGAGACAGAGACACAGCAGGGTTCCCTGGCAGGTATTATAAATTGGCCTGTGTCGACTGCTCGGGTGAACAGCCAAGTATCAGTTAGGCGGGCGTCCTTGTGTTGCTTCTGCAAGGGCTTGGACCCTGTTCGTGGCTGATTGCCCAGTCTTTGGGCAGCTCGAACCTGAGTGGCGCAGATCATGTGCGCGGTTCTCGCGAAGCGCCTCGGGGCACCTGCCACCTCTGGATTGCCCAGATATGCATCACTCTTGCACCGCAAACCCCGAGACTTCTGGCGCTTGATTGCCAATCTGCCGACCTGAGTGGCCAGGGGCTGAGGTCCCCAATCTCTCCAGAGTCATGGATCGAGCGCTTCAAAGAAAACAATGAACGGGGCAGGATCCGTCTCCCCACTGCAAACAAGAGAGGCCGGGGGCCCTAGGTATATGAGCAGCTACTTCCTTGTGTACCTCCCACGCACACATGATTCGAAAAATATAGTTACCCGCGAAGCGCCGGTGTCCGAGATCCTCGTGTCGCGGTTCAATCGAGAAGCCGAAATGGGCTGACTCAGCCAGCAGATAAGGAAAGAGCGATGTGGCAGAAATATGCCCCTTCCCAGGCTTCATGATGCATCATTGCGCAAACCGGGCGCCACGAAAGCGGCAAGAGCAGTACTGGAAGGAGCGAAAGGACCGGAGAGAAAGAAGTGTTCGGTCCCAGAATGGTTGTCGTCTCGAATTTGAGCATCTCAAGTTCGGATTCAGATGCTGCAACGTAGCCCCCCTACCACTCCCGTCTTCCAGTCGATTGGGCCCCGCATCCTCACGAGTCACTACTCGCCTCTATCTACTAGGTACTATATTGTCCCATGCACTGCGCCTACACCTTCATTTCATCGCTTGCCCGGCATCTCGAGCTCGGCTCTGGGCTTTTGCACCTCTGTGTCTTCTAGGGCACCGTTCCTGCAGCCGCCCATTCTGCCGATATTCCCGCGCCCAGGACGTTCCCAGACTTTCGGGGCGGTGTTCGTCTACAACAAAGCACCCACCAGTCTCGGAGCGGCTTCCGAACTTGCGAGCCCCGACACGACTGCCGCGAAGAACATGATGCTAGGTCGCCAGATCATTGCCGCCGGCCTCGCGGCGCTCTGTGGAACCAGCCGCGTTGCTGCCCAGGGCTTCATCGCCGCCTGCACGTGGCAGGGTGCCATGCTGGTCGGAAGCTATCTGGGCATGTACTGCAACAATGACAACTGGGTTCTGTACAGCTATGAATGGACCTGGTGAGCTCCCTGAGCTCCCATCCTTGCTGCCGGGCGGGACGCTGATTACGATCGCAGGTTCGACACTGCAAACTGCCTCGCCAACTACAGAGGCAATCTGGTGGCTTACAACAGGTCAGCTGCCGTGCCCTGCGACTCAACGCTGCATTTGGTTCTGACCATGTTCAAGCGGAAACTACATCCAAAGCTGCCTTGGTTGCGCCACCCACGGAAGTGACCAGAGCTTTTTACTCACTTGCGAATGCTACAACAGCATGACCAGAGGAATGGATGTGGCAAGCTTTGACCTCAGTCAGTTAATAACAAGAATAGATTCCTTTGGTTTGACGTGTATCGGGAGCTGACTCTGTTTCGCTTCCAGATCAAGTCGTCTGGAACTACAACGGATCTCTCGGGTGCTTCGATCACATCGGCATCAAGTCACACGCCGGTCCTCCAGGACACGGCGGCTGACTGCTTCAATTTAGTCTGGATGTGCTTTTTCGGCACTGGCGAACGAGCGGCATGTGGCGCTCAGGCGAATGCGAGGCCACGCACATCACCAGCAAGTGTCTTGAGCAAGCCTTGGCAAATTCTCATAAAGCCAGCCTGATGAATTATTGACCGACGCAGGTGATTTCCACCGACTGCAGCATATTTGTCAGTGTTATCCGCGGCTCGTACGAGAGAGCCACAAGACGTGCTCTTTGTTGGGACATTTGGCAACGGGATCTCGAAAAAGGACTTGGGGAGATCTTGAGATGACTTTCATAAGTCACTAGCTATTTTTGGCCAGCTACGGATCAGCTTTGCGTGTCTATCGATGCGTAGATGAGTAACAGTCTTACATCGTCCAGAAATATGTATCGGGTTCGATCTTGCACATCGCCCTGCTGCGCTCCGGACTTGAAGCCTGGATGGTGAGCCGTGACTCGTGGCGGTACTCAAATGACTCTGTTGAACCATAGGAAAGGGCGCTACATGTGGACCGATTCCATTCGGCCGCTTTACCACCCCAAGCAGTATGGCAGATTCATTCGTGTGAGGCAGAGCAGGGGGTCGTGCACCTTGCACGATTTTGATGATCAAGGCTAAGCCATTACACCGAAAGGAAGCTGCAACCGGCGAGCCCACACTTACGTCCGCGGCGAAGGCTAACGCCGCATCAAGTGGCGTGGTACCCTTATTTTTTATAAGACATGAATAAAGAAAACCAAGGGAAAGCCCGTGGCAAGCCGCGATTTAGAAAGGTGTATGGGTTTAAGGGCGAAACATTAAAGTTTACGGCCCTTAGAAAGCTGTAATGAATTTAAGGTAATAATGAAGGCTAAGCTAAAACACGGAAAAAAGCTGCAACCGGCGAGCCCACACTTAAGTCCGCGGCGAAGTCTGAAGCTGCATCGAGTGGCGCGGCGCGCCCATTCTTGGCAAGATATACATAAGGAGAAGGGAAAGCCCGTGGCGAGCCGTAATTCCGAAGGTATAAGGGTTCGAGTGTCATAAGTTAATCGAGGGTTCGCCGGAAACCCGAGGGAAACCCGCTAAGAGATAAGGGGCCCACTTAAGAAGGACGGGAGTTAATAAAGATTTCAGCGTTATAAAAAGGCTTAAAGAAGTCGTAATAAACCTTTAATAAGGACATTAATATAAAGGAGGACATAACCGGCTTAAAGCGTAAAAGGAGGTAAGTATTAAGGATTATTTAATACGGCCCTTATTTAATAAATAAGAATTACGCTTTTTTACATATTTACTTATCACACGTTAATACCTCCTTTTATATCGACCATTAAGATTATTTATTATAAGTCACCGTTAAAGAAAAACTTTAATAATAATCTTAAAATACCTTTTACCACCCGTTTTATTAACCGAATTAAGGACTTAATTTAATCTTTAAACTCTTTACTTTTAAGATCCGTAACGATTAATTAATTAAAGAATTTAAGTTAAACTCGCTTTAAACCCTTTATAAGCTTAATAAACCTTAACTTAAAAACTTAACCCGAAAAAGGACCTTTAAGCCGCTTTTAATTATTATTTAATAAGGCCTTAATAACCTTTTTTTAAAAAAAAAAGGAACTTAACCGTTTTTATAAGGTTTAATAAGCTTAAGCTTAATTAACTTAAAAGAGGGCGTGTAATTAAACCTTATAAAACGATTTAATTATAAGAATTTCGCTTTTTAAAGCCTTTATTAAGACCTTATTAAAGCCTTTTTACGTTATAATGCTTAAAAGGGCGAAAGTAACTTATAAGTTATTAAAAAGTATTAAGCTTTTACCTTTATCGTATAATAAAAAGTCCTTAATAAAATATTAATGTTTCTTTATAAACTTTAACACGCGTTAAAATTTAATTTATAATAAATACGATAAAGACCGTATAATAAAAAAGTATATAAAGGTCCTTTTTATTACCGCTTTATTTAAAGGGTTTATTAACCGATATTAATCTTATAAATTTAAGTTAAGGTATTAAAAAAGCCTTAAAAACGTCGCTTAAAATAAGTTAATTATATAAATAAAGGTTAATATTTTTAACTTATAATTTAAACACGTTAAAGTTATTAAAAAGCTTTATACTTTATAATAAAACGAAAATAAGTCTTTTAATAATTACCTTAATTATTATAAAGTTATTAAGTATAAAAACCTTTAATTAACCGATAAAAATTAATAAGTCCTTAATGTTTTTATCGGTTTATAAAAGGATTTAAAGGCTGAAATTTAAAAGGGGGGTATTCTTAAAACTTACCTTACTTTTTATAAATAAGCTTAATTAACAGAATTATTAATAAGAAACACCGCTTTAAAACACCTTAAAAGATCTTAAAAACCTTTTAAAAACCTTATTATAAACCCTTTATAATAAGGAATAAGACCCTTTTAATAAATATTAAGCTAAAAGACATTAACCTTTACGGCCTTTTAACCGTAAGGAAACGCCTTTAACCTTTTATAATAAACTTATAAGTGTAACTTATATAATAATAAGTAACACTTAATAAATCGGTGCTTATAAGCTTATTATTATTAATATTAAAAATAAGGATATATCGTTAAAGATTACTTTAAAAAGCACGTAACGATCTTATAAAAAGGACTTATTACCGGATTTAATACTTCTTTATTAATTATTAATATTATATAATAAGACTCTTTACGCTTATAAGTACGTTTTAAGGCCTTAATAAAGGTTTAAATAAATAAGCGGTAAAAATAAAAGAAAGTACTTATTAATAACGCTTTTAATATAAATATAATAGCTTTAAGCGTGTTTTTTATAAGTTATTATAAGGGTTATAAAGATATTACGGGAATCGGTAAAAAGGTTAAAACCTTTATTACCCGCTTATACTTAATAAAAGCCGTTAATTATTAACGATAAACTCGCCGCGTTTTATTAAAGTTTAAAGTAACGCGCTTACTTAACCTTTACGACTTAATCTTAAAAATTTTATAAGTAAAAAAGGTAAACTTAAATTTAAATTTTAATATAATAAAGTGGACTTTTCGCCTTTAAAAGGCTGATATCGACCTTATATAAAGGAAAAAGCAGGTTTATTATATAATAAAAAAGGTTATATAAGCCTTAACGTTAATAATAATTAAGGTAAAAAGGAAAAATAAAGAAAAGCTTAAAACGATCTTACCGCTTATTTTTAATAAGTTCACGGATTTTATAAACGTATTTAATAAAAATAACGCGGTAAACCTTTTAAATTATTATTATTTAAAGCACTTAATTAACTTAATAAAGGAAGCGAAGCCTTTTTTAAGCCTTATTTATTCGCTTTTAATATATAAGTAAAAAGTCTTTAAAAAGTATATCGATAACACGTTATAAAAAAGGTAAATTTAACCTTTAAAAAGCGTAATAAGCTTACCGGTGTTATTTATATTAAAAGTAAAAGGAAAGTTATAATTATATATAAATTATTAAGCCTTTAATAAAGTTTTAATAAAGGATCGGACCGTGTTATTATTAATATATAAGATCTTTAATACGTTAAGTAACGTAAAGGTCTTTTTAAAGTTAAATTTAATAAATATATATCACCGGTTACGTATTAAAAAGGGTGATAAATAATTAATAGCCTTTTATATAAAGTATAAACACTTTAAATATCTTATTATACCTTTTAACCTTATAAACGCCTTTACGACTTTTTAACGATATATTAATCACGCGTTAATAAGTTTAATAAACGTTATATATATCGTTTACTTAAACGATATTCTTATTTACTTTATAAACCTTATTATATACTTATAAAATATATATAAAGTTTTTAACCGATTAAAAGAGTAAAAACTATATATTAACTTAAATAAATACGAGTTCTTTTAAAATAAAGTTATATTCTTTAAGTTCGTTATCGACCTTTAAGGAATTTATATAAACCTTATAAAGGTTATAATAATATAAGATTAAAAACCCTTTATATTTATTAAAGGTATTTAAATATTTTTAAGATTTATTAACTTTTATAAAAAGTTTATAAGGAATTACGTAAAAGTAATAATACCTTTTATAAACTTACTTTATAATAACACTTTAATAAAGAACAGGTTACCTTTTAATATAAAGAAGGCTTTTTATAAATTATAAGTCCTTTTTATATATATACTTATATTACGCTACTTTAACCTGTAATTACTTATCCGTGTAAAAGTTAACATTTCGTAATTTACGATCGGCACGGTTTTAAGTTAATTATTTAAAAAAAGGTGGTATTTAATCGCGTATATTTTAAGAAAGTTAAAAAAGCCGGAACTTCGTTATAAGGTTTTAAACTTTAAGCTGCTTATAATCGTGTATGCTTTTAAATAATAAAGGTATTACTTTAATTATATATAATATATAATAAAGGTCTTATCCGATTATTTAAATTATTAATACTTCGTTATAAAGGCTTAACTTAATATAAAATAAGTGTATTAAATAAGTTTATTAATAAACTTTAACTTTAATATTATTTATAAGCTTAATAAATTAAACCTTATTAACGGCTTATCTTACCGTTTAAAGTATAATAATAAAAACGAAAAAGTAAAGGTAAATTAAAAAGTGCTCTTTAAGTTCTTAATAAAGTTTATTAAGGTCACGATAATCGCTTTTAACGCGCCGTTACTTACGATAAAAAAGGCCGTTTATAAGGTATAAATAAAGGACTTATTTACTTAAAAAAGGGAATAAGTAAAGTTATTAAAAACCCGTGATAAAAAAGCTTAAAATTAAGATAAAACAGGCTTATTATAATGAAAAGGAAGACTTTATATCCCGGATAAACACCCGCTTATTATAAAAATCATTTAATATTATCACGATTAACCTTTAATAAGATATTAAAGAACCTTAAAGATAATTTATAAAGTGGCCGTAACGTATTTTTAATTATTTATAAAGAAAAATATAAAGGTATATATTAAAATATATATAACTTATTAATATATAAAATTTAAATATTATAAGCCGTATAAAACCCTTAACGCCCTCCTTACACTTTTAACACCGTTTAAAAAGATAATTATAAACTTTATTACCAGCCTTTTAAACTTATTATTATTATTAAAAAAGGTAATTGATAACGTATTAATAATTATTTATCGATTTTTAAAGTACGCGTTTTATATGCTTATAATAAAGATATTAAAAGTAACCGACCTTATAAGCTTATTATTAAATTATATGTTTTTATATTATAAGTTCTTAAAGGGAATCACGTTTAATAAAGGCTCCTTTTTCACGTTTTACTTTTAAGGAACTTTTAATAACCTTTTATAAATTAAGCGGAGGCTTAACACGGCCTTTTACTTATAAATAAACGGGTAAACGGAGCGGTAAAATTAAACCTTTAAGTATTACTTACGTATTTTTAATAATTATAAATAAAACGATTAAATAAACCGGTTATTATATATAAAATAAGCTTATAATATTATAACGCACTTATCGCACGGCCGTAACCTTATAAAAATCTTATTAAGTTATTAATTAACCGATTTATTAAAAGTATTTATTACTTTACGCCTTTTAATATTATAATAAGTAAAAAAGTAAATAAGTAAATTAATAAAAGACCGTAAAGTCGTTACGAATTTATTAAGGTATAATTAAAAGATATAAAAGAAATAATATAATAAAAAACGTATTATTTAACCTTTTACCTTTAAAAATATAATACTTATTTTTATAAAAAACATTAATTAATATCGATTTAATAAAAAACTTATTAATAAGTATTTAAGTCCGTTTTTAATTAAGGCCGTAATAAGTATATAAAGGTTAACTTACCGTGTTATTTTACTTTTATAATACCGCTTATATAACGTCTTTAACGTTTTAAACTTAAAACCTTTCCGGTAAAAGTAAGGCGAACTTTTAATAACTTAATTAATAACTTTTATTAAAAGGGATAATGATTAATAAAAGGTAAAGCGTATTTTAAATTATAAAAAAATAATAAGGAATAAATATTACTTATTAAAATAATAAGGTTATAATAAAAATAATAATAATTAAGTATAAGCGTGTAATATAAATAATTAATTAAAGCGGGATTATAAAAAGAAAATTAAAAAAGTAAAATTATAATATAAAGCGAAAACGTAATAAAAGAGCGAAAAGGTTATTTAAAAATCGGGCGAAAGATAAGCTTACGATTCTTTTAACTTTTTTATTTACTTATAAGGTAATAAAAGGGGGTAATTAAGAACTTTTAACGACTTATCGTTAAAGAATTAATTTAATCCTTACTTTTTATTTAAATTAAAGAACTTATTACGTTTTATTTATAAACTTTTAATAAACTTTTTATAAATTACTTACGAATTTACTTTTAACCCTTAATATTTTCCTTTTATTACGTGTCTTCTTTAACGACCTTTTTAAACGCCTTAACGTGATTTACTTATAAACTTTTAATAACCTTAACGGTGTCCTTATTAATATAACCTTTTTATAAGCTTTTAATAACCTTTTTAATAATCTTAAATACTTTTTATTTTAAAGGGGTATATAAATAAAGGTTATAAGCCCTTTTTTTTAAGGCCGTAATAAGCGCGCGGCGAGCTTTTAACTTATTAATCTTAAAGGTAATAAGCTTTTATAAAGATTTTTAAAATAATTAATAACGAACTTTTAATAAAAAATTATTATACTTATCGCGATAAAACTTATATATATTAAGATTTTAATTAAGCGAATAAGCTTATCTTTACACTTTTAATAAGTTATAACCACGTTAAGTTCTTAACGTTCTTTTAATAAAGCCTTAACGTAAGCGATAATATAAGACTTCTTTTATAAGTAATCTTAAAAAAGCTCTTTTTATTTAAAGTCCTTTTTAAAAACGGTAAAGACATGTGCGTTAAAAAGCTTAAAAAGCACTTACACGGTAATAACTTAATATAAGTTAAAAATTTAAGTAAATTAATAATAAATTACTTAAAAAAATTAAGAAATAAACCGGCTTATAATTAAACTTATATTAATTAATATAACGCTTATATTTATAATTATAACCTTATTATAAAGTTAATAATACCCTTATTATAAACCTTTAAGAAACTTACGTTAAAATTATAATAATAAGGACACGATTTATTTAAAATACGATTACCTTAAAAGGGAGCGATATTTTAAAACGAGTTTTTAAGGTTCTTTAAAAACTTATTACGAGTGTTTAAGTATAAGTAAAGTATAATATAAATAAGGTAAAAAGGATCTTTTAAAAAAGTTAACCGTAACCTTATAAAGTAATATTAAAAAGTACTTATATTTATAAAGCTTTAAAGTATTACGTTTCTTTTTATTAAATTAAAAAAGTATAATACTTTAAGATTATCTTAATAAAAAAATAATGAACGAGCGGCGAAGGTAAAAAAAGATAAAATAAAGGAAAAGGACGGTTCTTTAACGAATTCTTTATAAAGATATAAAAAGTTAATAAGTAACGGTAATTAAACGTTAAAAGGGCGATTTATAAGAAATAAAAATTAAGTATTAAAAAGGCGATTTATAAGTAATTAAAAAATAAGGACGCTTATAACTTATAAGAAATATTAAAGAAATTATTTACGTGTTTATTAAAACGATAATTATAAAAGAAAGTATATAACCGTACTCGTAAATTATAATAAAACGAGCGATTATAAGAATTACGAAAATAAGTAAAAATAAGGGCTTATAAAAGTAGTGAAAATAAGGTAAAATTAAGGTAAAAAAGGTGTAAAAAAAGGAAATAAGCCGGTTAAAACGTAAAGGGATAAAGGAAACTTAAAAAGAAGATAAAAAGGTTAAGGATTAAGTAAAGAAAGAAAAAAAAGCTTAAAATTATACTTATAAATAACGCGCGCCGCTTTAACTTATAAATTAAGGCGGAAATAACGCGAAGTTAAGTATAAAGCGATAAAGGGTTAAAAGGAACTTAAAAAAGGAGATAAGTAAGGAAAAAAGCTATTAAAAGAGTTAAAGGAATAAAGGATAAATAAAATAAGCGTGAAAAAGAAAATAAAGCCGATAATACGCGTATAAAGTTAACCTTAAGTATAATTAAAGTATTAATAAACTTAAAACCTTTTATAACACGCTTAATAAAAGGATATAACGAAAAGTATATAAAAAAATAAATAATATATTAAGTAATAATAAGGTGAAAATAAAAAAGGAAAAAAAAGGAAGAGCGCGGAAAAGGGGAAAGGTTTTATACTCTTATTAAAAGCGCTTTTATACCTTTTAATAACGTTTTAAGCACACTTATACACGTGTAAGTAATAAACGGTAAAGTTATTTATAATATAAATAATAATATAAAAAGTATTAATAAGGTTAAGTAAGGTTATAAAAAATATATAATAAAGCTAAAAACACCTTTTAATAATATATGTAACGCGCTTATATTTAACGCACGGTAATAATCGTTAAAAACTCTTTACGTTTTAATTAACCGATCGCTTTATTAATTAAGTAACCGCGCGCTTTATATAAAGAAAAAGTAAGGTCGCGCCTTTTTTAATTTACCTTTTACTTACCGTGATATTTATTATTATAAGTTAAAGATAGCTTATTACTTAAAAGGGCTATTTTATTATAAGTTAATTAAGGGTTTATTAAAAACTTAAAGGAAACTTATTAAGAAATAAGGGGCTTACTTAAGGAGGATAAAAGTTAATAAAGATTTCAACGTTATAAGAGGGCTTAAAGAAGTCGTAACGAACCTTTAATAAGGACACCGGTATAAAGGAGGACGCGACCGGCTTAAAGCGTAAAAGGAGGCAGGTATTAAGGATTATTTAATACGGCCCTTACTTAATAAATAAGAACTGCGCTCTCCCATATATCCACTTATCATATCGAGGGCGAAACATTAAAGTTCGAGGCCTTAGTGGCGCCACAGCAAATAGAAGGATACCGACAACCAAGCACCCAAGTTGCCAGGTGGGTCGAGGAGGCATCAGCATATCCTATTTCTGGTGATGGTCAAAAAAAGAGAGAGAGAAACCCCCTACGAACTGATGTAGTGCAGGCTGCTGTCGGCGGGGCTCCGGGCCCGGATCCCGCCATCACGATTCACCAATAGAAACGCTCTTATCGCGAGCGGTTGGTTCCACGTACGCGAGTACTCGCACGCGGGCGGCGGCCGCGTTTAGTCACGACTTACGAGTAGGTTAAAATTTAGTAGTACCCGAAAAGACAACCCAGACAAGGTGGAAGAAGTCAACGCCACTCGAATTTTTTCTTTCCGCCCAAGCAAATACAGTGCGAGACGAGAATGGCTGCGTGATTCAAGTGAATCGCCTCCCTTCACTGGCCTCCAAGTTGGCGCAGGCAAAGTGAGAGCCCCTCTTTCGTATGTGGAAGCTATTGTCTGTGGCCAAGTCTGGAAGCAGGAAGATGCACGCAACCGACGGGCTCTGACGCTACCGCGTTGGCCCCGGCGTATTGTACTTTGCAACAATACTGGGATAAGCCACGACGTGTGCTTTCCGGTGGCAGACGGCAATGCAGCGCGCTGACGTGGATTGGCCACTCCAGAGTCAAAGCCACTCCATAGTCCGAGCCACGACGTGTGCTTTCCGGTGGCAGACGGCAATGCAGCGCGCTGACGTGGATTGGCCACTCCAGAGTCAAAGCCACTCCAGAGTCCAAGCCACTCCAGAGTCTAAGCCACTCCAGAGTCTAAGCCACTCCAGAGTCTAAACAAAGAAACCCACGAGCACGCGCCCAGAGTTTAGCTGATGCTAGAACACTAACACCATTTGGGAGAAGAACTCGACCGCTTACCCGTCAGCCCGGGTCCCGCTCGGAAGAGACGAGAATAGAAAACGACACCCAATATATCCCATGAGACACTTTCTGACTATCTGGAGGCAGAAGGCGCCAAGCATCTCCGTTGCTCAGCAGAGTCTCGTCGGCACACTGTCGAGTCACAGTTACCCCTGTCATGATCAGAATAGAAGCCGAAGACCATGGGGGCCCGGCCGGAGAAGGCAAGAGTCTTCCAAACTCTAGGGGACTCTGCGGTCGATTACTGCGGCGATACACCCCGCCTGCCGGATGGCGATGGCAAAGTCCGAACTTCATCATCATCATCGAAATGCTTGTGGAGCTTGACTTTTGGCGACGGGGCTACGGCCCCTGGAGGGTCCCTACAATGCATGGCGATTGTGCAGTGCCGCCGGTCCGGTGCTAGCAAGTTGAGAGTCAAGTTGAGACTCTCGAGAGGTTTCGAAGTCGACAATCCGTAGTATAAAGATCTCTGATGTCCGACTTTCCCAGTCGCTTTTCCCCAGAAGCATCAGCAACAACTCACTCCAAGAAGAACAACACTCAACGAACAAACACCTCCCCCTTTTCAAACATACAATCCCACTCACCGGCCCTCCGCGACCAGCCCCTTCCTCCTATTCAAAATGTTCAAGACCACCCTCATCTCCCTCCTCTTCATCGCCCAGGCTCTGGCCGCCCGCGTCACCTTCTCCGCCAATTACGAGGGCGGCAATAAGTACGTCTACGCCAGGGAGTACACCAACGAAGAGGGCAAACAGATCGTGGACAACATGTCCAGCTGGTCCTCTTACGTGTACAAAGCCGACACGGGCTTTCCTAGGTCCATGATATTTGTCGAGCCAGCCGACACGGGCAAGGTCTACGAGAGCAGAGACAAGGCCACGGCTGCTACCAACGATATGGAGAACATCATCTCCAAGAACATTTGAAAGGGATTGTGGCTGCCAAGAATGTCCATATCCTTGCCACCCTCCATCCGCCCCTCTCTCGTCTCTTATATATAAAAAAAAAAAGAAAAAAGATAGATCCAGAGTCTATTTAGAGCCACATGAGCATGGACCTTTCCGACAGGAAACAAGGGTCGGTTGAAACGGTGGGGTGGCTTCACCAACCGCAGCGGCTCTGTAGAGGCCCCAAGCGCCTGGACCACGAGAGAACGACGTGACGGCGGCTAGAGACTGGCGAGAAAGGGCGTCGAATCGAAGCACATGTAAGCTTGCTTGTTCTCCAGGTTGTTCGTTTCATAGAAGCAAAGACAATAGAATAGAAAAAAGTGTCCTTTTCTGCACACTCATCAGTTACTCTCCAATAACTTACAAGTGGAGACGTTGCGGGCACGAGCCGCAGCGCGAGTCTCGAATCCCTCGGCCCGACAGTGGACACTTCCTAAATCTAAAGTCCAACGCCACCGTGCACATCCGAAAGAGGTAGCGGTGGAACAGTCGCCTTCTCACTTGGATTTAACTCGTTTGCGTTTGACAACTCGTCCGGGCTCTCCACCCACCTTCCCCTTTAAGGGTTTGCGGAGGTACGGTTGGCTAGGTAAATATAACAAGTCAGCCTTCAGAATCAATTCCTAACATGTTATATCTAGCTAAACGTATCTGGCGGGCTTTGGCCTTGGTCTGACTTTCAAAGCCACAGTCAACAATAGCCTTCGTAGAAAAGACTGGACAGCAGATTGGATGCTTGCAGGGTCCAAATGCCCGAGTTCAGCATTCAGATAGACACTTGGAGCATTTGGAATTTGAGATCAGATGTCGCTGAGAGAGAAGGAGAGAGATCCCCGCAAACAGAAAGGTAGCCGCGCTCAATTCACTCTGCAGGTTGGCCAATCCTATTCGAAGAAATGCAAGGCATGCCGCCGCTATCACGCCCAGAAAAGAGGCGGGAGAGGATCTTCGGAGCTCGGGGTGGTGTACCTGCCCGAGAAGGGCAGCTCCTGGACGCCATTGAAGGCAACCCGTCGCAGGTTTCGCAGGCTGCCACGTCGTCGAATATTTGTGTGTCAGTAAAACTCGTCTGTTCAAGGGCCACTCGCCACTGCGGAGCCTCCGGGCTCCAGCTACAGGGTCGACACAGGGCCAGGGCTGAAAAGGGGGGCAAAGAGGCTGAGACTTTTTTTCACTGACAGGAAATGGTTCCAGGGGCTGCCAAGATCCTCGCCACCGTCGCCCCGCCGGGCCAGCACTCCGGGACGCTCGGCTGACCAGAACCGAGCGCCACTCTCCTCGAGGCACTCGAGGCCCAACTCCCACGCCTGGCGGTCGATGGCGTCGCCGCTCTGGAAGACGCGCAGCGAGGCCCACCTGTCATACTCGTCATTGTCGCCGCCGCCACCACCATCGTCGTTCAGGCGGGTGACGTCGGGCCTCCTCTGGCGACGCGGATTGCCCGGCTCGTGGAACGACGAAAGCCTGCGGACCAACACGGCGTATGCCGAGGAGCGCTCCGCCCAAGCGTCCATCTGCTGCCGCTCCGCTCCAGGAAGGGCGCGGTGGATGCCGTGGCGGCCCTCTCCGTCGGGGTCTGCCGGTCGCGACAGGTCGTCGTTGTCGCCATTATCGTCACCCTCGTCGGGGACGGACGCGAGCCGCACAAACAGGCGGCTCAAGCCGGGCGGCAGGCAGGCGGCAAGGGTCTCGAGAGTCGAAGCGGGTGGGAAGACGGCGACGTAGCTGAAGTCCCTGCCCCCGGGAGTTTCAGGTGCAACCTCGTCGTCGCTTTGGGGGACAGGGCGGCCGGACGAAGGACAGGAAGGAGAAGAGGGAGGCGACGCGGAGCAGCGCCGCCACCATTGGAGAAGCGGCTTGAGTATCGACGGCGGCCGCTGGTCTGACTCTGAAAATCCCGGCGTTCCGTAGAGGTCGTAGAAAGAGCCCTCATTAAGCAGCACAGAAGTCCAGCCGCATGTGGAGACTCGGGCAGTCCGAGGCGCGGCATCGTCGGCCGCAGGAGCTCGAGCAGGGGCGCGTCTATCACCGGCCGTCTTCGTCTCTTGCGGCAAATCGGCAACTCGTCGGCATGGTTTGGCCAGCGAGACAAGATGGAGGGGAGAAGCTTTCTGCATGGGTGCAAGGGATTCCGTCGGTGACAGTTGCAGAGCGAGAAGACCCGCCAGCACCGACGGCTCTGCGAGGATGGTGAGCCGGAAGGCGTCGGACCCAGCGAGCAGGCCCTCGCACAGCTTGTGGAATCCGGACTGGAGGCGCTGGCGAGCTCTGCCACAGTCATGGGCTTCGGATTCGTCGACGATGACGACTAGGGACTTGACAGCGACGCGCGACCGCTCCACGAGCTGGAGCAGGTCCTCCGCGTCGTCCACATCCTCAATCAGTCGAGGCTGCCAGACGGCGTGGCTGAAGAGTGCCGGAAGTACCACGGAGCGCCATACCTTGCAGACTTGCGAGAGAGCCTTGAGGTCGGAGTCGAAGCCGTGCCTCTGGAGGAGATGCGGTGTCGGAGGCTGTTGAAGCCGACTCTCGGAAACGGGGGCGACGACGAGGTGCTGCGCAATTCCCCAGATGATCTCGGGGGGCATCTGCTCGGCAGTGGTCGCCTGGCGATCTCTTAGGGGATGGCCTGAACTCATCTTGGATGAATCCTACAGAATGTGTGAGTGTCGAGGTGCGTCTCTTCTTGCCAGCTCGGCAGGTTTGCACTCACATCCAAAGAATACCTAAGGTATAATAATAAGTAAGAGACCTTGCAGGGTGCGCAACAGGGGACTTAGAGGGAAAGGGATCTGCTAAAAATAAGGTAGTGGGACAAGCCTTGCACCCAGTGGCGCTTTCTTCTTTCCATATTCGGTGTTCGGAACACAGTGGGCGAGAGTCAGATCGCGTCCCACATATCTCTCTCCAGACCGACGACTATTGCTCTTCCGCATTTCGGTCGTGCTGCTGAAAAGGATCAGGCAGGTGAGCTGGGATCGATATTGACTAGAAACTGTGGCCTCCCGTCTACCCAACCGCACCCCAACCCAACTAATCGGAGGCCGAAATTGAAGGTGCAAATGGAAGCACGACCAGGAAGATAATCTCAACTCAATCACAGACACATCATCTTGCGAGGCGCTGCCAAGCAAGTCTCTGGCTCGTCATCTTCCCACGCGCCGCCCCTCTTCAGTTGGTACTGCGTGCCCACAATATCACCGTCGACTTCTTCCTTTTCGGCATTCGTCCCAGGTTGCTGCTGCTGCCCAGGGTCTGCACTCCGTCGTCCGCGCCTGTCGTGGAGTCCTCGGTCACATGCCGCTGCCATGCGTATACCTCGCCCAGCCTCCGTGCAACGTCGTTGGCCTCGTTAAGGGTAACCAGACGGCGGCGGCCGTGCGGGTGGCGAGCCTGAAGCTCCTCGACGGTGAACCAGACTCGCTCGACGCGCTGGGTCGGCAGCCTCGTCCCTTCTCCGGTGGCTGCGGTGGCTGCGATGAGCTCAGGCCTCAGGAGGAAGTCGGAAGGCTCCGAATCTGGGAGCTCGTGGTTGTTGAAGCGCCCCGTGTCGACCGACGGCGGGTTGGCGGTACGAGTAGCGATGAAGCGGTCGTAGGCAATCTCGGCTGGCGTGCGCCCGACGGCGTTTTCGCGGTGCAGGAGGCCCAGGTCGCTTTTGGCGATGAGTCGAGTCTGCTCCGGCAACTCCAGCGCCACTGCGCTATGCAGCGGCGTGTTGCCCGCCCCGTCAAGCAGCGCCAGGCTCTCGGCCCCGCCGGGGTACTCGAGAAGAAGGCGCAGGACCGCAATGTTTCGCTCGTCCTCGGGGGTCCCGAAGTCTGGGTGGGGTGAGAAGTAGGTCCGGTTGTAGGTGAAGTTGGCCGAGCTCAGCCATGCATGCAGCGGTGTGTAGCCGCCATCCGCCAGACGGCTGCGCTGGCCCAACATGGCACGTCGCAGGTCCGGGTCTATGGAATCCAGAAGCTTGCGTAGCCGGTCGGATTTCTTGGGACTGTTGCGCAAAGCTGCGTGGACGATGTTGCTGCCTGTGCTGTCCTTGACTGTTTGATCGGCGCCGGCGTCTATGAGCAGGTGAGCCTGCTCTACCCGGCCAAGTAGGCAAGCAAGGAAGAGCGGGGTGTACCCGTCTCTCGACTTCGTTTCCAGAGAGGAGGGGCAAGCGCTGATCAAGAACCTCAGAAGCTCGGGAGTGGCATCGCTGGGCTGCCCTAGCACGGCGAAGTGCAGAACATAGTCACCTTGAAAGAGTCAGTGTGCGTTTTCGAGGGCCTCTGGCGCTGCGACTCACCTCGACTACCGAGCCACGTCGATATCGTACCGCTGAAACCTTCAGGTGTTTGTGTGAGATACTTCAAGAGGGGATCCTCCCTCGCAGCCTTCGTGGACCCTAATCGCAAGTACTGCTGCGCGGGCTCGTCGCTGAGGAACCACTTGACAGAGTCAAGGGAGCCCAAGTGGGCGGCAGTCAACAGCGGGGAAACGTTGCTTTCGAACGGCTTGGGAATTCTGTGACGTCCACGATTCGCCCAATCGGTTCTCTTGCGTCCATAGACCGTCAGACCTTGGTAGTAGCGAGGTTTCTCTTGGGCCTCGACGCCGCTTTGCTTGACCAGCTGGTCGACGGGAATTCCGGCTCCCGTTTTTCCGATGGCCTCTTTCAGCATCTGCAGCCTTCCGAGTCTTATTGCGTCAATGAATCGACGATGAGGCAACTTGAAGAACTTGCTAGAATCATCGTCAGTGACTGGTCGCTTGAGTGCGAACTTGATCTCCAGGTCAAGCAGGAGATTGAACAGATTATTGTCATCGATTTCCATCGCGAACTCAAGGAGATTGAGCACCCCTTTGTCTTGCGATTCTGTGTTTTCGCTGATCGCTGTGGGCACTTCCCAGTTCATGTAGTCGGCAGGGAGCACATGGCTGTCGGCCTGGGTTGGGACCTGCCCAATGTGATTGATGGTCAGTTGCCCGCTCACGATCTCCTTGACGACAGCCGGGTCGTCGTCACTCTCCGCGCCAGACTCGAGATCTGAACTTTCATCGTTTTCTGAACCAATTCTGTACCTGGAATTGTCGTCATAGGCAGGAGGAGTCCACTGGGCCTGTGCAATCTCCAGCACGGCTTGCGCCACTCTGTAGTGCCCTCTCAAAGCCGCGATAGAGAAGAGAGTGTTCCCTTGAGGATCCGCCACGGCTACTTTCAACGGCGTCTCTTTCCCATTTCCTTCCCAGACCGCGAGGGTGTGAGACTTGATGACTTCCAAGTCCCCAGTCCAAGCTGCCTGGAAGCTGCGAAATGTCAGAGGCGCTCGGTCCAGTCAGAGATCCTAAAGAACTTACACCTTGAGGTAGGCCTCCTTGCGAGTATCGGTCAAGTCATTGACCCCAGTAAAGTCGAATTCGAAATTGTACTTGAGAGATGGTTCGTCTTCCCGAGACGAGTCGGGCGATTCTTCCGTGCCGTCCCGAACGTCAGGATACAGCTCGAAGAAAGATTTTGCGCCCATCTCGACAAGGGCACTTTCGACATGCTCCAAGCTTTGAATGATCTCTCGGATAAGAGCCTTCTTGCGCATGGATCCCTCCTGGGTTTCGGCCTCCTCTCTGCCTGCCTGGAAGCGCTCCAGCTCCTGCGAATAGGACCTGGTTTTATCCAAGATATCTCTCGAGACCACCCAGTGCTGGTAAGTACCTCGCTCGTAGAGACTCAAAGTCTCCTCGGTATGAGTCGGGCCTTGCGGAGGCTCAAGATACTTGAGCCTAGACGAAAAATTCCCACGAGATCCCTGATTCGCAAGGGGATGGTTGAATGATAGCTTCTCCCCTTTGAACGCGCGAAGCCTGGAGAGGCTGTCCCTCGCAACGTCCAGGGCAGTCTGCCCCTTCATGTAGTTCCTGCTCTCTCCAGCTTCGATGGCCCGGTGACTGTCGCCTGTGAGGGTGTTTGGATCTGCCCCCCTTTTCAACAGGTCCAGAGCAGCGTCAGGGCTCAAAGATCTGATGGCAAGTATGAGTGGTTGACGGGTTCCGTTGTAACTGCTCCGATTCTGCTCAGTGGTGCACAAGCGGATGGAGGGAGATACTTTCGCGGACTTGATCCATGTGTCAAAATCAATATCAGGGCGTGCTCCGTCGTCGAGGAGTCTCCTCATAAGTTGCTGGTTACCTTGGTCGATGGCTGTAATGAGGGGGCTGAGAACAGGAGTGTTAAGCCAGCTGTGCCCGAAGCCAAGATGATTGACTGCTGTCCGAAGACCCAGTTCGTCATGCCTCCGAATCGTATCGTACAACTCCGAAGAGTTGCTGGTCATATGCCGATGGAAGGCGGTGATGCCGAACGGGTCAGCCTGGGAGACTGTGGCCCCCAGGCTCAACAAGGATTGTATCATAGAGATTGCCTTCTCAATAGGTAAGGCTAGGGCAAGGACCAGCGTAAGGACGGTTTGTGCGATAGGGGATTGCGCAGGCAGAAGCATATCTGCTGCGTAATCTTCGCACATGAGTCTGACGGCATCTTCATGCCCATTTCGGACGGCCAGGTGAAGGGGACTGCACCCCGAGTCCCAGGCCAAAGCGTCAACCTTGTAGAAGTCGGGCTCGTCCCCGTCATCGGTTGGCAGCACGTCATCTTCGGGTAGGCCTTTGCCTTGTTGATCAATTCTCATGGATGAATCCGTGTGGAATGAGCGGACCCCGTCATCAGAATCTTGGTCGACCAGAGAAGCATCCGAACCTCCCTCTTCGTCGTTGTTGGTCGATCCGCGAGTATCGTTATCGCGCGCGGTTTGAGTGTCTTTCCCCAGGGCGGCCTTCCGACCCTTGCGACGCGCCTCTTGTTTCTCTTCTTCCAAGGCCTCGTTCGCGCTGCTTTTCTCGAGAAGGACCCTGAGGACCCCACAATCACCTCTGGCACAAGCAAGGTGGAGGGCCGTTTGTCCATCAGCCATGCGTGGGATCAAACGAGTACCGCTGTCGACCAACAGTCTGACAACCTCCGTGCTAGATGTTGCCACCGCAAGATGAAGCGGAGTCCGACCAGTATAGTCTCTTGTGTTGGGGTCTGAACCTTCCTGAGCCAACCACTCTTGGACGCGTCCGAGGTCGCCATCAACGATGGCCTGGCGAAGGCGCGCGGTGTCGCTTACGTAGGCCATTTCGGTCCAGTCATCGTCGGTCAGGGGGTTGAAGGAGCCGATTTGCTGCCGACGTGGTTAGGTGTGCTCGCAAGCCAAACAAGAAGGATACACTAACCTGCCGTCCGGGGTCGTCCGTGTTGAATTTGATGGTTCCTGAGACGTACACTTTGCTCTCCTTCTCGGCAGTCTCTTGCTCTTCCGTAGTACTTGGGAGCGGGCAGGTGCCGCAGCAGTCGCCAATGACATCTTCAGCGCGGCCAAAGAAGGCAGGGTGGCGGTGCAGGTGAACCGTACGATTCTTGGGTGTGTTCCATTCAGCATTGAGGAGCAGGTCTTTGGTGTAGCAGAGCTTCTCAATCTTCCTGGCGTGGTACCTGGGCCCATAAGGCAGTGTGAAGGTGTTGTAATTCGAGACATCGTCTTCATCAATCCAATCGGCGACCTCGTCTTCGTGGGAATCTTTGATGTTGCCTGGCAGCGCATAAGAATCGTCGCGCCTTGGAGGAGGGCGACCCCTTTCCTCGCGCCGTTTTATCGCGTAGTCTTCTCTGGCTGATGGAGTGGGCAGTCGCTCAAGCACAAGGAGTCTGGCAAGCCCCAGAGTCCTCTGAAAGCTGCGCTCAAAGATGGTTGGGTCGATACGCGAGCGGTCCAGCTCGGGCCAGTAGACCTCGAAGTTTCTGTGACTGTACTTGGACAAGCGGTTTTCATACGAGGGGCTCCGACGCGTGAGGTCTATGCGGTTGATCTGTGTCAGGTAGGAAGCCAGAGCGCGGGGTGAGCAGAAGACCTGGTGGCCGTCGTACGCGGCGCACGAGCAGTCAATGTCGAAGCCGGTTAGGATTTCAGAAATTGACTTGTACACTCGCAGAACAATCTGTTGGTCATGGGTTAGACGGAACGGTTGATGAGGTCTTCCAAAGAGGCCTAGGACATACCTGAATATGACGGGTAGGGTATTTGCTGCCTGAGGGGAGCCTGTCAGCCGATAGTGTCTGCACGAGGGGGAGCAGGTCTCACAGATGGTGACAGCGTTCTTCGTGCGGACCACGGTAGTCTCGGAGAGGATGGCGTCACGCACGCGGACTTCGATGTCCTTGATTTTCTCCACGGCCTGTTCCTCCGTGAGGCCGTAGAGGAAAAGGTCGACATCACTGGCGGGGCAGAACTTCTCGTGGAAATACTCGCGCAAGGATCGCTTCGAGGCCTTGTATCTGGCGGGTACGGGCACCAAGCAATTGACGACGGCAGAGCCGGCTACAACAACGTTGCTCCAGTCCATGTCGGACAGGGAAGACTCGGAAAAGATACTGAAGTTGTGGCGGAACTCGGCGAGAGATTCGACCACGGCGGGCGAGCCGGACGGCCGACGCTTGCTGGCCGGCAACGGCATGATGTATCTGTCTCTTTCATGCTGGGATTCTTCGTCGAGGTTACGTGCCCGAGTCCTGATAAAGGCGGTTTGGTCATTGTAGAGCGGCAGAGCGTTGACGAGAGGATCCTGAACCAGCTGGCTGTCCGGGGCTTGAGCAAAGAGCTGTCTCAGCTTGGCCTCGAAGTTGGCGTATGGCTTGAGCAAATCTGCAACGGTAGTGGTGGGATGCTGTGCAATGTACTCAGGCAGCTGGTCGTGGGACACTGGCAACTCTGGAAGCTCTGAAGCTGCCATGATGCCGATCTGTCGAAGGTGGGCGTCGTGATATTGCAGCTCTTGGTGGGACAAGCGAGGGCGGGCAGAGCTCGACTGGCAGACAGAGACAATGAGGCGTAGAGCAGAACGGCGTGTCGAGCTGTCAAGCGAGGCGCGCAGTGCAGCAATGAGAGAGGAGGACGCGAGGAGCAACGAAGTAAAAGCAAACAAGATACTGGAAGTGGGAGGAGTCGTGTCAGAAGTCGCTTTATTGGGGGCAGACGGCGATGTCCATATATGTACTTGACCTAATGTACCGTATGCAGGTTGGAAGTCGTACGTATGAAAGGGCCTGAAGATTCTCTTACCTCTGACCCGCCGCTTTACATAAGTCTAGTCGGTGACCAAGATGCACGAATACTCCGTACAGTACCCAAGGTAGGTAGGTATGTAGGTATCCAGCCTGTGCAAGTTGGAAGCCTCCCAGCCGCTCGTTAGGCTGCAGGACGTCTGTGGACGTCTACCTAAAGGCTACGCTTAGGTAGCCAGTGTTTCTGGGGTTGGCGCCAAGCCCGCCTCTTGGTGCGACATCAGCGTCGATTGGCTTCTAAGGCTCGCTAATCCAGGCAGCAAAGCCATGGCTGCCTGTCATCGTGAGATCAATTCCAGCCCAGGCCGTTTACCTCTGACAGCCAGCAGTAAGATACCTACATGTGATAGAACTGTAGCATGGATCTAGTGGATACGAGGAAATCCCTCGTAGTTCTCCAGGCAGCCGTCGCGAGGAGTATTGGATGATAGAGAACACTCTCGAGAGTGCCCATCTACCACCTGTCAGGTACACCGACATCCATCCATGGATCTCGACGATAAATAAGGAGCTCGACTTACCTTACTTACGTACCTTCACTTACAGCCCGGCATCTTCAAGAATATGCAATTACTTGATATCTTCTAAGCTATGTAGCTACCGTAGTTAACACGTAAAGAAAGGTACATGGAAAGTGCGGCCGACTACGAGTACAGTACCACTACGAGTACAGCACCCCACCGTAACGTACCTGGTATACAAGATCTGGAACTTGGAGATATTCACCTGATTACGCCTTCTACCCACTGAGCGTGTTTAACTCTTTAAGCTCGGCCGAGAACTCGCGACTGTGTATGTGACTCACGCACGTCGCCGTGCTTTGGTAGAACCCAGCTTCACATACTGATGAGCGGGCGACGGTAACCTCCCCCGAATCACTCACGCCCGTTATTCGTGTTCGCCCACCTTATTAGCCCCCGCCAAAATCGCCACTCTCGGATGTCGATTCGATCTGTGGGCAGCGGGGCATCCCTGGCCAGCCGCCTATCCGGACGTGCGTCCCCCCAGCGGTGGTGTCAGCCCACTCTTTAGCTCGCTCGGGATTAATGCATCAGATCAGGCAGCTTGAGATCCGGTCCTGTCGCGCTCGCTCGCGTCCCAATCAATCCCAGAGCCCCATTGAGTGAGGCATCTCGACCTCCTGCCTGACGTTGCGCCACGGCATGGACGCCCCCACCACCAGCCCTCTCGAGACCGCTGGGACTGCGAGCGCACGCCTCGGGCTGCCGCTCCCGCTCCCACCGCCCCCCAGAACAGGAGCACAAAGCCAGAGTCAGTCGCCCCTGTTCCGGCTGCCCGCCGAGGTCCGCCTGCAGATCTACAGCTACCTCATCTGCGGGGGCGCGCGCTCTCAGCACATTGTGCACGTCGACCGCGGCCGCGACCTGTTTCTGCGCGTTCCCTGTCGCGCCGCCCCCGACGACACCATCCGCTACCGCCACCGCCTCGAATGGCACCATCTCAACAGCAGCCCCTGGCGTAGCGGCCACCTGCCGTGCCGCCGCCTGTGGTCTTTCGAACAGCTGGCATCACCAACGCCAGGCGCGGGCCATGCTGGGCAGACGACCGGAGCCCGCCACAGTTTGGTCAGCCCTGTACCCTGCCTGCGCGCGTGTCGCATGCTGCACGACGAGATCGCCGACGTCCTCTACGACTCGCTCAGCTTTGTCGGACTCAAGCCGCTGAGGCGCTTCTTTAGGAAGAACGAAAAGAGCAGTAGCAGCACCGCCGGTGGCACGGCCGGCAACCTCGATCGCATCCGCCGCATCCACATCCAGTGGGAAACCTTCGTACGGACAGAAACCAGGTTCAACTTCGACTTCACGGACTGGGAGCCCACTTGCGACCGACTCGCCAGACTCAAGAGCCTGCAGCTGGTCACAGTCGTCCTCTTGGTCTGCGAGCGCGCCAACGAGAAGAGGACCGCTGAGCTCCTCCGCCCTCTGCAGGCCCTGGAGGCAGCGGGAATCGAGGTCCACGCCAGGGTTGTGCGCAGCTGCTGGGGCTCCCATTCCAAGGTTCAGCGGGGGGGTCTTGCGTTTGTAGATTTCGGCCAGGGCGTGGGGCCCATCCAGGCTTGCGCCCAGAATCTGCGAGACTACTGGCCTGGCGACCATGTCTTGGAGCAGACTCGCGAGCCCGTGCTGCCTTCCACGCGCACCGAGGAAGGTAGCACGGCCCGGGCGTTCGAGAAATTGAGTGCGCTGATGGCAGAATAGCCTGTCCTCCTCGAGACATTGCGATGATATGAAGCCGTTAGTATTTGAGTTGTCAGGGGTTCTTGTTCTGGTGCATCGTAAGAATCCAACCGACTTGGCGTTGACTGAGCTCAATACCAGCTCGGCGCCAGGACTATTCACAAAGGAAACCGACAGACTTGCCGAGTCTCGCGATTGTTCGGGGCATTGTCATTGGGTATCACGTAATTCTATAGTATTCTATCCCTCAACAAACGCCTCGCTCTTGGCTTTTACTACATCCTCGTCGGTGCTACCGTCGGGCTTGGTCGAGGGCTTGTTGGCGATGAGGCGCTGCAAATGGGTAAGAGAATTAGCAATTGTGGAGAGAAGACCGGCCAAGTCTGGTAGGGGCACTCACGACTATGTTCCGCAGAAGCGTGGCAATGGTCACCTTGCCGACGGAGGGCACGTAGATGGAGGCCTTCTCCTTGACGGCCGGGCCGTCAAAGTTGCGGAACGACGAGAAGTTGATGCAGGCGGCGCCGTCGCGGATGAGCTCGGTGGGCACCTTGAACTTCTCAGATGGGACACCGCCAATGACGACGTCGCTTAGCGGCAGGCACTGCTCGAGGGTCCAGCCCTCCTTGTCCTGAACCTGGTGGCGCAGCTGCTTGATGCCCTGGCCGCGGGTGAAGAGCTGGACGCCAGTCAGGTCGACCGAGTAGACGGTGGCGCCGTCGTTGGCGAGCAGGGCCGCCAGCGGGCGGCCGTTGACCTCGGAGCGGTTGATGACGGTGATGGTCTTGCCGTACAGGCGGTTGCCGTAGGGCAAGACCGAGTTGTAGATGTGCAGGAACTCGAGGATCTTGACCACGGCCAGCGGTGTGCAAGGGAGGATCGACTTCTTGAGGTTGTGGGGAGGGTCGAGGTAGCGCACGTTGTAGTACATGTTCTGGATGTGCTTGTGGCAGAGGCCTTCGACGTCCTTGTGTAGCGAGACGGTCTCCTGCACGTAGCGGTCGTGGGCCGGGTTCCCGGGGAAGATGGGGTAGTACACGATGATGCCGTCGACCTTGGGGTCCTCGTTGGCGGCCATGATCTCGCCCTCAAGGCGCTCCTTGTCGACCTGGCGCAGGTCAAAGTCGAAGCCACTGCCGTCCAAGTTAGCAGGCACGTCGGACCGGCGGGGAGCGGCCAACCCCCCTTGGAGCTTTTATCCGACAATAGCATACTTTTCTTCGCAGGTCTTCTTCGACCACTCGGCGTACTTGATCGCGGCGGGGTCGTCGTTGGCCAGGAAAGCCGTCAGGGTCGGGCGGCCCTCGGTGCCGTTCTGGATAGTCTTGAGGGTGTCCTTGACCTCGACGAGCAGGTTCTTGGCAATGGTCTCTGCCAGGAAGACCTTGCAGGTCTTGGGGACTTCTTGAGAGGCCATGGTGCTTTGTCTGTGTGTCTTTTGGGGAGAGAAAGGAAGGACTGGTCAGCACCGGCCCTGTCGTCGCAGAAGGAGGAAACAACGTCTTGAGCCGCGGTGGCACCGGCAAGCTTCTAAGACTAGGAGGGCCCTTGCGGAACGCGCGTTGGCAGCAAGCACGGCACTCACCTGCCCCACTATCTGGCGATAGTGTATTCTTGGAGTTGCGACGGCACGGGTTGCGAGACGGGGTGTGGCGTTCGCCGTGAAACCGGGAGAAAGGGCGCGTCTTCGGGGAGGCAAAGAGGAGGAAGACCAGGGCCAGAGCAGCAGCGGCGAGGAGGACGCACGGGGCTTACAGGAGTCGGCGCAACTGACTAGCAGCGAGCGGGCTCTCATGATCCAGGGGAGAGTGGTGGGGGGGATGCTTGGTGGCCAGTCGGGTCGCAGGGCGGCAGGGTCCTCCATCTCAGGGCGCCATATTCCGTACGAGTACTCGGTAACCCATACTCGTAACCCACCCCCACCAAGCAGAGTGCTGGGCTGGCTTTGGGCTGACCCGCGTGTCAGGTCGAAAAGCCGCAGAGCAGGAAAAATTCGAGTGCCCCTCTTGCGGCTTTGGGAATGGCGCGCTTCAATTGGAGCATGCCCCGCGAAATATGCGCCTTCCGGGGCTTGATGCCCCTCCGGCTCAAGCTTCGTCATCGGTACGGAGTACTTGGCTACAGCATCAACTGGATGTGTCTCTGGACCCCGTGTCGGCCCGGGTGCTCACCTAGATGGACTGGATCGAATTGCGGCGCTTGGGGGGACTCGAGGATGATAGGTAGGTAGATAGATGCCTGTTACCGGTTTCCAGCTTCCAGCAGGAATACAGCATTCGAGAACATGGACAAGTCAAAGAACCAGTCACTTGGATCCAATAATAACCTCAGCATAAGATATTCAGGGATTGATGTCTGCACAGGCAGTGCACTTCTGGTTGCCCCCAGTCACGACGACTTTGCGCTATAGTCACTGTCTCCAGGCTTGATGTAGGGCCCGGCAACGGAACTGCGATAGCGACTCCGTCCGGTACATCGCTACATACCTGTGGACTCCCCTACTGTAGGTAGGTACGTAGCGAAGGCGACCCAGGACAACACCCGACAGCATCGGCTCAGACTTGCTGAAGCGGCTGCTTGCAACTTTATACGAGTGGTTCCCTGGCACATTGCTTGCATTCTTCCCAAGTCATCGGCAAGATCAACGACGAGAGAGTTCGCAGTCTTCCCTCTCGGTGCCATCGCCCCTCGAGGCCAGCCGCCCGCTTCTGCCATCCGAACCCCGGCGTGTGTGAGCCCGGCTGCCCCGCCATCAGGGCTCGACGCCACTTTCCCGCCCCGACGCCGCCATGGCCGCCAACGTCAAGTTTGACGATCTGGCCCTGCAGTATGTCTTGGCTGACGAGGCCGACGTCTCCGCGGCGGCGGCCAAGACTGCTGCTTCCGCGATAGAAAGCTCAAGCAATATCCGCCTCCAGGTCGGCCAGCTTGTCTCATCCATCAACCGCTGGATGCCTTCCAGCAGCGACGCCGAGGGACGGGATGATGATTTTGTAGCGCGAGCAAAAGGTATTTGCCTGCCCCCCCGGGTCCCGTGGGAATACTGGTGCTAATCGAACCGGACCTCAGCACTCGAGTTTCTGGCCAGCACGCTCGAGGCTCTCAGAAAAGACATCCTGAAGCCCGTCCAGGTGAAGCTTCTGGCCACTTTCTTCGGCTCTTTGTTCTCCAGCGACCACAAAGCCGGAATATTGGCGTCTGCCAAAGCTCTCAGGCAGCTCAAGAGCATGTCGGCGTTTGAACCCAGCACGGGAGACAGCATCATCGACAACATTTGCAAGCTCGGCGAAGACTTCAAGCTGCAAGTCCCTGCCACCCGTCTCGAACTCTACGCGCTGGTGCTGGATCTCATCGAGGATCCTGCGGTGGCGAGTGACCTGGAACACCGACATGGAACTACCTGTGGCTTCATGATCGAACTGCTGGGCGTCTGCGGCAAGGAGCGAGACCCCAACTGTCTCGTCAAGTGGTTCGCAACCATGGAGAAGTTCCTCACCGTCTTCTCCCCCTCGTACGATGTTTCTACCGAGATCTTCAAAACCTTCTCCGCCTACTTCCCCATCTCACTACGTGCTTCGGTGGTGCCCTCGGGCGTCACCGCGGACACTTTAAAAGAAGCAGTCCGGGCGTGTTTCTCGGCCCACCAGCGCGTGGCCAGCTTTTCCATTCCCTACCTGCTCGCCAAGTTAGATCAGGGCGATGCAGTCACCGCCTCTGTCAAGGTAGACATTCTGAAGACGCTTCGGAGCTGTCTCGACAAGTATGACCACCCCAAACAAAGCGTCGCTCCCTACACTGAAAGGATATGGGGATCGCTGAAGTATGAAGTGCGCAACGGCGAGGCGCCCGAGGCAATCGAGGCCACTCTCAAAGTGATCACTTCTCTGACCAGGCGCCTCGACGACGAGGATCTGAAGACCTTGGTCACGACTGCGTGGGCTGACCTTGCTGATGATCTCTCCAACCCCTCATATGCTGCCCAAGCTGGCCAGCTACTTATAGCCATAGTAGGGGCAAGCTCAGAATCCTTTGCGATGATTGCACCACAAGCTTTGTCTCGCGTGCAGGCCGACATCAAACGCATCACGTCACCTCCGCACAAACAAGATCTGGTATCGCTTCTGAACTCAATGTTGCTGGTGAGGCTTTCCCTGGCAGACAACGCTCAAGATACCCCGGACCTGAAGGATGAAAGCTTTGGCGACTCTCTTCTTACAAGCCTCTACCTGCCGTTGTGGGAAGAGGGTGCGGGGAGCGCGGCGACAGCAGAACATGCTGGAGTTACCAAAAAGGTCACAGAAGGGCTGGCTTTGCTGGTCAGGCAACAGAGAAGTGGAGATCAAAGCCGACTCTGCACTCAAGAGACCTGCTCTCAAGTGATCGGGCTCTTGTCGAAGCCCTCGATCGGCATTCCTCTGCGCGATTCCGTTGCTCCAGAAGCAAACACACTTCAGCTTCGCGAAGCAGCAGCCCAGGCATTGGAGCAGGCCCTGCCGCAATACCCGCAGGGCTTCCAGCAGCTCCTTCTCCTCTACATCTCGACGTTTGATGAGATTCTGGCCACCCAGGGAGCCTCAGGTGAATTACCCTCTTCGGTTCTCCACGTGGCCAGCACTCTATCAACTGTGGCTCTGGCTGATGGCCTGGGACGCCCACAGTGGCTGTCTAACTCCATCCTGCTCGTCAACTCGTTGTTCCAAAAGTTTTCTACTCTCGCTGGGCGGTTAACCCCAAAGCTCTCCAACGCGTTCATCACAGCCATACATTTCACCATTGCACAGACTCTAGCAGCTCTTCGTAAGAACTCGGAGCCCTCGCAACCTCCCATCACCTCGACTTGGTTTGGCACATTCCATCAGTCCTTCGTCCCGATTAGTAACGTACTCCCCAGTACCGATGAGCAGACCAGTGGGTTTGAAGAACTACTCAACAGTCACATCCCCACGGGGATGTCTGGATACCAGACCTTCCTTTCCTACAGTCTCTGCGTTTTGATAAGCCTGTACAGAAGTTATACAACTCCAGCTCCCGAGTCTGGTAATCTGGTCGTCAACAAGCAACTCATCCAGAGCTCCGAAGGCAGCCCCTCGGGGCGGCCTACTGTGCTCTATCTCCTGAGCGCCTTGGCCGCCTCAGTCATCACTGGCTTCTCGAAGGAAGAACAACATACGCTCCAACTGGGCTGGAATGCATTCACCCTCTTCCGTGGCAATGATGGCAAACTTGAAGGAGCCACGATCATCCAGCCAGAGCTCAGCAAAGCGCCCCTCATAGGGTTGGCTGATGGGTGTTGCACGGCTCCGCTCACGACGGGTATCCTCCAGGGGCTTCACAGTGGGGTCCTCGAACCCGAGGTAAGTGCGCAGAGAAACCCGCTGGATCTGGGCGCAGCTGACAGCGTGCAAGGTGCATGAATCTGCGTTGAAAGAGATCGCCGCCATCCAAATGTCCATGCCTTCCCCGGTCTCCGACGCCACGAGGGCTGCGCTCGATACTGCCTTGGTCGTGCTCTCCAACAAATTTCCCGTCAAGGGGGCTGAGGGCAAAGAGAGGTGGGAGAGTGTCCAGAGCGGCCTGGTCGAGACATTCTCAGCCACTTGGGGCCGTGACGACGGCCTGCTTCCGGAGGACAAGCCGGCGGCGCTCCGGGTCTTCCGCAGCATCCTCCACTTCCTCGCCGGCGACCTGGCCCGCTTCCAGGCAGACCCGGCGCACAACAAGCTGCTGCACCTCGTCTGCAGCAGCGCGGTGCTGGACCCCAGCATGGGTCGGGAGCTGGCGGGCAGCTTCGAGATCCTGGTGAGCGCCAAGGAGTGCCTCGCGGCCGATTATCACGCCGTCCGCAAGCGCCTCGGCGAGATGTACACGTACAACCAGGCGGTGCAGCCGTACCTGGACCAGTGTTTCGCGACGACGGACGAGGCCGGGGCCGGGGCCGTCAGTCGCGCCGTATCTATCTTCGCAGTACTGCGGCACCTAGACGTGGCCCACTACGCCGACGACGTTGACCGGGTCGCGCGGGCCGGGGTCAGGTCCCTGGCGACGTTCGCTGTCGGCGCCGAGATGGAGGCCTGCCTCGGCGTCTTGCTGGCCGTGCTCGAGCGCGACCCTGCCGCCCTCAAGCCGCATGTCGCCAGCCTGCTCTCCGGCGTGAGGGACGTCTACGCCAGGGCGCTCCCGGAATCGGGACAAGCCACCTCGCGCGGCGCCAACAGTAGAAGTGAGTTCTCCCCAATGTCGTCTTATGCCCATAAATCAGAACATGCCATCTAATCACGCTGGGCCCTTGACCTCTACCCTTCCCTCCCCTTTCCGTCACGCTCTGCCCTCTTCCCCCCCGTAGTTGGTATCTTTGGTCTTTGCTGTCACTAACCGCGGCCCCTGCAGATAATTGCCGCAAGCTGGCGGTGGAGGTTCTGCGGCGTGTCCCGGAGCTGTACGAGGCGCACGTGTTGGTGCCGCAGCGGGCGGGCCTGCAGCGGGTGCTGCCGCGGTGCTGCGGTGACCCGGCGCGCGAGATCCGGCGACTGGCGCTGGCGGCGAGGCAGGCGTGGGACAAGGTCGCATGAAGTAGACGAGAAGGGGGACGCCTTGTGAGGCATTTAGGCTCCTAGGAAGCCATCTGCAGATTTTTGGGAAGGGATCCTTGTGCTTATTTGGCCATTGCATAGAGAACAAGGGGCGCCGGCGGAGGGTTGTTGCATCCGTACGTACCTTGAGTATGATAAGCCTACCTACGCATGTTTCCGGATCGTGACCGACTTGTGCTCGTTGTCACCTAGCGAAGATCTACTTCCGGGGCCCTCCTCCATCAACAGAGAACAACGTGCAGCACTATCAAGAACTTGCACACGGCACAGTTGGCAGGGGTGAACCACGCAGAGCGTTCGCTGCCAAGCCATGGCATGAGAGTGATGAAAAGCAGAATCATGTTCGGGTCGCTCCTCATTTTTGATGTAACCTGGTATCATTTGAATATTGCGCCGGCAAAATGGTTACCTTTTTCCCTGCCTCGTCTTTTGTTCCGTGACCAGATGAAATCGATTCCGGTACTGCGGTCGCGAACCCAGATGTTTCCTGCCTCGGTTGACTCCATGCGAAATACAATTCAGCGCGCACATGCGCTCAGCGTCCCATACATACATACATGCCAACGCCAAAAGTGTCCCTTTCTTTGAATCTGCTCCCGCAACACCCCTCCATTTACGCCTTTCTGCGCTTGGCCTTCTTGTTCGAAGCAGCGGCGCCGCTGGCCTCGGCAGAGGCAAGAGCGTCGAGGGTATCGGGATCGACCTCGAGAAACTTGTTGTTGTCGTCTGTGGCCGCGTTGGCGGCGGCGTTGTCGGAGCCGGCGACGCGCTTGGGATCCGCAAGGCCGACGGCCGGGATGGCGGTGGCCAGCATGGACTGGAAGGGGGCGGAGACGAAGCGGCCGTTCTCGTCGAACCAGGCGGTGAAGGGCTGGGCAATCTTCAGGTCGACGGCGGGGGTCTTCTTCTTGGAGGAGAGGTCGGTTGTCTGGACGGCCAGGTTGTAGACGGGCACGTTCTTCTTGGTGGAGGAGGCGACGGAGATGCGGGCCTTGCGGTTGGGGGAAACGCCTTGGTAGATGACGCCGCGCTCGACAAAGGCCAGCCAGTAGGTCAGGGCAGAGTTGAGCACAAGGTAAAGGGCGACAGCGGCGGCGGTCCAGGTCTTGGTGGCTTCGAAGCCCAGCTGGTAGTCCCAGGCGAAGCAGGCGGCGGCGACGACGAACGCGCCATAGCCGAGGGCCAAGCGGGTGTCGATCAGGCGGTGGTCCTGCGTGAAACCCAGGCTGTTGAGGTAGTTGGGGATGGCATCGTCGCTCGTATTCTTCAGGTCGGCCAGATTGTAGACAGAGATGCGCTCCTGGGACGCCATGGTGGAGGGCGAGATGTGATGTGCGGGTGTGGAGTGGGTTGCGACAACGACGGCAGCGGCGAAAGGGAAAGAGAGCCAGGCGAAAAGGCGTGTCTGGAATCGAAAAGAGCGGGCTGAGCAACGAGTCGGGCTATGCTTGGGGAATTAGGAAACGAAGCCGTCGTGGTTTTGCATTCGCGGGTGGTGGGATCGTAGGTGATAAGTGTCTGACTGGCAAGTCCGAAGTGACGGCCGCGGCGGGTCCGTGTAAGTGCCAGGTTTCGGGAAACCGCGAACGGAAGAGGTGGCTTCAATGGATTATTATGTCAGGTACATAATGCTGGAAGACCCTGGGAGCTGTGAGAGCCGACCCACTCCTACCAGTCGCGAGGTACGAGGTACTTGGGTACATGTGTCGCGACTGAAGCATGGACGGAGCTCGGAGTACGTGTACCTAGGTACCTGTACCTTACTGGAGCGCGACAACACCCAGATTGGATCACGTCTGCCGGTTCCATCTCGACGCCAGCCGCTGCTCGACGTCGCCAAACCTCGACCTCGTCATCGCCTCTGCCACCTTCCTCAGCCCGTGTCGCCCGCTGTCCGCAGAGAAGCTCACGGCTGAAACATCCGTTGCCATGGCTCAATTACCCGACCAGACGATCCATCGGGATCCCCAACTCTTGTGCGTATCTCCTCATCTCACGGCCACGATGGTCCGTCCACCGAAACTGAAGCTGACGTCGACCTCGTCCACAGTTACTGGATTCTGCTACCCATCACGGTTGTCATGGTGAGTCTGCACCCATACCCTACATGGTATATGTGTCGTCCCTGCTGGCCTCCCCGCTAATCTGGCGCCTCCTTAGATTCTGACGGGCATCCTGCGCCACTATGCGACCGTCCTGATGGCCTCGGCCCCCAAGAAGCTGGACCGGCTCTCGATGCGGGAGCAGCGCTCCATGACCCACGGTGTCGCCGTCCGCTCCAACTTCCACGCCCTGTCCGCGCCCTCCTTCAGCGCCCGCCGCGACGCTCTCACCACAGCCTACGAGTCGGGCTCCTACCTCAAGAACGCCGCGAACGCCGGCCAGCCCCCACCCAACCCCATGTCCGACCCGGGCGCCATGGACGGCATGATGGGCATGATGAAGGGCAACATGGCCATGATGATCCCCAACACGCTCATCATGAGCTGGATCAACGCCTTCTTCTCCGGCTTTGTCATCATCAAGCTGCCCTTCCCCATCACCATCAAGTTCAAGAGCATGCTGCAGGCCGGTGTCGCCACGCGCGAGATGGACCCGCGCTGGATGTCCAGCATCAGCTGGTACTTCCTGTGCTACTTTGGTCTCCAGTCCGTCTTCAACTTCCTGCTCGGCGCCGACAACGCTGCCAATCAGATGCAGCAACAGATGCAGATGGGCGGCGCCGGGATGGGCGCGCCACAGATGGCCGGTCCTGGTGTCGACCCCGACAAGCAGTTCAAGGCCGAGGCTGAGAACTTGGCTGTGGTTGCCCACTACTCGGTCCTCGATGACGTCGAGGACCGTCTGCTGGCGCAGTTCTGATCGCTGGCCCCAGCTCGTGCCGTCCAGGCCATGACTCTACGCTGACGTGCCCCTGAGGTGGTCGTGAGGGAATAGGTAGTTGCTTGGGTAGGTAGCTTAGCCCTGCTACTGCCATTCTTGGTACATATCATATTGAAAGCGTAATGTGGAAAACAATGAACAGATTCCCTCCTCTGTTGCCCCCGAGGTACCTTCAAACGCCTTTGCCATGCATGATGCAGAATCCGTGTCCTGCCCGCGCCCTCCTCCAGCATGCTGGGTAATCAACTCTTTCATTACTCCGCTTCCCACCACAAGCAAACGCCCAGGCCTTCCTTGATCATGCTGGCCTGGATGCTGTAGGGGGATACCTTTTTGGCCTGGTCCAAAGCCTCTTGCTCGGCACTGTCGGGGATCTGGTCGTTCCACGACTCGTCCACGACGGAGAGCCGCACCATTTCGTGCTTGTCGTAGTACATGCGTACATCGTCCACATTCCACGTCCAGGCCTGTTCGTTGTGGTCGCTGAGGCTGTTGTCAGTGCGCTTCCCTCCTTTGGCGGATGTCTTGAGTGATGCAGAGAAGACTTGGACGGCTACTCGCCGGCTTTATGTATGAGGAGCTGACTTACAATTCGGTGTCCGCTGGCAACTCCTTGTAGGGGACGAACATCTCCTCAAAGAACTCTGTGCGAACTGCAGGCACGGTCATGGGTCAGTCAGCAGTCCCTTGGGAAAATAGCATTGCAAGTGGAGGATGACACAAACGCCCAAAGTACGTACTGTGAATGCCTTCTGGCGTGGCACTGCTGATCCTCCCGAGTATCGTCTCTCCCTTGAAGGGCCTGAATACAATCATGCGGAACTCGACTAGAAGATGGCGAAGGTCAGCTTGTGGCAATCTTCCAGGTTGGGGTGGGCTTCTGGGACTTGAACGAGGCATGGCGTGGAAACCCTTTGCGCCCCAAGTGAGCACGAACCGTTGACGTTGACCATGCCGGTTCCATGACCGATGAGGCCCTCGGACGCCCACAGAAGGTCGTACATGCATATGCACAGGCCGATTTTCTGGATGACGCGGTTCGAGTACTTTGCGTTGATGTTGTTCTCAATGGCAATCTTGCTGTGCTTTTCAAAGTCCTTGGGCGCGATCTGCACCAGGTCTGCGACTTTGGTCTACGGAAGACATGGCGAGGTTCAGCGTGTCAGCCGAGAGCATAGTACTACACCATACGGAATAGGTGCGCGAAGATGGAGGGCTCGGAAGGGCAGTGTGCTCTAATTCTTTCCCCCGGGCAGTTCTTGGTAGTATCTGAATGTGATGGTCTGCGACCCGAAAGACGGCGGCGCGCCCAGAGGCACATTGGGGGTCTGACTCCAGTTACGGATCGAGAACTTACCAGGATGAACATCTTGGGCGACGGCGGCAGCGAGATGCCCAAACTCGACGGCGCAGGCAGGCGATTGGGAGTCGCTGAAAGAGCGAGGCGTTTATCCCACGCTTTTTGATAGCTCCCACTTTTGTTGTTGGTGGTGGTGTCGCACCTCCACTGTCAAGTCAGATTTCTACCAGGTGCTGCCCCTCGGAGTCGTGGAAGGAGACCTAATCTGTAGCCGGTACCTGCGGCGCGATGCAATCGTGGGCTTCTGATCTTACTGGCGTGGGTACCACTACAATAAGTGATTGCGGGTAGCGCCAACACAGGTAGAGGTACATACATGTAGAGTGCTCCTGGATTGCAGCGAGCCCTGTGGTCGGGTTCTGCCCAGTGCAGCTAGGTCCCCAACCCAAATCAGACCGCTGACCTCCAGTAGAGAAACCTTAGACATACATGTACAGATTCATGTTCTTTCCTCGGACGCACACGGCACGCGTCGCCACTTTCGCTGTCTCGTCCGCTTTTCTCACGATACGACACACCACCACCACCAACACTACCACCACCAACAACATCACCACTGCATCGCGTGGCCTCTGGTTCTCCCCGACGGTCTCCTTTCGCCCACCTCGATCATCCTGCATCCCGTCCTTGGTGTCTGGCATCTGCCGAACCGACCCTCCTGATCGATCTCGCATTTCCGCCCGCGCATGGCCTGAAACTCCTTCCTCCCCCAGCTGTCACATCCACTGGTAACATTGAGCCCGGCATCTGCAGTGCGCTTTGCCTCGCCGCTACATACCCGGCACACATCCATCTTGTTTGCGTGCACTTTCTCTCCTCACGGCCTTCGTCCGTCATCCGCATAGGGCACGTGTTTTGCCATTAGCGACCGACCAAGCACTCAAGCCCCTCCCCCAGTTTACCTCTCCTTTTGCCGCCAGATTCCGCTGCTTCCGCGCGCAAGACCACATCCCCACCTCACTACCTCGCACAAAGCACCTTCCATTCCCCAGGCTCGTCGTCCGGCGTCGGATCACACAGAGTCGACAAGCCTTCTCGGTCCTCCGTCCTGACATTCTGACAGTGAGTCGATTACGATAGGCACTCATCTCACAGTCGCCGCTGCCTACATCCCGCCCCAGCAGATGCACCTCACGCTCGCCCCCTTTTTTTCCTTGCCCGATTCCTCCCCTGATCGATGCTCTCTCCTGACCAGGTCGCCCAACAAATCTAACATCGCTCCCAGAGCTATGTCCTGCCCAGTTTGAATCGTTCTCGCTCATCACTGTCGGCCCGCTGCGATCTCTCACTCACAGAAGACTCCCGCGTCTGAGGGGGCCTGTACCATCGAACATGGCTCCAAACCACTACCCTTACGGTCCTCCGCCGCCGCCGCCGGCTTCTTCTGCTGGAAGCTACCCATACGGCCCTCCCCCAGCCTACCCTCCCGTCTCAGCCCCTCGAGGGGGCGCCATGACAGCAAACAACTCGGGTAACTCCCGAGGGGGCCACGCTGCGCGCAACGACTATGGCTCTCAATATTATCAGCATCAACAGCACACGCAGCAGCAGCAGCAGCAGCAGCAGCAGCAACCGCAAGCCTATCCGCCCAACGCTGGTGCATATGGTGCCACCCCCAGCATAACTATTGGCAGGGAAACCAGCAAGCTGCGCACCCCTCAGCTGCCCCGCCTAGCTACCCCCAATACCCGCCCCATCAGGCGTATGCTGCCCAGCCACCTCAGGGTTATCAACCACCCTACCAAAACCAGCCCGGCCGCCCTCCCTACGGTGCCCCCTACGGCCAGCCCCCGGCCGATTACAGCGCGCAGCCATGGGCTGGCGGTGGTCAGCCTCCCTACGCCCAGTACAACGGCCATACGGGTCGTGGCGGCGGACGCGGCGGGTTTCGCAACGACCAAAGTGGTCACAAGACTGAAAATCACCCCGTTGCTCCTCCTATTCGCATGGGTTTCGACCAACACCAACGTGGTGACTACGCGCCCAACGCTCCTCCCCCTTACCCTCCCAATCCCCCTCCACAAGGCGCGCCTTACGGGCAGCAGCCCCCGTACAGTGCCTATCCTCCTGTTCCTCCTCCTGTGCACACCCCGACCCCTCCGTCTTTCCGCGGCGGTGGCGGCTTCGGCCACAGCGGCCGAGGTCGTGGCCGCGACAATTTTGGCCACTCTAACCGCGGCCGTGGCGGGCATGGTGGCGGCGATAAGTTTCGCCAGAACCATCAAAACCACAACGGCCATCACCGCAACAACAATTCCAACCACAACCAAGACTCTCAGAAGCCTGACCACTCTTCGACCAAGAAGAAGAAGCGCAAGACAAACACTCTGGGCTTGACCCCCGGTGATGGAGAGGAATCCGATACAGGCGTCGCCGTGGATGATGAGGCCCATCTGGTCGAAGTTCTTGGCCAGGATGTCCCCAGGTGAGTATCTGATCCCTAAGGTAGCCCACGCCTGCCCCGCCTTCGCATATTAATCCCGTAATCAGCATTGAGAACATGGAGGCCTGGATCGCTGAACGCAAGGCAAACTACCCCACCAAAAAGCGCATCGAGGAGAAGAAGGCGGCACAAGAGGCCAAGGCCGCTGAGGCTCCGGCTGCACCCAAAGTTGATTCGGACGAGGCCAAGGCTGAAAAACTGCGCAAACAGCTTGCCAAGGTCGAGCGCAAGATTGACCGGCAGAAGCGCAAGCGCGAAGCCACTGACGAGGGCGACGAGATGCGTCTTGACTCGGATTCATCCGAGATCAAGTCCGAGGATGAGGAGCCCGAGTCGATGCCCATTCGCAAGCCTGCTCCCTCCGGGCTGCCACCCCCACCCATCATCAGGGCGGACCCGTCCAACCACTGCAAGTACTATGCTACCGGCGGCAATTGTGGCAAGAAGACCAAGTGTCGTTTCAAGCATGACCCCGCCGTCCGGGCCCAGGCTTTGCAAGAACAGACGCTCAACGGTGGTAAGCTTACCCTGAAGCAACGGCTCGTGCTCAACGACAAGAACTCGGAAGACATGGAAACCGTCAAAGCTATCATGAACTTGCGGTCCAGCGGCAAGCTTGCCGATCCAGTCTTTTCGGATGCCAGCGCTGCCGGCTCTTCGGAGCCGACAAAGGCACCACCCGCCACGCCCGGCTCTACTCTGCCATCTGCTGCTAGTACAGCGAACCTCCCGCCAATCCCTACTGCTTCGCTTGCGCACAATAACAGCGATCGCAGCCACCACAAGAGTAAGAATCATCACAAAGGCAAAGGCTGGCATTCGCAAGGCGCGGGGAAATCCGGCGGCAGTAAAGAATCATCTTAGTACAGAAATCATTCTTATATCGCATTGCCTCTGCTTCGACGCCGACGAAGGGCAAGCTGATTACTTCTCTCGCAACTCGCGGGGGCTTTTCTCAGCTTTCTACCCCACCCCTCTTCTGACACAGACGAGACTTATTCCCCGGCGAGTCACGAGAGAAGTATGTGGACTAGTATCCAGCGCACTCTTAGATCACTCGGGGCGTCACGGCGATGGCTGATCATGGTTATTTTCTTGGCTTTCGTGTTCATATGAGCCCCTCACCTGCGCTGCACTTCTTGTACGTTGTAGTTCTTCGATGCGAGCAAGTCAGTGCCGATTTTGCTAGCAGTTCTTTTTTTTTTTTCTTTGTTCTTCGAGGCCCGAATGCAAATAACTTTCCACTGCCCTCAGTCCTCATCGTGCTTGACCGCGTGTTTTCTTGCAGTCCAGTCGCCCAAGTCTCTGGCATGGCAGGGGTTTTCCGTCCTCTATCGACACGATCGCCCAACGCGTAAGTCCGCATGATCTCAATCTCTGGCCTTTTTGCGGCGCCTTCTCTTGTGAAAGAGAAAACCCGAGTCACGCGTGTGGCCGACCAGCACCCACACCTACCTAGCCCACCGTCCCAAACCGGGTAAGTACTGCGTACAAAAGATCGAGTAGCCTGCTGAGACCGACTCACTTCCCTTGACACTTCGGCCTTGATCAGGTTTGGAAGGGGCAGCTCAGCTCGGCGCCGCGCGGAGCATTTTGTCCAAAGCACCCCAGGCCCCCACCGAAAGCCGGCACGCACCCGAGCCATGCAGACAACTTGAGCCACTCACACTGGCATCGTTTGACAGCAGGCATCATGCCGTCCATATTGGATGGTGGACTGGCAGTAGAAAGTTCCTTGCATCATGCAGAAAGCCGGCTTCCGCGGAAAGGTATTGGTGGTAGTTATAGCTTCGTGATTCGTAACTTAAGATGGCTAAAAACATTGCAGCAAGCTTTCATGTTGCTTCTCAATTTCCGACAGCCCTCCCACCAATTTCTAGCAACTGATGATGACACGTGTGATACAGCAGACCATGCGGAGCTCGCACACAATCGGGGGAACACAGCCCTTTGCTCCATCGCCGGTCTCTTCACTGTTGTGCTTCAAGGCATCAGGTTCCTCTTAAAGGTCCAACACGTTCTACATGCGGACTCTGAGAAGGTAGCGAAGCCTGATCTGCGCCACATCGTAGCATATGAACTCGTTGTAGAGGAGGCCTGCGTTGGCAATCCCAAGGTTGCCAGGCTTCACCGTGGTGTCAGGCATCTTGACCCCCTTCAGAGACGGATGAACCACTGCTGCGTCCTTCCACAGAGTTGGGCCAGTCGTCCCCTGTCCCCAGGTAGAGAACATACCGTTGGCCTTGGCATCCTCTCCTGCTGAATAAGAAGCATTTGTGAGCTTTTGCATAGGGTCTCCGAGCTCGGCCTCGCAGAGGAGAAGGAGTGCGTGGCCTCCGGAAATGTGAGCATTGCAGTAGTTGGCCGACTAGGCGGAGGTTAGCAACCGGCGTTGGAGATTGACCCAGAGATCGCGTACCTTGGAGGACATATCGGCGAGATAGATGCCCTTGCCGAACATGTAACCGCTAACAGGGGCCTCTGGAGGCGCAATGCGAAGTCCCTGACTGAGAATTCCGCCGAAATTGGTGCAGCGAGATCCGTGCCACAAGAGACGCCGGTCCCTGGGTGGCCCGGCATATGGGCTTCCTTCGAAGCGGTCAAATTCCCCATCGCGCTCGATGCGGAATATCTGCTGCACTGTGTAGCTTGCGTTGTGGGTTTGACCACAAGTGTCTTTGAGGTAGTCGCTGAGCTGTTGGAATTCATCGCTCTTGAAGTCCAACGGAGTCATTTCTTTCATTCCGAGTCCCCGGTACTGTCGGTCTAGCGCATTGATTCTCTCGGCCTCTTCCTTTTTGTCCGACTTCATCAAAAGCGATGCATCTTTCATGTCGCTCAAGCTTTCAAGAAGTTCTATTTCTTTCTTCAGCATGTCGTGAGACCGAATGATGGGTGGTCTATTGCGGCCAAATGAATGAGGGATGATCGTGTAGAAGAGGTTAGACAGGGTCTCGGTGGCTTGTGGAACAGAGGTGCCGTGTTGCGAGGCCGCCAGGCTTGGGTCATCCAGAAGCGCAGACAGGTCTTTCAAAGCTTGAAAACCACGGGTGATGGTGGATTTGCTGAGCTTCCCGAGTGGGAGTTTGTTGGCGTCGTAGTTCAGGTGTGCCATGGTATTTGCAAAATACTGGTGGTTGAAGATCAACTCCATGAGCCCCTGCACAGCTTTCGGGAGCTTTGAGACAGGCTCTTCCTCGCCTTCTTCCTTCTTCACTTCTCCATTCTCAGGCTTGGCTGGTTCTTCCTCGTCATCTGAATCGGGCTCGTAACTGCGCTCAATGAACGCGTACTTCCCCGAACGAGGGGGATTGGCTCGATCGGCCCAGCTTAAGCCAGATTTGGACTTGAACTTGCCGTTGAACTCCTTCAAAGCGTGCTGGAAAGAACCGTCACCGAGGACCATGGAAGTTCCGTACTCCCCCACACGTCCCCATCTGGTCCATGTCTTGAAATCGCCCGCCGGTGAGCGGAGCAGCTGGGCAGTAATCAGTACAAGCTCTGTGGCGAGGAGCTAGTGAATGGGACGCGCACGCACCTGGATACGATAGAACTTGTTGTTGTTGTTGCTGGCATTTGTCTGATTGAGAGAAGCGTCGTAGATGATGCCATCGTCACTGATGTACACTTCATAACGACGCAGCTGGCGGTCAGCTCCCTCGTCCAGAGGAATCACGACGTCCAAGGACTTAGCAACCTGGCCTTCCGCGACTTTGGCTTCCTTGGGTTTTCCCTCTTTGGGGTTTTCTTCCTCCGACTTCGTCCCCTCGGCCTTGGCTTTCTTGGGTGGCTGCTGCGTCCCTGAAGCTTTGTCGTTGTCTTCGCTGCCGTCCCCAGAGAGGGCTGCCTTGGCAGATCTTTTGGCAGGGACCTGGGAATCCTGCCCGTTGCCATTGGTGGGAGAGGCAGCCGGGGCCGGTGTTGTGAGACTGTAGCTGCTCTCGTCCTCTCGCCTGCTGTTGATGAGACAGTCACTGAGCCAGTTGAAGCTGACGATATGTATGTTGTGGGTCTCAGCGGACTTGACCTTGCCGACACGCTTGTTGAAGTCGGCCTGGCTGGTGATCAGATGTGTGACTCCAGCATTGACAGTCTTGGCGAGCGAAGCTCCCAGCGGCTCTAAGTAGGCTTGGTTGACTCGTGCCTGGTTGAGACCATCAATGGTGCCGCAAATGGCGACCGAGCACCCGTCGAGAGGCCTCGCCGTTGAGAGCTGAGGAGGCTGAACGGTGGTGGCGGCGGCTGCGGTCGCTTGGGCTGCTGCCGCTGCTCCCCGGGTTGACGGCATCTTGACGATCTCGCAAGTGAACTTGGTCCCTGGGGGTAGTGGTCCGCCAATGCCTTGTCACAGTATAAGTGCACGAACAACTGGGACAGGCAGGTGGACCCACGGGTTTATCTTACCTTGAAGAGGTAATTGAGCTGGGAGCGAGAGTGAAGACGGGGTGCGTGAGGCTCGCCAAAATGGGTCAGAGTCCGAACAGATGATCTCCCAGCCCTGAAGAGCAGAGGAGGGCTACAGAGGTATGAAGAGATGGTGAATTTCCGGGCTGAGAGGTTCCGGGCAAGTACGTGATTTATCCCCTTCGGCACAGGGGCGGTGTCGCAGCGTGGGCAGGCAGCACAGCGGGCAGGTCGCAGGCAGCAATGGGGACCCACCCGACAAAGCCACCAATCACGAGACTAAGGCACCTAACCTAATAAGAGACCAATGGGCACACCTGCCCGGAGCTGAGCTGCTGCAAAGGGAGGAAGCTGCGACGGATGCCAGCCACCGACTTCCAACGATTGCGTTCAAAGTGATGGAACATTAGATGTGGAAGATTCGGTGCGTCGTTCGAAGGCGTGCCACGCATCTACAGTAGACCTCGGTGAGAGGTATCGCTACAACGTGTGCATTGCCGACCTCTGCACCAGAGCCTTTTCATGCTGTAATACCATACTGGTGTCAATGAACCTTCCCAGCCTTCCATCACCTTTGGGAACTAACATCTCAGCCGCATCTGTTGCCCTCATTTCTTCGTGCTGCACTGACTCCATCTTCGAGGATAGATCGCTTCATGCCAGTTGTGTGTTTGACAACGCTCAGTATCATAGGGGAGGGGAAACCGTAAAGAGGCTATATTGAAAGAGGGCGGCCGGGGGTGCCGGGGTGCCACCAAAAAACGCCGATGCTATGCCAACAAGAGAACGAAACGTAGAACAGAGAACCAGGCACGAAACCAACAAGGTCCACCTCTCCCTTTCCAATAACACCTGTAGTTGGCCCACTCCAAGAATAAAGGACCAAGGACGACGTAAATCGTCTCTTTAACCATCTCTAAACGCCCTCACTTAAGACTGATGCTGTATCAAGATACCGCCCGTTGTCGAAAACGTGAAATCACGACTGATCCAAACTCCCAGCCCGATTATGCAGTGCTGCGGAACAATAGACAGCTCAGCGACGATTCCAGTCACGGCGTCTCTGCTCTTTTTCACGCTTGAGCCGGTCTTCCAACTCCTTCTCTCTCCGGTCCTCGGCGCGCGCTGCTCGCTCGGCCAACTGCTCTTCGTCATCGATATCCGACATGCCAGCCTCCATGTCGCTCGAGCCGTCTGACGCGTAGTCGTACCTTCGCTGGCGAGGGTCTGGCTCGTCGTCGTCATCGTCATAGTCGATAAAGTCGTCCAGCTCCTCGTCGTAGTCATCGTACTCTTCACGACGCTTGGCCCGGGGTGGGGCAAGAAGGCCACCTGGGCGGGACGAAGGGCGGCCCCTGTCGACGCTTAGGGCCTTTTTGGTGCTGGGGCCTGGCGCGGGTCGTGCGGTTCCGGTGTAGCCAGAGGTGGCAGACACGGCTTTCTTAGCCTTCTTGGCCGGCGCGTCCGTCGCGGATGGGGGGGTCTCTCGTCTCACGCTTGCCTTGGTAGGTTTGCCGGAGCCGTTTTGGGGTGACTTGCGTGCAGAAACAGCAGCGGGCCTGGCGCTACCCTTGTATGCGGACTGGGCAGGTGCCGCCTTGACGCCCGGCTTCTGAGGTGCGGGCGGGGGTTGACGTTCCTTTGTTCTCGCGGGCTTATCGGTGGCTTTGTGCTGAATCAGGCCTACTTTGCCCATGTTCTGCTGCGCTTTGGAGGCGCGGGCCATAATCTCGGCGAATGAGCCCTTTTTGGGAGCGGTCTTGGAGACATCGGGCGCGGAAGGGGCGACTGAAGTAGGCTTCCCAGCAGCTGCGGGTTTATTCGGCAGAGAGGCGGAGGACACGGGCCTCGGGCGGTTGGAGGGTTCAGCGGGCCTGTTTATCCCGGAAGCGGGCTTTGCAGAAGAGGCGGATCCGGTGTATCGCTGTCCGTTGGCTGGGGGTAATCTGTTTGACTGGTTGCTCGATGGGGCGGACGAGGAAGGCTTCTCACGCGACACACCCGGGCCCGGCGCCGATGCGATGGGTCGTCCTGATGGAGCCGAACGAGGCGGGGCTGTCACAGTCCGCTGACCGTTGCGAGGTATCTGAGCCGGAGAGGAAGCATCAGAGTGGTGGGCCTTGGCGACTTTGGAGGGCGCTCGATTGGGGCTCTCAGCCTTGCGTTTGACGGTAGTGGTTCGCGAGGAGGGGGCGGCGGGGGCGTCCTGGCCGCCAGAAATCTCGGCCAAGAGGTCGCCGATGGGCATCGTGGAGACCGACGGGCAGTTGAAGCAGCGGAGCGGTCGAGCGACGTGAGCGCAGAGCCAAAGGCAGGTGAGTCAGAGGGAGCCGAGGGCGGTGCGCGAGACGCAAGAATGGGCCAGAGCAGTGGGGTGGGTATGATCTGGGGAGCGCGGGAGCGAGGGAGACCGAGAAAGTTCAAAGCCGCAAGGCGTGAAGGATGGTGAGCTGTGACATGCCCGGACGCGGCGGCGAGAGCTTTGATGAGTCCTGCAGCTGGTCCACGCGACCTGATGGGCTGAGCGAGCAAATTTGGACGGCGCTGGAGCGAACAAAGCCGGCTGCCGAGGCGCAGTGTGAGGGAGCGTGTCGAGAAGCCAAGGGCAGCTAGGCAGGCGGCTGCATGCGAACCAGGGCAGACGGGCGAGCGGGCGAGCGGACAACGGGGAGGACAAAGGTGGTGTGGTGGAAGGGTGTTGGGCTCGTTGGTGTTTTAAAGGCGTTCAGGTGCGTGCTGGCACGAGCGAGTGCAGGCGGCAGGTGTGGCGGAGGGAGATAACCACGGCGGCCGGTAGAGAGAGGCCAGCCAGCCCAGCCGGGCCAAGGCTGCCCGACGGCTCGCCTGCGTGGGCCACCCGATCCGCTGTGCGTCCCCTCCAGTACAGTGCCCAGCGCAGTGCCCAGCGCAGTGCCCAGCCCGCTGGCGTGATCCGGTGCGACCGCCCCGACCTTCCGTTAACTCCGCCCGGGCTCTCTCTCTAGCTGGCCCCGAGTGCTGCTCCAGCTTGATCGGGCGGGGCTGCGAGTAAACGGCTGCCCCTAAAGAGGCAACCTACATTACGATAATAATCTTTGCCTAGGTGCCTCGAGGGGCCGACGGGACGGAGCGAGAGTGTACCTTAGGTACTGTAGGTACAGGGCTAGATATCTAAGTACCTACCTAAGGTAAAAGTTGCCGACAGCAGAAGCGGCAGTCGAACGAATGGAAGCGAGTGGGCGACGCGGACCCAGCAGGGCTGTTCCTAGGTAGCGACGCCTCTAGATCTACATCTTCCATACCTACGATATTTACATGTGAGGTGCACGTGGACAAAGGGGCTTGCTCACTCGCGTGTTGGAAGCCACCTGCTACTCGAGTTGTGGAGTTTTCTGGCCACACATTTCCGTAGGCGCCGATTTGGAGTGAGGTTGATAACTTATTACGTGATACGTACAGGTATGCAGGCACCTATCTATGTAGTCACCAGCGACCGGATGGTCTGTTCTTACAACTCAAGTCCAATGTCTCGAAGCCCTCCTCTTTCACCCAGGCTCAATGCGCGGAGAATAGCTGCGACTGTGTTGTACTAGTAGCACCTGTTTATCGTTACTTTTCCCCGCCTGTACGAATACCTAACCTACAAAAGCACAAATACTCGCACAGGAGGGAACTCGCACGCGTTCGAGACGCTATACATTCTCCTCGAAGTAGGGGGCCGAGACAGCTGGAGCAACCCGTTTGCCACTCCCTGCCCAATCATACGGGCCCCTTGCCTGCAACGCCCGCGACGTCATTGCTGGCTCTCTTTTGCCATGCCTTTTGCACTAACTGCCATTGGCCGCCACATTTGAGCCACGCCGCCACACGCAACCGGACGAGCATGCTTCGTTACCATCAGACACGTGCGAATACAACAGCCAGATTCCACACCTGCGCCCGAGACGATCAAGTTGAGACGCTCGAGTGCATATAGCTGGCGATGGAATCTTGAAGACTGGTGAGATGTACAGTGTGGCTTTAGAAGATTCCGCCCGCAATCATAACTCGCATGTGCCAGGCTTCATGCGTGCACTCGTACCTGCACGAGACGGGCCGCCACAGCGCATTGGGTCATGGCTGCAGATGGTGCGAGATGTGTACTCGTCCCTAGTGCCCATCTCATCGAAATGCACTGGGAGTGTGTTTCCAAGGGCGCGGCTTCATACTTTCCATAGTGGCTGGAGATAAGTCGCAAGCGTAAAGCCGCATAACACGAACGTCGGCGAGAAGCGACTGAAAGTAGAGCGAATAGCAGGGACTTTACACCATAGTCTCTAGTCGGTCCTAGGCTGATAAAGAAGGCTGTAAGGGAAGGCAAGGCCAGGCTCGCTGGGCAAGTGATCAAACTCTCTGTCTAACAACGTCGACCATTTCTGTTGTGCCCCTTTTACTTATACACCACTGGACTCTGCTCGATTCGATACCGCAGTCTTCTAGCATACTCGCCGCAGTCTTCTAGCATACTCGGATTCTTCCATTAGCGCGGTTGAGTGAGGTGTCCGGGTATTGGCGGAGTCGGGTATGAGTGACTCAGTCGGGGCTGCCGGTATTCACGAGGGTTGAATGAAGGATGACCGATGTGTGAGAATGGTCGACTGAGAAGGCATGACGATGCGTACACATGGGAAATTCTCCGTTCTACAGCATTGTGATGGTACGAATATTCACCATCACAAACCTCAGCATCACGTGTTCCAGCAAAGATTTGTAGTCGGCTTGACTACCTGTAAGTATCTGGATGAGTGGGGATGGCCAATAGGTAGCCTGAGTACCTACCACTCGTACTCGTAGAAGATACCTTACCTAATCCATCCACGCCAAACCCAGTATTCCAGCTGTCGAGCTTCGCTGCCGGACTTGGCAGCTGGCTGCACGCACACGCACACAATCCGCAGAAAGGCCGGCCAGGCGGGCGAATTCCCCCAAGCCGCGAAACTTTCTAGCCCGATAAGTGCCACTTTAGTCGTACCGCCCACAACTTGGTCTTTTCGCGATCACGAACCAACACCTCAGAACATTGAAGTTTCAGTCTCCGCCCCAACCCGCGGTTAAATCGATTGATATCTCGTGTTCTTTCACGTCAACGTCATTTGTGAGTAGCCCGCCCGACGACTCGCACCCACGCGCGCCAGCCCAGCGACCGTCCACCGCACCGGTCGACCCCTCCGCCTACGAACCAGGAAAAAGAAAGGAAACGTTACTGACCGAGTTCTCTTCACACTGCAGTCACCCAACATTCAAAATGAAGCACCTCGCAGCTTACCTTCTCCTGAACCTGGCGGGCAACGCCTCGCCCTCCGCCAAGGACATCACCGCTGTCCTCGAGTCCGTCGGCATTGAGGCCGAGGAGGAGCGCCTGGAGAAGCTCCTGTCTGAGCTTGAGGGCAAGGACATCCAGGAGCTGATCGCCTCTGGTTCCGAGAAGCTGGCTTCCGTCCCCAGCGGCGGTGCTGGTGGCGCCCCCGCTGCCGGCGGTGCCGCCGGTGGCGCCGAGCCCGCTGCCGAGGAGAAGAAGGAGGAAGAGGGTAAGTTCATCATAATGTCTGCTCATAGGGTCGCGCATCCATTAACCGATGCTTTACAGCCGCCGAGGAGTCCGACGACGACATGGGCTTCGGTCTCTTCGACTAAGCGCCTATCGCATACCTCTACGACAAGACAAAAAATATGCGAACATGAGAAGGTTTTACGGACACGGCCTGGAGGGATATTGTATGAAATCTGGCGCAGGAGGATCAAAAGTTCTGAAGGGACTCAAAAAGAGCCAACACCACTGCGTTGCGCATTGGGGCTAGCCCCTCTGCTCTCAATACCATCACAGACCTGCTTTCTCAACGACTCGACGTCCTTCCTCCCTGAACATGACATGCGCAGCAGCGAAGCTCGGAATAAAGTCGCATCTATGGTCTTGGCAAGCCACCATCCGTACGTCAAGTGGCTCGGTCCACCCGAGAGGGCTTGCGCATCAGGCGGCATATTGGCTCGCGGGGAACATTCGTGCATCGTGATAATCTGACAAGGCTGTTGCACGAGACCCCTAAGCCTATTACCCTCATCTACGAGTATCTTTTGCGCGAGGGAGCCATGAGAGGGGCCTTGCCCGAGCAAAAATATCTTGATCAATAGCGACCTCAAGAGCCATATGTCTTCGACAAGCAGCGGATGGGCACCACGTACCCAGTGGCCAAACCGGTTAGCCGCAACGTTTGTCAATCGTGAACAGATACTCCGTACGTATGACGTGATGCCCTCTTACGCCTCCTCCTCGTAGGAACCTCGCTCACCAGTGCCGGTGGGAGCACGGTTTCTTCAAACGAGTACGCGCAACGTGGGTCTGCAAGCTACAGCAATCTCTTCGTGCCCGTCTTTCGATGTAACTTGTGGCCGCAGACGGATGCGAGGGGTTATTAAAGCTCAGAGACTAATCTGATCTTCTCGCAAGTAACTCAGAGATTGCTACTAACCCTATGGAAGGCATCATTTGCTGTGAAATCCAAAGAGGTCTGCGCATCTGAATGAACATACCATACAGTGGGGATCTGCGGCGGTCGCGTTGCTTGCGGGGCTTGATGCTCGACAGACTACGAGTATCTTCTGCTCTTACTCGAGTGAGAATCCGCACATGCTCGCAGCACCACGAACCCCCACAGCCCCTTGCATACTCGTACACGTAGCTCATTCCAACAATCAACCAGACGAGACGTCAAGTACGTTATTACAGCCGTGCGCGGTGACCGGAGGCGCCCGACCACATGCAGTCAAGTGTGGAGCCAGCCTGATCAATTGAGTGCAGAGTTTATGCATCAAGCATATTTCCAGGGAGCCAGGCGGCCCCGGCTTCTCATTGGCCCGTAATGTTTTGCTTGCCGTGGTTGCCCATGACAACGCCAAGCGCCGCTGGGGTCTCCGTTTTTGTTGCAGGGGAGGCCAGCATCGTCCACATCCAACCAAGCCAGCCGGGCCCGGGACGCGACAAATACATCTGCTCCGCACCCGCTCGCCCTGCCACCGAGTCCGTCGCTTCTCACCAGCAACCTGTGATATTTGGATCATGGCCTTTACCGACACTCACTCGTAGAGCATCCGTTACCACCACCGCCGCCGCGACGCAGCCCCCAGCCCTTCGCCCACGACGCGGTGTAACCGTGCCGTTTCCTCACGACGCGCCACCTGCCCGCCCGCCCTACTCCGTACACCAATCAGCCCGCCCTTGCACTCGAGCCGCCACCACCATTGGGACCCCCTCGAGTTGGAAACATACCTACCTACCTACTCGGATCTACCACCTTCTACCCATACAAACCACATCCCGCCCCCCCAGACCATAACAGCAGCAGCAACAACAACCACAACAACAACAACGACACCCGGCATCCGATGGCGACCGCCTCGCCCACCCCGGTGGCTGGCGCCATGCCCACCAGGAAATCATCCCTCCGCTCGGGACTGAGAAGAACCGCCCGCCCCGAGCTGAGCCGCGTCGAGTCGAACCCGGTCCTTTCCCACCAGCATCAGCCGTCCTCAGCCGGCGCGCACGACAGCTCCGACGACGAGATTCCTGTGCCTATGAAGCTCAGCGCCCTCACCAAAGCCCTGCTGAACGACGGCGGGCCGGACCCGGACCGCGAGCCCCACGGCCGCGTCCGCACGCGAGCCCAAAGCCAGCAGCCCTCCTCCCCCGTCCAAGCCGCCCAGGAAAAGCCGCCTAGAAGGCGCATTGCCCTCCACAACTCGGCCGCCTCGCTGGCCGACGGTCGCAGACACACGCGTGCTAGCAGCGCCCAGCTGTCTTCGAGACCAACCTCCCCTGTTCGCAGCGTCGCCGACAAGGAGATCAGCCCTCCAAGGAAAAGGGTCGTGCGCCTGAGTGCGGCCTCGGCCTCGGCCTCGGCGTCCAACTCCATCATCTCCGGCACCGGCACCACCTCCGCCGCGCCGTCAAGCTCTTCCAAGAGGCGCTCCACGTCATCGTTGTCCACATCACAGAGCAATGGTCGCCCCCGAGTCGGGACAGCGCCGCCGAGGACAGGGCCAATGCCTCGGAGGTCCGCGACAAGGATGTCAACACGCCGGCGCAGCAGAACCGCGTTGTTCGGATCGCGGTGGGGTCGTCCAAGAAGTCGGATTCCGGCTCCCACCGCTCCAATGCGTCACAACCCGAAGACAACGATGCCCAAGAGGCGCCCCCGAGTGTATACTACGACCGATCTGCCGTCGGACTGGGGAGTGTTTCCCGCGCTGGATCTAACCGCTCCAGGAACCGGAACAACGAAAACCTGGGACTACAGAGTGCTCGTGTCAAGCGGGTGAGCAAGATACCCGGAAGCTTCCTGAGCGAACCGGCGCGGAGAGGCCGAAGAAGACAGAGCGAGGAAGACGTGGAGAATGGAGATGAAGGCCTGCCGGCGAGCCAAGACCCCGAGAACAACCAGCCCCAGGACTTGATAGACATCGATGCGGCAGACAACCTGGCTTCCTCGGTCTACGCGCCAGACAGGGTCACTTCTGGGAGTCCGGTCAGCGGCAGGCATTCTGCCAGAGTATCCAGACGGGAGTCGCCCGCTCAGGGTGTGGACAGCGTCGAAGACATGCCTCTTCCTCAGCAGCCCCAGCCCCAGCCTCAGTCTCAGCCTCTGCCCGAACAGCGAAAGCTTCCGTCGGAGCGGGAGAGGGATGAGATACCGATCCCCCACTATCGAGTTCCTCCCCCAAGCCCGACATTCCCTCACGCCGGGACCAGGAGAATGACGCGCCCCCTACGTTCCGGAGAAACAAAATGCCTGGCTTGGCTGTGCTGGAGAAGGACCTTGGGAAGCCTGCCATCCGGCCAGTGCACATAGAGCCCTCCTCCGTGAACAAGCCAGTCGCCTCCCCTAACCGCAAGCCCCTTGGAAACCTCGCCCAGAACACGCCCCATCGAGCCGCCCCTGCGCCACCTCCCAAAATGTCCATACTGGACACCGCCACCAAGCCTGCCGGTGCGTCGGCGACCGCCCAGGCTGCCAAGCGACGCAACTACATGAAGGTGAACGGCCACTGCTACACCCGCCTCGACTCTCTCGGCAGGGGCGGCAGCGGAAAGGTTTACCGCGTTGCGGCGGACAATGGCCGCATGCTGGCCTTGAAGAGGGTCTCCATTGAGGGCGCGGATGAAAACACTGTCCGCGGCTTCAAGGGCGAGATTGACCTCTTGAAAAAGCTCACGGGCGTCGAGCGAGTGATTCAGCTGATCGACTTTGAGATGAATGACGAGAAGAAGGTTCTCAGTGTGGTAAGTCCCCTTCCCCTCTACGACCTAGTCTGCGGGTTCTAACAGGCACGGCGCAGCTTATGGAGATGGGCGAGTTGGATCTCAACAAGGTCCTCAGCCAGAAGATGACGGCCGAGAACGCCAAGTTCGACCCCGTCTTTGTCCGCTACTACTGGCAGGAGATGCTGGAGTGTGTGGCGGCTGTCCACAAGCACGACATTGTCCACTCGGACCTCAAGCCCGCCAACTTTGTCCTGGTCCAGGGGCGCCTCAAGCTCATCGACTTTGGCATCGCCAACGCCATCGAGACCGACGAGACGGTCAACGTGCACCGCGAAACGCAGATTGGCACACCCAACTACATGTCGCCCGAGTCGCTGATCGACTCCAACTCGGCCGGTCCCAACGGCCGGCGCATCAGCGTCAACCCCGGCGCGGACCGGAAGAAGCTGATGAAGCTCGGCAAGCCCTCCGACGTGTGGAGTCTCGGCTGCATCCTGTATCAGATGGTGTACGGCACGCCTCCCTTCGGCCACATTGCTCACCCGATGGGCCGCTGCCACGCCATCATCGACTGGAACTACGGCATCGAGTTCCGCGAGCGCGGCCTGGGCAACGTCCCCGTGCCGCCCAGCCTGCTGCGCACCATGCGACGCTGCCTCAACCGCGACCAGCACGCCCGCCCCACCTGCGCCGACCTGCTGTCGCCTACCGACCCGTTCCTGTACCCGGCGGAGTCCCCGGACGGCTCGCTGCCCATTTCCGAGGAGTTGCTCCGCTGCATCGTGCAGAGTGTCGTCTCGCGCTGCCGTGAGCGCATGCCCACCGAGGCTGAGGCTCTGAGCATCTGGCCCCAGGCATATTGGGGCAGCGTTGCCAAGGCTGTGGGCAGAGACTCCAGGTAGCCTTGCGGTCTTTGGCCTGACCTCCACGTACAGACTCAAACCCGCTACATCACGGATACCAGTGCCTGGTGTGATGGGCGTCTCTAATGCACACTTGGGTTACGGTAGATCGAATCTCGAACACTCTTCACACACCTCGAGAGAACATGCGCATGCATGGTTTATCCTCTACGCTTTTAACGATTCCTGTTTCTCATCGGCTTCTTATTTTACTACAGCCGCATTGTTTTACCTTCGAAATTTTGCATTTCTTCTGGTCGGCACAGTCCCGGCTCCAGCTTAAATACCCCCATCTGCGCGCGTTTGGTGCTTTTTGGCGTTCATGCCGCAAGGAAGAAGTAGGAGAGGGAGAGAGGTTTGGCGTGGAGGATGTGGTGGAGGAATGAAAAGCGAAAACTTGCGATGGGAGTTGTCGGGTCTTTGTATAGAATTTTCTTTGGCGGCGATTCTTCTTCGTCGGTGCCCTCCTGTCATCTCTGGATTCAAGTGGGTTGGCTTGATACTGGATAGACACGATGGCCCTGGCGACTCTTCAGAGCTCGAATCTGGTCGACCCCGACTGCCTTGGATGCTTCAACGGGCGTCGTGCTGGGCTCGACTATTCTTGTTTTCCTCTATGATAATGAATCGGGACTTGATGAATTGGAAACCTTACCGAGCATTATGGTGTCTACTTCTTGATTTGCTTGGTGCGCAATTCCGCGATTTCACTTCTGCCAGATTTCTAATGCCCTGGTCCTGTCAATTGATCATACACCGAAATCTCAGCAGTGGAATGCGATCTGATGCCATTCTTTGTTTGGCTCCTTGGTCGTTCAGTACACGGAGCCGCACTTAACGAAGGTCCGAGGCACGCAGGTCGCCAATGAGGCTGAGAAGGTGTACACTGCCAGAGCCTCCTGCTGAAGAGTGGCGACAGATATCAGCCCGACCGACTCTGGCAAGGCGTCGATGAAACAAGATGCTGAGCGCCAGCCTACGACGTAGCGTAAGCCCTAACATTGTAGTCGAAGCCGGTTGCGACGTATGTCTCTATAGTCATTCCTATGCCAGGCTGCACGGGGTCTCGTGTTTGTTGTGTTGATATCTGAGCGAAGCACCTGATCCGAAAGGCCTATCCTGAAATATACCAATGAAGACCACATAGGTATGAATGGTGTCACAGGAACCCGTCGCTCACTGGGTGGGTGCGCAGTGGGTGGTGTATACTGGCAGCGCGACACAAGATAGGCGGCACACTTAAATCAGTAATAGAGTATGCTGTTGTTTCCACAGGCTCCTGATATGACATTAATGTACAAGATCGTTTAATCTTTTCTCTATCTAGCGTCCAGCGAACGGAGCATATTGGCGCCTCCTTTCTTACTCGCAGAGGTCTCAACCTCTGGGAGCCGCACACTGCCCCACCGTCACCCTTCGCAGTTGAAACATTTTATTTTGTACAAAGGCACCTATGGCGGCCGCGTGGAATCCCGTTTCGTCGAGAGAGAGAGATATATATGAGGGACCTTCCTCTTCTTTTCGCCTCTCCAAGCCCAACCGGCTCCCAGGTGTGGTGCGGAGAGGGCCCGATCAGAGGACCTTGAGCTCGCTGATGGACAGGACTGTGTACTTGTGCTTGGAGCGGACGGTCCTGGTCTTGCGGTTGCGGCGCTTGGTCTTCTCCTTGATGCGCATGGGCTCGCTCTCGACGCCGACGACGGTGGCGCGGCACTCGAACAGCGACTCGTCGATGTAGCCGGCGGCGCCGGCGCGCAGGGTGTAGTCGCGGCTGCCCAGGACGGAGACGCGGTTGAGGCGCAGGACGTCGCCGGGCAGGGCGCCCGGCATGCGGAAGGGCAGGCGGACGCGGTCGCCCGCCTGGACCAGATAGGGGAAGCTGTGGATGTGGACGGTGGCGTAGCGCCCGCCGGGCTGGGCGCGCAGCAGCGGCAGAAGCTGCTCGATGGACTGCTGGGCCTCGGCGTCGGTGGGCGCGGGCGCGGCGCCCTTCTGCTTGCGGCTCGCGGTCGCGTCGGGGAAGATGGCGGCTGCGGGGGCGGTGGCCGGCGCGGTGGCCGGCGCGGAGGCCGTCTTGGACCGGATATGCGTGGCCTCGGCAGCGGCCGTCGCCGTCGTCGACGGGGTGGATGCCGCGGTGCTCAGGGCGCGGATGGGCAGGAGGTACGAGGGCGGCAGTCGCGTCAGGGGGGTGCGCAGCTCCAGGGCGGAGCGAAGGAGGGAGCGGCTCATTATGGGCGATGGCGCGACGGGACGTGGCTGGCTTGACTTGTAGGTTGGTGGCGGCGATGGAGGTCGTCTCGTCGCGGTCGAGGGTGGACGTGGACAAGCGCAGACGCAGACGCAGGCACGATACGCAATCTGCGATGGGCGTCGAGCCAGAGGTCAGGTACCTTAGGTTGGTAGAGATTGATGAAGCGACGGGACCTGGCACTTTAAAGTGGAGACGGAACTGCCCTGCAGCAGTGATGAGGTCCTTCCACCAGAAACCCGACGTGTGGCGGTGCTCAGCCACAGACTCTGAGAGGCAGGTCGGACAGGATGTGGCTGGTGAGCCAGCACGTACCTGAAGACCTTCGGTTCAGAGGTACCTACCTACCAGGTAGTCGTCCCAGAGAAACAGGCAGAGCCAATAGAACTTCTCGTACTCGTACAAGCGGCGGGCACAGTGGGGCAGCGTGGCAGCGTGGCAGGGTCCCGCCTACCGATCATCGTCAACTTTTTTCTCCATCCTCTTGTTATCCTTATCACCGACAGCCTTGCTACCTCTCTTCCTCCCAGCGACAGCCACCCACACCACGGCAGAAATCCCTGGCTGTCCGACACGGTTTCCTCTCCCTATACCGACGATCTGCTGAGAAGCGCTTGAGGGCGACGCAACCCCTCACGGACCAACATGCCTCAGAACGAGTACATTGAGCGGTGGACCAAGCTGCACGGTCGCCGCCTCGATCACGAGGAGCGCACCCGCAAGCGCGCGGCCCGCGAGACTCACAAGGCCTCTGAAGATGCGCAGAACCTGCGCGGCCTGCGGGCCAAGATGCACCAGCAGAAGCGCCACAAGGAGAAGATCCAGATGAAGAAGCAGATCAAGGCCCACGAGGAGCGCAACGTCAAGTCGGCCACCGACAACGACCCGTCGACGCCCGTGCCCAACTACCTGCTCGACCGCAGCAACCCCACCCAGGCCAAGGCTCTCAGCAGCGCCATCAAGAACAAGCGTGCCGAGAAGGCGGCCAAGTTTGCCGTGCCGCTGCCCAAGGTCCGCGGCATCAGCGAGGAGGAGATGTTCAAGGTGGTCACCACGGGCAAGAAGACGCAGAAGAAGGGCTGGAAGCGCATGGTCACCAAGCCCACCTTTGTCGGCCCCGACTTCACCCGCCGCCCGGCCAAGTACGAGCGCTTCATCCGCCCCATGGGTCTGCGCTACAAGAAGGCCAACGTCACCCACCCCGAGCTCGGTGTCACCGTCCAGCTGCCCATCCTGGGCGTCAAGAAAAACCCCCAGAACCCCCTCTACACCCAGCTCGGCGTCCTGTCCAAGGGCTGCATCATCGAGGTCAACGTCAGCGAGCTTGGCCTGGTCACGGCTGGCGGAAAGGTCGCCTGGGGCCGCTACGCCCAGATTACGAATAATGCTGAGAACGGTGAGTCTCGCCAGCCCTGTCTTGGAGTGGCAATATGCTGCTGCCCTGCATCTTGCTCGGTCCCCCAAAAACCCGTACTGACTTGGCTACAGATGGCTGTGTCAACGCCGTGCTCCTGGTATAAGAATCTTGGGAGGTACCGCTGGCTCACATTGCACCGCCGGAGCGGCACCGAAATGAGGGTCATGAATGAGGAGACAAATGATTTTGTTTGGCATTGAAAGGCGTCAGGCGTTCGCTTGCATCTATCTCGAGAGGGTGCGGCAGGTGGGGGAGGTCGCCGCCAGTATTCTACGCTGTCAGTTCCGCAGGGCTGTTTCATGTGTATAGTCAGATCACATCAACGCCTGAACCAGGGCAGTGAAGGGAGGAAGAAAATAAAATAGATAATAACCGTGCCAAGTTGTTTCGCTTCTCTCTGGCCCCCAACCGGCTCGAGCCACACCGGCGTGCCGCGAGATCTTTGTTCCAGAACAGGCCTCGGAGCCACCTCACCCGCACTCGCGGCTGGGATCGTGGAGTGGAATCGCCCTGCGGATGCAGCATATGGTGCGAGAACAGCAAGGATGGGACAAGAAAGGCCTCTCCAGCCACGGCCCAGCACTCACGCTGCAAGACAGAACGTCGCGCCGATCCCACCGCGAAGGACCTTCCAGAAGTCTTTGCGGTACGAGATAAGCATACCCGTACCCCAGAGCCCGAGGCGCCAGGGCGTGGGATAGATACTCCAGTCGTAAGCTGGTGGCGCACCCTTGCCCGGCTCGTTTCGTTGTGGGTTGAGTATTGGGGTCTCTGGCCTCGACGGGCACTTCCGAGGTGTCTCTCCTCTGCGACTGGGAGATGATGCCTCTACATGTAGAGTGTCAGGGCCGCCTGTTCCCCGCGAGTTGTACACATGCCACGCGCAAGGGTTTACATGCAGTACGCGACAGAAACACAGACCGACGAGGACGAAGCGAAGAGGTGAACCGGGGGCCGGGGCAGCAGTGGTGGTGGAGCGCAATCGGACACTGATAAGAGCGGCGCTAACGAAGTACGACTAGAAGGGCGGCAGTTCCCGATACCTCCTACAACTACAAGTACCTCCACGCGGTTGCCTTGGGCACATGGTGCTCGTACCTCAGGTCTAGTGCAGATCCATTGGAACTGGAGGCCAACCTAACCTGGACCAGACCTGCTCATCAGCCCAAAGTGGGATATCAGCTACTTATCCGTACAGTCATGTTCCGTTCCTTATCAGCACCACGTTTGTCGCACCCACGTCGCGTGGTCGCATCCCGCCCGCTTCCGTAGAAACTTTATATTACTCGTAGCTAGTACTGTCACCTTGGAAGTGCTCCCGTCGAGGCAGCTTATCTATGTCGGCGTCGACACGCCACACACGCCTATCTCTCCTCCTCTAGTGGGGGTTTCGACGTTTGCGGGGGGGTCGCAGGTACTCGTACCGATGGATGGTATGGTATGTATCTGAATACCCTCACGGAGAAGCTTTGTATCGCGATGCCCAGAGGGTCGTTATACTTTCCATCTCGGAATCGAAGCGTCCATTCGCAGGACCCTACCCGGCACACATTCGGAGTTGCTTGGCTTCATCATGATGTCCCCTGCTAGAGAGCCTCGCAGATCGAGCGGCCCTGTCCTGTGCACGCCGGACACTTGTGACGACTCGGTCTTGTCGTCACGATCGCCGCAACCGACCGCCCCCTCGCCGGTCCTGTGCAAGCTTCCATTTCCTTCTTCGTGGAACGTTGCTTGCGGGCACGGACACTGTCCACCTTCCCCCCCGCACGTCTCTGCGTCGCCAGCCGAGGTCAAGGGTCTCTGGTATGTTGATCTTTGCAGGTAGATCCATGCATTCGCGATCCTGATCTTGGGGAGGGGGGCCTGCCATACGGAAGTGACGGCGCGCAGAGGCTTGTTTCTCGGAGGGAGGGTGGCTTGGCTTCCTACGCCGGCAACGGCATCGATCAGAGATATCGCGGACAGGAGAAAAGAGAGAGGCGCACGAGCACCTCCGTTCCATCTCCGCGCGACATACGAGTACATATACCTCTTAAAACGAAGATCAGGTACCTACTCGTACATCCATACATTCAAGTATGGAGGGCCCTCCCGTCGTCCATGTAGATGAACCTTAGCGTGCTTACTCGTAGGTAGAGAGCCCTATCTGGCCCACTGCACGCTATCCAATTCGCCCGCTGCAGGCTCGAACGCCCAGGCATCCAGGGACCTGGTGAGGATCCATTTGATGGGGAGACTCGAATCCACTCCATGTAACGCGGATGACTTTGGCCACCACAGCCTCTAGCCTGCAGCCAGTGTGCATACATCCATGGGCAAATGCTGGCAAGCGTGGGCGAGTACTGCACGGCAGGCTCTGCTAGGCAGCATGGGGCGCCGATGCGGCGAGCATTGCCAATGGAAGGTCAGGTCTCCGGGCAGTTCACAGGGACCGAGGCGAGCTCCATTTCCCGGCGGAGACGCTGTGGTGACAGACATCCGTTCTAACCCCGGCCTTCAGAATGGTGGATGCCGGCGAGGGGTGGGTACGGGTCAGGTAGATACTGGAGTACTTCCATGCGACCTTGAGCACTTTGAGTGTGCCGCGCTCTTGCCGCATCCAGCAAGAGGTACATACATGTAGCCAGGTACGAGCATCTCAGCGCAGGTGTGTCCAGGCATCGGTTGACAGGATCCCACCACCCGCTCACGCCTCCCACGCCTCTCCTCAACCTCGCCCGCTCTCCACAACGGTCAGCACTGCCACCGAGTCACCTGCGTGAGATTTGACTTGCTCGCCAACCATCATCATGTCCATTTCCATGTCCCTCTCTCTCTGTCTCTGGGCTGCCAAAAATGTGCCAGGCGGGATTGCACGCAGCGGATAGCCGCCAGATGCACAATTCCTGGGACCCGACAGAGGCCGGCTGCACCTCTCGCGCTGTCTAATAAACCCTCGCTGGCTATCTCGTCCGGGCGGCTACATATCGCCCCAGCAAATCATCTTCGGCCCTTTCTCCCCCAGCATTCGATGGCTTCCCGCTCCAAAAGGCTGATCGCCGCTAGCCCTGCCCGCCAAGCTCCTACCGCCACCGAGCCACCAGAGGGAACACAGACCCCGGCCAGAAGCAAGCAAGCATCATCAACGCATGTGGGGGGGCCGAGTCGCCCCTCAGCTTGTCTCTCCCGTCCTCGGCGTGACGACCGGCATGGCACCAGTCTTGCGACCCCCGAATACTCCTAGAGCAGTGCCTTGCTCACGCGAACAAGCCCCCCGGCCTACGGACATACCTGTTCAAGCACAGCACAGGCAGGGCCCGGCCCACGAGTCCGCGGCATGCCTTGCATGGGATGGGTAGGGTCTTATCTGGCGTGCATGTCCTGCAGAGCCAACAGCTGACGAGGCGGGCATTCCCTGATCCCTCTCTGATAGCTCCGGCAATGATGTTGCGGGCGCGTCTTATCTATGGCAACGCAACGCGACAATACACAAAGGAGGAGCAAAAAAACTGCCCATTCTCTTCTTAAATCCCGCGCTGCCCCCCCTCCCCAGTTGCTCGCTCTCCTGCTGCTTCGTCGTGTGAGGAAGAGTAGATGAAGCAAGGGAATCTGTCAGTAAGGCCAGCCACAACGACACACATGGTCATCCATCACCTCTGAGCAGAGCTACTTTCACCCGTTCGACCCTGTTGCTAGGAACCAGTGTATCCCCCGCCACCAGAGCTACGGCGGGTCAGACGTTTTGCGCGACCTGGGTAGCCCCAAATCACCACTTGAGTTCTGGCTCATTGCCGTAACCCATCCGTCATCTGTCCTATGCGACCTCATATGCTTTCCCGGGCCCCCGTCGAAAACAATACTCAAACCTCCAACTGCGTCGCAATTGCCCGGCGTTCGACTACAGCCGTTCCGGCGACTCCGCGACCATCTCGACTCCTCCAGAGTGAACGTCGTCAACCATGGCGACGGCCACCGGGCGAATACTGCCCATGGAGAAGCTCCACAGCTCCAGATTCAGCAGCCTGGTGCACAGGCTTGAAGTGCCGAGCGAGGAGGGCTGACTGGCGCTCAGCGCATGGTAAGGTCATTCTTTACTACTACTCGTATCGTCTTGGCCTCGCCTGCCACCGCCCGCTGCAAACGTTTCTCGCCGCACCCGAAAGCCCGCTTTACGCGCTGCCGGTGGTCTGCCGGTGGTCGCCGCACGCAAGAAGAACAACCCTGACAATCGATTCCAGTTGACGAACGAAGACCTGAAACCTGTCGAGCCGGCCCGCCGCCAATGGAGCGCCTGGAACTTTGTCGGCTTCTGGATTGCAGACTCATTCAATATCAACACGTGGATGATTAGCTCGTCCATGATCGTGGGCGGTCTGTCGTGGTGGCAATCCTGGATATGTGTCTGGGTCGGATATGGCATTGCAGGCTGCTTCATCTGCATGACAGGCCGCATTGGCGCGACCTACCACATTGGATTCCCCGTCATGAGCAGGTCCTCCTTTGGGATCTGGGGCTGCCTCTGGCCGGTCTTCAACCGCGCTGCGATGGGTAGGTCTTCACATGCACCGGGTTTTGAAGAGACACTCGCAATTCAGACCATAGCTGACTTTCGCAGCTTGCATTTGGTACGGGGTCCAGTCATACATCGGAGGTAACTGTGTTTATCTCATGATCCGAAGCATATGGACCAGCTGGGTAGGTGCCTTCGTCTCAAGCAGACGCGTCAACACGACAAGAGCTGACTGGATCGTGCACAGGACCGCAAAACCATCGGTGACCCTAACGCATTTCCGCCCGGGTCTGGGACAACCGTGGCCGACTACGTCTCCTTCTTCCTCTTCTGGTTTTGTTCACTGCCGGCCATATGGTTCCCGGTGCAAAAGATTCGACACTTGTTCACAGTGAAGGCCTACTTTGTGCCGTTCGCGGCCATCGCCTATTTCATATGGGCGCTGGTGCGTGCGGGCGGGGCGGGCCCCATCATCCGGCAGGGCGCGACTAAGCAGGGCAGTGAGCTGGGTTGGGAGGTGGTTAAGGGCATCATGAGCTCGATCGCCAACTTTGCGACGCTGATTGTCAACGACCCGGACTTTGCGCGCTTCGCAGCCAAGCCAGAGGACGCGCTGTGGTCGCAGCTGATCACGATCCCAACGGGCTTCGCGGTTACGTCATTTATTGGCATCTTCGTATCCTCGAGCTCGGTGGTCATCTATCCAGGCAGCGATCCGATCTGGAACCCGCTGGACCTGCTCGCGCGGTTCATCGACGACAGCGGACCAGCAGGGCGCTTCGGGGTATTCGTGATAGCAAGCGCGTTTGCACTGGCGCAACTGGGGACCAACATTGCCGCCAACTCGGTGTCGGCGGGATCGGACATGACGGCGTTGCTGCCGCGGTTCATCAATATTCGACGCGGAGGCTACGTGTGCGCGGTGGTTGGGCTGGCTATGTGCCCGTACAACCTGCTGACATCGTCGAACCAGTTCACGACTTATCTGTCAGCGTACTCGGTCTTCCTCAGCTCCATCGCGGGCGTCATGTGCACTGACTACTACCTAGTGCGCCGGGGGTATCTCGAGGTGGCCGAGTTGTACAGCGCTCGGCGGTCCGGCCCTTACCACTACACGTGGGGGATCAACTGGCGGGCGTATGCGGCGTACATCGGGGGCATCTTGATCAACGTCGTGGGGTTCGCGGGTGCGATCGGACGCGACGTGCCGGTGGGCGCCCAGTACATCTACAACCTCAACTTTTTCTGCGGCTTCATTGTCGCGTCATTCATGTACTGGGGGCTGTGCCGGTTGTTTCCAATTCCAGCGTGCAGTGACCGGTGGCTGGAGATTCGAGACGGAGTGGCCGACGTCAGCGTGGCATACGGCCACAGCAACGCCAGCAGCAGCAGCGAGGGCGCTGGAGAGGGCGGCGCACGGGTGGTGCGCGACGTGGCAGACGAAGAGGCCGTCACGGGGACCAAGTACGGAACCGTGTCCAAGATGGCGTGAGCGATGACCTGGGGGTATTGTTTTCCTTTCTAAGTTTCCTGTTATGCGGCGAGTATGTCTTTGTTTAACGCATGTTCTATATAGCCGTGCACGAGTTGCCTCGCACCAGAGTGAGGCGGTGGAATAAAAGGGCATGATGGTAGTGGAAGAGTCCAGAGTGGATAATTCAGATTCATCGGTTTCGTTATTCCTCTCAGGTTCGGAGAGGTATCCATACAGGCGAGTCGAGCTTTTATCAGTTTATGCGTGCCAATGATACCCTTGTTTCAGAACATGATTGCTGTCGCTATGTTACTTGGACGTGGATGAAGCTTGAGGTTTCAAGGACGTGCTCTTCCAAGCCGACTTCAAATGGCGATATGCGAGTCGAATATTGATGTGGTGCACTGCTTTCAGGAATTCATGTTCCAGCTCGTATCCGTACCTCGAGTATACTCCGAACGGTGCCGACACGAAGTCGGCAGGTCCGGCCCACGGCCCCCGGCCCATGACCCCGTCGGGCGGGACGGCCCATAGGTACGAGTATCTCGGAAGTACCTGGCTGATGGGCATAGTGGCGCAAGACAGCTGGTGGAGGCGCAAGCGATGAGGTTGCAAGTGTGCGTTGAGGCCATTTGCCAGGTTATATAATTGGGTTCAATTGTCAACACCAATACATATGACCATACCATCTGGAAAACTCGGGATCCCGTCCGCTCTCCCATAGATAAGCCAGGTAGGGCCGGATTAGTAGTTGGGTCGGTGACGACCAGCGAATCCCCGGTGTTGTATGTTTTTTGGCTTTTTTTACCAAGTTTTCACCATCTTGCACGGATAATACTCTTCCAACTTTTGATCAGCCCGTCTCTTTGTTCCCTTCTTGTACGAGTATGGCATCCTGAGGGCTTAGGGCAACCCAGATATCTCCATGTCAGAGATCGACCAACAGAGAAGTCAGAGCCAGACGAAGGACTTCGCAATGCAGCAAAGCACTCTTGCCCTCGCCCTGCTCGCTTCGCCACGGCAGTCGGCGGCATCATGGTCACGACGGATAAGAATGCCAAGTTCGCCGACCTTCACATTGGTCCGACGTGATCGCCCTGGACCGCGGGCGCGGGTGTGAGCGGGAGCGGAGGACCTCAGCAGGCGTGTTAGGTAAGCCGCCGATGTCATCGCCGTGGTGCGTGCCTGAAACGGGGGTTCGTACTTCGTACCGCTTCGCTGGCGGCGCCACGGGCGGAGGCTGCCACGGCTGCGTTGGGTTGGGTCGCGACCTAAAACTTGCATTGGAGGCGAAGGAGTGGTACGGTACTACGTGCGAAAAGAACCAAGTCAGTCCCGCCGTCAATAGCAGGCTCGAAAGGTACAATTCGAAGGCATGTAGGCGTGTATGAGGTAGCAGCAATGGGCCGGCCGGGTCGACCTGCCTTTCAAATTCTTGCCCCAAGTACCGCCGCACATTGGCTGGGCAGATGCGTCAACCAATGTGGCAGCAACGACTTTGACGCATCCAGAGACGAACGACCGGCAGGTACAGAGCGAGGGACCTGCAACCTGTAGTACCTAAGGTGACATGTAGGTAATCTGCAAGCAACTGGGGCAGCCTGCAAGCGAGCAAGCGAGCAAGCCAGCGACATTTGACTGTAGCAAGGGCAAGGCAGAGACGGACCAGACACCGGTGGGTGACTCTGTGACTACTACTGGACCACCGCAGGCAACCACACGTTTGCCTGGCCCCATCTCAGCCTCGAACGGCTGCTCATCAGACCTCACTTGCTGCTGGACTGCCATACCTTACCCAACCCTCATCACACCCATCACTCACACCACTCACCCTCCACCATACAAGAAACGCCGCTCTCTGCGCTCCGCGCCTCGCCCGTCACGCCCGCCACGTCCGCCCGTGCACGCGCCCACCTCGTCCGAGGCCCCCCTCGCCAACCCGATGCGTGGGAACTGCCCGCCTTGATCTCGGCCCCTGTGCTGCCTGCCTGCCTGCCTGCCTGCTTGCTCGGCTCAGGCCAGCCCAGGTCCACCACCACAACCACCACCACTTCCGTCGCCTCGCTTTTCGTCGTCCTATTGACTGGCTGGTTGCCTGCCTGCCTGCCTGTTTGTTTGTCGGTCGCCTCGATTGGCTTATCTTGTCGACTTTGGCCTTGACTATTTGAACAACCCTCTCTCCCCTCCCGCACTTGGCTGTGGTCGGCCCCGGATCCATCTCCTGCTTGCTTGTTGGCGCCTCTCTCCAGTCCCATCACCACCACCTCCACCAGCTCCCCTCCACCTCCTCATCCTCTCGACACCCTCCCGTCTCTCTCCACCCCTTTTATAAGCCCTGCCTCGGACCACTCACTGCCCGCCCCCTTCGCTGCTCGACTCGCCATGGCCTCCCCTCAGCAGCTGGCGGGCCCGCCGGCTTCCGCCGCCGCCATGGCTACCACCAACGGTTCCAGTAGGCTTCTGAGCATGCCCCTCGAGGTCTTGCTTCACATATCGTCCTATCTCACCACCCCGAGTACGGCCAGCTTCGCCGCACTTGCAAGCACGTCGAGGTCTCCCTCTTCAAGGCTTTTGCCAAGGAGTTCTTTTCTAAGAGGCAGTTCATCCTCACGGAATTCAGCCTCCAGACCCTCGTCGATATCTCAAAGTCTCGCCTTGGTCCCAGCCTCAAGTATCTCATCATCGGCTTGCAAAAGCCCGCCGCCAGGTCCGCCAGCGTCTGGCTCTACGGACCGCAGAACAACACCCATACCTCTTCCGCCGAGAGGGGCCTTCGCAAAAATGCTCTGACGGCCGAGATCATGAGCCACAGAAGCCTCACCAGCTCCGGCCGCGACTTTGACCTGCTCCGCGAGGCTCTTCAGAACCTGCTTGACCTTCGCACCATAGGCATCCGTGACTACTACGCCGCCGGCCGTTCACGAGACGGCCCCCGCGCCCTCTGGCGCAGCTACGGCGCCGCCAAGTTCGCCCGTGACACGGGCGGCTCCGAGCTCGAATCCCCCCGCCGCTCACACACCCTGGATGCCGACATGAACGGCTATATTCACCATGTTTTCTTGACCATCCTGCGCGCCATCGGATCGACATCATCCACCCGCCCCGAGGGCTTCGAAGCCATCCTGCGCCATTGTGGCCTTCCTGACGCAACCTTCAACATCGCGCCTTACCTGGATTCTGTCATTCAGCCCGTCCTAGCTAATCTCAAGACGGTCTTCTTGGACCTGGCCACCACGTCGCTCCCCATCACGATTCAAGACCCCTGCACTGAAGATGGCGCAATATCGTGTGAGACCTTCCACCTCCAAGGCTTTCTTTCCAAGATGAAGAAGCTCGAGCACTTGCGCATCAACTTCAGTGGCATAAGCCATGCCGTCATCTGCGATATCGTGTCGTGGCTAGCTAAGCGCCCTCGGGATGATGCTGCAGCATCAACCCCTCAGCCACCACCAACCTTCAGCCCAACCAGTCTTCCACCAGCACCCAGCCCTGTCAACTTTACCCAGCTGAGAGAGCTCGACATCGGTCACGGAACGGTTGACAAAGACGTCCTTTTGGGTGCTCTCCGGGCGTACAAGTCCACTTTGCGAAAAGTGTGCTTTCACCGCCTCGCTCTCCTTGTTCCGGCGAACCAGTCCGAAGAGCAGGTTAATCTGTGGAGTAAACTGTTCTCGCAGATGGCCAAATCATCTCTGTCTCTGACATCGATCGAGCTATCCCAGCTCAGCCAAGAACACGGCGGCTCGTGGCACAACCCTTCGGTTTTCTTCAGAAGTCCGGGAATATACCCACTCCAGAAGGACAAAAAGTGGTCGGGCCATGACTTGGATCGCGCACTGAAGGATCTCGTCGACACTATCATGATTGAATGGCCCCCTCAACAAGACACGCCCGACTCGGACATGGAAGTAGACGAAGCAGGTATGCAATTTTGGCCCAACGGCCTCACTGCCCAAACGTTCTCCATTCCAAGCATCCTTCATTATCCCCCCCTATACCTCCCCAACGCCAATGAGCCGACGGTTCACACAGACACATCATCATACATTGAAACTATATTGCAATCATTCTTGGATCATGATCCTGGTGACAACGATGTCTAACCTATTGGTCGTCATGAAGAAACGGTTGATTCGGAGTCGGACGATAACGACGACCCGGCTGACGCCGTGGCTCTGCCCCATCCACCAGGTCACGGCCCCACGCCAGCACTTAACCCCGCGATCTTGAACCACGTTATGAATATGGCATTTAACAACACAGCCAACGACGACGATGGCAATAATAATTTGGGTCTCTGAGATTTTGACCCTCTGTGTCCGCTGAGTGGACGTACGAGTAGTCCCGGCTCGGCAACAAGAGTGAGGAGTGGGGCAGCCAAGCAGTGAGAGGAGGTTTATGGCGGGGTCTTTCCTACCCGCACAATGGGACTGGTTGCATTGATACCCCTGTATGTTGGTGTTGTTGCTGTATTTTGCTTAGAAGAAGAATGCATTCTCCCTAGGCCCTCAATCGAGGTCACAATTATGAGCCTCCTTCGCCCGCCTATAAGACTTGTAGCATCGTTTTCGGCATCATAGAACCTCTTGAAAGCCAGTTATGAATGGTCAAGTGGGCAAAACCCCAAATCCATGTCAACGGACTGGAAGAGGTTCGTTGCACCGTGTGAAGCTCCGGGCACCGTGTGAAGCACCAGTCGTGTGAGGCCAATAAGACTCCAGGGTAAGGGGTTTATAGTAAACTTAGAATCATGCGCAGCCACGGTAATGCATGGAACGACGAAAGGTCCAAGAAGACATGAGAACAAGCCGGGCAACGGGGCAGAAACCTTTTTCGCTTGAAGTTCACTAAAATATGTAAAGGGAAAGAAAATAGCTTTATGCATAGCCTTATAATTCGAAGCAGACCGATTCCCCAAGATATTCAACTCGCACACCGCCTCTTTGAAGTCATTATTTCATGGTCCTCATCCAATCAGTTCAAATGAACCATGCACCATGAGATCAGCGAATTCCCCCGCCTTTTCTGCGCTCATGCCTTGGACTTCTGGGCGTCGAAAAAGTCCAGGACGGCGGCGTACGTCTGCGGGTGCGTGTACTCCTGCGAGAAAGGGTTAGAAATGCTTTCTTTCCCCCAAATTCCCTCAATGTGGAAACTTACAAGATTCAGCCCGTGACCGGCGCCGGGGATGATGGTGACCTTGAAATCGCTGGCGGAGGCAAAGGTCTTCTTGGACATGTAAGGTGCCGGGGGGTTCGTGGCGGAGCAGTTGCCGCCGCAGAAGGAAAGGTCGCGGTCTGGTATTTGAGAGAGAGAGAGAGAGTCAGCGTCAGATGTTCTTCTCAATCTAACCATTCGTCTGCCGAGCAAAGTCGCTAGGAAACGGGATCGGTCGCTAGGGCTTATTACTTACCGCCAGTCACGATGGTGACGGGTCCCTTGAAGGGGATCTCTCCCTGGCCGACGGGGGCGTTGAGGGTCATGAGCTCGCCGACGGTGACGGGGGCCTGCGTCTTGAAAGCCAGCTTCAGGACCTCGGGGTCGAAGTCGCCGGGGGACAGGAACTGGGAGTGGATGGCGCTGGGGTCGCCCGAGGCCATGTAGCCGTCGGGGTAGGAGGCGAGGGCCGGGGAGAGGGTGCGGGCGAGGCGCAGGTTGGCGCCGAAGAGGAAGCTGGGCATGTACTGGAAGACCTGGCTGAAGCCGGTCAGGGCGATGCCGTCGCTGGCGGCGGGGGTCGCGGTTGACCAGGCCGGCGGTCTGGAAGGAGCCGAAGCTGTGGCCGACGTGGTACACGGTGCCGCGGCGCTCGCCGGGCGCGCCGCAGCCGGCCACCTCGCCGGCGCGCAGCTTCCTGGTGAGTGCGTCGAGCGCGGCCACCTCGAGGTCGGCCTGGATCTCGTCGACGGCGCCGCCGCGCGACGACTGGCCCAGGCCCAGGCGGTCGTAGGCGAACGTGGCGTAGCCCCGGGCCAGCGCCGCGTTGACGTAGCTGTAGTTGTGGTTGGCGTAGGGGAAGTCCCAGTACGAGCGGTCGAAGCCGACGCCGTGCGTCAGGATCTGCAGGGGCGCCTTGCTGCCGTGGCCGCCGGTCTTGGGCTCGCAGTAGGTGGCGGCGATCGAGTAGGTGCCGTTGACGGTGGCGTACTGGGAGGGGGGGCGTCGGACGAGTCAGCGCGTGGGAAAGGGGGAGAAGGGGGGCGGGAATGAGGCTTGGGAGGGTGGGAGCAGGGAAAGCGGGGGAGGCTTACGCCCTCAAGGATATTCTTGGTGTAGTTGGTGCCGGCCTGGACCATGTTGAGGGCAAAGTCGGTGACTTCGATGTCGTTGGACGGCGCCTTGAGGTTGAATTTCGCGTTGCGCGCCGAGATGGTGACGGGCACCTTGACCTCGCGGCAGTTGCGGTCTTGGTTGCTGCCGACGGCCGCGGCGGCGGCCACGCCGGCGGACAACAGACTCGTCAGAGCGATGTGAACCATGATGACGACGATGACGATGTTGCTGAAGATGACGGCGGCGGCGGCGACGACGACGACGACAACGACGATGGGTTTCCCAGCCTGGTTTTTCTATCCTTCACTGAGATGCTCTGGTTGTTAGATGCGGCGCTGTCCTTCCTCTGGAGAGGAGTGAGAGCTGGGAGGTCCGACATGGTCCTCTTATACTCGGCTCTGCGTCGTGTAAGTCGGCGGCGGCGTATAGTCTTTGTCGAGGCCATCCGCAGCAGCTGCCTTCGGAGCTATTCCAAATTTTGATTCTCCACCATGAGTGGCCCACCAAGACGGCGGAGCCCCGGACCGTCGGCAAGATTTGTGTAAGCGCATCAAATCCCCGGGTGCGCTGCTTTGTTGGCCCGCGCTCCCTCTCTCTCCCTCTCTCTCTTTCTCTCTTTCTCGCGCACACGCGTTCGAGATGGCGCCGCGGAAGGATGCGGTGATTGCGGCCGCTTCACAGAGCGACGGCTCCTGTTGCTGCCCCGGGGAATTTGACGTGGCTGACGTCGGCGTTGGGTAGTCGACAGTAGTCGGGTTCGCGATCTCGTCATCCGAGCAGCGACGGGCCTAACGCTGGCGCTGGCCGGCGCCTGGCCCATCCGATCTGTCCGCACTATCGGGAACTCAATTGACCAGCGGCCGCGGCAATCTGCGATTCGTCGGCGCGAGAAAAGCTGACGGCGGCAGCGGCGGCCCCTGAGAGCTCTCTTTGCGGGCTCTCTTCCGTTCGAGGAATCGATGACGGTCGCTCGCAAGCCCCAGGAGGCGTTTGGCGCCGCGCAACTTTTCCAACCACCGACCGCGGCGGAGATGAGACTCTGAGACCAGCAGTACTCGTAGACCTGCAAAGCCGCTTCTGGAGGGCCGTGAGGGCGCAAATGAGAGGGTCTCGGAGAGGGCCTCGGCCGTTCGACATCTGCACCTATGCACCATACACTTCCATTTGCAGACCAGGCACACGGCGGCGGCATCTCGCGACAGCCCTTTGGCAGGGCACACACATGGCTGTTCCGAGACTAGAGGCGACAGGGACCCGGGGAAACCGATTATTTGTCACGCTTGGGTGCGCTAAGAGCCCGCTTGGCCCTCCCGCCGCTGCTCTGGCTCGCTCCGACCTGGGTGATGCAGCAGCGCTTGTTGGTTGCTTGTGCACACACACGAAAGAGGCCCCCGGCGGAGGACGCGGTCTGTCGGCTATTTCCTGTACCCGTAGGGCTGTGTGTGGGAGATCCGCAGCCGCGCGATGAGCTTCGCGGCGGGCGGTGCATTCGTGCTTGACAAATTCCTCGAGGGAAGCGGCCTTGTCGCCCACGCAAAGCCACGCGGCCCATGGCAGGTCGCACAGCAAGCATCTCGTGGCAATTCGGCTCGGTTCCTTCTCTCCTTGTTGGACATGCCCCGACGGTCATTGCGCATCACAAGTTGCACGCGGCTGTCGAGAAGCTCACCGAGGCAAAATCTCACGGTCGCGAAGCTGGATGCCTGCAGGCGACACCGCGACTCAGCCCGGGACTCGGGCCGTGTCGAGATGATTGAACGGGCTTTGATATATGGCCGCGAGTGCGCGCTACCTACTCTTGCATCGTGTTGATCGGCAACCGGTAAACATCAATAGTCCAGTATGGTCGCCTCGTTCCCTTCCACTGGTCTGAACCATGCAGCCCCTCGGGGACCTTGATATCCTCCCACTCGGTGTCGAAGCCTGCCTCGTTGAGGTCGATGTCGGCAACCTTTCACCGGGCGAGTCAGTCGAATGAGTACCGCCATGCCGACGCGGCCGGGAACGAAGTAGAGGTTTGCTTACCTGCGTGTACACATCATAGCAGATCTGTCTGTCGGCGCCGAGACCGTTGTACCAGCCAAACTTGCCCTTCTGGCTCAGCAGCTGCACCACCCATTCCGAGAAGAGCTCCTTCAGGGCACTGTAGTCCTCGGCAAAGGTGTCGTAGTAGATGCCGTCCAGCTCGACGCCCTGCTCGAGAAGCTTGGGCATCACGTCCTGCCACCTCCCCTCGTGGATTGTCACGTTGGGCTTGTCATACCAGCCCGTCTCGCGCAGGCGCGCGTGAACCTGGGGGTGGGCCTCAATGATGTGGTGGTGGGCGGGTTCGCGGGCCAAGAAGGCGCGGTCTACGATGCCCATGCCGTGGCCAATGTTCATGGTGCGCAGGCCAGGCTTGGGCGCCAGCGTCTCCGCGTGGCGGTTCATGATCTCGGTTTCCCAGTCCATCATGACGGCGTTGTCCGACTCGTCCAGCAGGATCCCTTCCCTGTACCTCAGGTCGGACTTGAGGTAGCGGTGGTTGTCCAGAGAGACGTCCACCCAGTCGTCCTCCTTCTGCTCGCCGGACTGCTGCGGCGGGGCCTCTCCGGTCTGCTCGGCCTGCGCGGCCTGCTCGGCGGGCTTTTCCTCCTCCGAAGGGACGACCTGGACCTTCTGGGCGGGCTGCTCCTCGTCGGCATCTTCCATCTCGATCTCGAGACCCTTGACCGTCCCGTCGTCCTCGAGAAGCCCCAGAGCGCCGAGCTTGCTCAGCAACAGTTCGGCACGCACGCCGGCGGCCACCATCATGCCGTAGAGTTTGCTCAGGCCAAGCCTCAGAGCGATACAGCCGGGGGTTTCGTCGGCGTTGTTCAGGTCGTTCCAGATGGCGCCGTTCTCGAAGAGGAGCTCGAGGGTCTTGGCAGCGGCATCCTCGGTCGGGGCAGGCTGCTGCTCCGAGGGCTGGCCGCCCTCTCCCTTCTCGAAAGCGGCGACGGCGGCGTGGAGCGGCGTGGTGCCGGTGGCCGGGTCGCGGACCTTGGCGGAGCCGTGCTTGAGGAGGACCTTCAGGGCGTCATTGTCGTGGCGGGCGGCAGCGGAGAGGATCCGCTTGCCCAGCAGGATGGTGTCGTCGTCCGCGTCGGGCTGGGTGACGTCGTCAATGGTGCGCTTCGACATGGTTGTGCAGCGTTACCTCGCGAAGGGTCTGTGTCTCTCGGAGTGAGTCTACGGTCGTACAGCCAGGCAGCTGCGATAAGATGGTCCCTGGTGGCAGTCAGATTTTTCCCCCACAGCACAGCCCGGCACGACGCATCTGGTTGACAGCTTTGGCTGCAGGCAGGTACTCGTGCGCGGAAGTTCGATTGGCCAATGGGCAGTGGCAGCCGCGGGGCTCCTGCCCCACCAGGACCCTAGAAAACATCCATGAAGGCAGGTGCGGTGTGGTGTGGGTGTGATGGGCGATCCGGAGCCGTCGCGGTTTCCTCGCGTTTTATACAATACGGTGCTCGGAACGGGCGCCATCCAGTACAGGCAGTAAGGCACCTGCCATTTAGCCGGGCAGCAAACGGTCGAAATCCCCAGTGCCGTGCCTACCTAACGTACGCAGGTACTTGCTACTTACTCAAGGCACGAGTGAATCGAATATCTGTTTATATGCCACGGATCACCTGGAAAAGGACCGGAGAGATGGGCGGGCGGGCAAGTAGCTTACTCACTCGTACGGCGAGGACTCGGTGCCCCGCAGCTCGGACACGGCTTGGAGCCCCTCGCGCCCCTCTATCCGTACTCGTATCTTATCGACCCCACGTCGAGTGGCGGCCAGGGGGCACGTGTGATGTTGGGATGCCGTTCACCAGCAGCAGCAGAGGACGCCGTAGCGCCATGGTCACGGGGTTCATCATCGTGGCCATCGTTACGGCATACCAATGGCATGCTCATCCTCCGGGATGAGTCGAGTCTCACCAGGCCAAAGCACGCAATCTGGCGACCGTCTTGAGAGTTCCGATCCAGGCTGTTAGGTCTCTAGCCCCAGATCACTTGGTCGTCTCTCCGTAAAGCTTAGAATTTGGCAGGCGGTTACCGGGCATGCCATTCTATTATCTTACCCGGGCTACGAAGACGTCGAGAAGATGCAGAGAGAATTTTGGGAGAGGCCAGGTTGATGGGAGCTGCATGATCATGATAATAATTAGATAATGAGCTCAGCAACGCTGCGCAATACAACACTAGTACACGGAACAACCGGCTGGCCCCGCCGCCGCCGCCGCGGCTATTCAAGGCTTATCATTATACCTGGCCATCCTGCGTGACCTACATTACGCAACCCGGATATGGCTCCATTATGTAAGTCGGCGTTGATTTATCATCCCGCCGCCGAATGACGAAAGCCCGTGCCTGTCCTGCTGGAACGAGACACTCTCGAGACAGTCGGCCCGCTGCCAGGATCCTTGCCGGCCAAGGTCGGTGGCCCAGAAGGTTCTCATCCGCCGTCCTGGTTGAGGTGGCATGCCCGGTATTAAAAATCCCAATTGCTTCTGACGGACGACTGTTCTCTTGTTGAAAATATAAAGAGCTCGGCTTCTCGTCTTATCAGCAACCTGGGGGAACGATGCCTACCTATCTACTGTACCTACTACCTTACCTACCTGTATTCAAGTTAGCAAAGGATCCGTCATTCGAAAGCGAAGGGACAGTACGGGCCAGGGGACTGGATACGTGATAATAGGCAAGACCAGTTTGCTTACTGCAGGGCATTCATATACCTGATTTACCACCTGTCGGAGTACGAGTAGACTGCAGCGGCAGAGAGAAGGAGCCCCGCCTCTTATAGACATCGCCGCACCTGCCGTCACATCGTCACGCCATCACCACCCCGCGTCCGCCTCATCGCACCGACTTCCTCCTCCAGTCCTTCTCAACCCTGCCTCTCGCCTTGCAGCCGCTTCTCGCATCTCGCATCTCGCATCTCGAATCTTGCATTCCACTCGGCCCTCCCGCCTCGTCTGACATCCCGCGTCCTCTCCCCTCTTGCTGCCCCCTGCAGCTCACATTCCCTGGCCCTCATTGGCGCAGATCCGGCTGCCAGAGTGGTCTTCTCTCGCCCCTGCCACACACCTACCGCCGACGGGCCACGAGATTCGATCAGGCTCGAGATTGCGATATCGCCCCCGGCAATCATGACTGTCAACGGCCACTCAATCACCACCCCGCCCCGGGCTCCCTCGCCTGCCCACGGCTTCGGCACCCTGGCAGTCCATGCTGGCGCCCCCCACGATCCCGTCACCGGCGCTGTCATTGAGCCCATCTCACTGTCCACCACCTTTCAGCAGACCAGCGTCGGCACCCCCGTCGGCGCCTACGAGTACTCCCGCAGCAGCAACCCCAACCGCCACAACTTCCAGGCTGCCGTCGCGGCTCTCGAGCACGCAAAGCACGCCTTGGCCTTTGCCAGTGGCAGCGCGGCCACCGCCACCATCCTCCAGAGTCTCGCCCCGGGCTCCCACGTCGTCAGCGTCAGCGACGTATACGGCGGCACCCACCGCTACTTTACCCAGGTCGCCCAGGCCCACGGCGTCGAGGTCTCCTTCACCCCGCAGATCGAAGCCGACATTGCCGCCCACATCCGCCCCAACACCAAGCTTGTCTGGATCGAGTCGCCCAGTAATCCCACCCTGAGCCTTGTCGACATCCGCTCCGTCGCCACCATTGCCCACCAGCACGGCATCAAGGTCGTCGTCGACAACACCTTCCTCAGCCCTTACGTCCAGACCCCACTGGATCTCGGCGCCGACATTGTTGTCCACAGCGTGACAAAGTACCTCAACGGCCACAGCGATGTGGTCATGGGCGTGGCCGCTCTCAACTCGGACGACCTGCACAGCCGCCTAGCCTTCTTGCAAAACGCCGGCGGCGCCGTTCCCTCGGCATTTGACAGCTGGCTGGCGCACCGCGGCCTCAAGACGCTGCACCTGCGCGTGCGCCAGTCCAGCGCCAATGCCACGGCCGTCGCGCGCGCTCTCGAGGCCAGCCCCAACGTCATCGCCGTCAACTACCCAGGGCTCGAGTCTCACCCGCACCGCAAGATTGCCGTCAAGCAACACCGCGACGGCATGGGCGGCGGCATGCTGTCATTCCGCATCCGTGGTGGTCGCATCGCTGCCGAGCGCTTCTGTCAGCTGACCAAGATCTACACCCTTGCCGAAAGCCTGGGCGGCATCGAGTCTTTGGTCGAGGTGCCCAGCGCCATGACGCACGCAGGCATTCCCAAAGACCAGCGCGAGGCGGTCGGTGTATTTGACGACTTGATCCGCATCAGCAGCGGAATCGAGGAGTCTGACGACTTGGTGCGGGACGTCTTGCAGGCCCTGGACAAGGCTGTATCCGAGGCGACCAAAGCTGCCGATGGAAACGGGGCGTGATTGTTTAGATCGACGTTCGGGAGTAGACTCGCCTTACAAACTAGATGTCGATTTGGTCGCAACGGGGCCAAGTCCAACACTCCAGATTTAGCATTTCCATATTCCTTTTCTCTAGTGGCCAGCCCCAGCGACGGAAAGCTTGGGATAAAAGGGCTCCCTTTCCTGTCTTAGAAATCGCTTTCGCGCCAGACTTTTTCTTTTTCTCTAATTGGATGCTTCGCACAGCATCGAATCACTGGGTAGACATTTTTTCCTGATAACAATTCTACTACTGTAGTTCTCCTGACATTCGGTCCCCGTCGGAATATGCTGCCGCCCCGGCCCGGAGTTTCGAAACATGAAAGGGTGATCTGACGAATCTGTCATGTGGCGATCCGCGCTGCTCCGATCCGGGGACACCGCAGGCTTTTCCGTGCTGGAGCCTGGCGGGGGTTGGGCTCGGGCAGACCGCCCCCGCTCCATCCCCGAGAGGGGCGCCAAAGATCGCCGAGCACGGCCCTCGTCGGCGACGCGCTCTCGGCGATGCATGGCGGCCGAGGTCGGGTCAATTTCCGGAGCCCGGACTTGGCAACAGGCATAAAGAAGCTGTGTCTTGCGACAATGCTCGTGCGTGTTCCAAGGGAACCCCAGTGCGCGAGAAAAGACCAGACGTTGACTGGTTGTGGAGGTTGTGGAGAGCTGATGGCTGCACGCCGGAAACATGGCACCGAGGGGCGGATCGCGCCTACTTGAGAAGAAGAAGAAAGAAGAAACCAAATTGTAGTCGGACTGGCACAGAGCGCGGCCTTCTTAATATTCAAGATTGCCGATAGCCATGATATGAAGGCAGACCGCTAAGTAGCGGCAAAGTCGAGAGCTATCGAGGACGCGCGCAGGCATCACCTCGAGAGCTTTCTCGTCCCCTTTTCGAAAACCGGGCTAACTCATGTATACCGGTGCATCATCAAGAGTCCCTTCAGAGCATACACTCGACTTTTCTTGCCCCTCTTTATATTCCCCCTTCCCCTTGGAGGTCTGCCTCTGAAAATATGTTGGGTAGATTGCCACAGGTCTGGCCCCTGTCTAACCATCTTTTCTGGTTACGCCCGCCTTCTACAGACCCTCGCCCCTGGGTATAGTAAGTCCGTGCATGCCTTGGTAAGGTGCGGGCTCAGGGGGCCCCTCCCACCCGGCGTCGGCAAGGGCGGCGTCGCGGTCGCGCAGACGGAAGACTTCGACGCGCAGCGGACGGCAGCACTTGATCATCTCCTTCTCGCTGTCGCTGCCGAAACCCCACAGGGAGAGGTCGCCGCCGGGACAGGTGCCTTTTTTGATTCATCACACCCGCGTGTCCAGATTAGCTGGGCTTGCTCTGAGAAAGAGGGGTTTTCGAGGATGTGAAGATGGAGCCCAGATGAGATCAGGGTGGTGAGGGAGAGAAAGAAGACAGATGAGACTCACTTAGCGCCATGAGAAGGTCCTGTTCAGCAAACAGTTCGACGTAGTCTCCGGCGCGCGCCGGGCATGCGCTCATAAAGTAGCGCCCCTTTTCATCGAGGCCCGTGACCTGGAACAAATTGATGACGTCGTGAACGTCGGACTCGGCCAAGCCATAGGGCAGGACGGCGCGGGTCAGATTGGAGTGGCAGTGGAAGTCGTAGCCCGATGGTGTCTCCGTCTCCGAGCCGGAGGATGGGGCAAGGACGCTGTTGATATAGGGGTCGCACCGCGTGCCGAGCAGGTCGTGGACGCGGCCGCCGTTCTCGTCGGCGCCGTACCAGGACAGCGTGTCGGCAATCAGAGTCGCTAGGGGCCGCATCCAGGGGAGGGTGGACCACAGGCGGTCGGGCACGGAGACGTGTGAGGCGTGCAGCTGCTTGGTGCGGCTGGCCCAGAAGCGCTCGCGGGGGTTGTGCAGGTTCCAGATGTTAAGGTCACCTAGGTAGATATGGTTATCGTCAGTCAATGGCATTCATTTTCTCACAGTTTTTCGTGTGATCGTTCTTCAGACTCATGAAAGGGGGTCAGCCCAGCCTATCCTTGCCCCGCATGCCCGCCTGGGTGTCGGGTTACAAGAGCGCCAGACAGCGGGTAGATCATGTATGCAACGTACCAACTTGGGGGCCCTCTGGGGTGCTGATGCGCACGATAGAGCCGGCAGGGACGCGCCAGGCGCGGCCGGAGCGGATGGGCAGGGTGAAGGCCTCGAGGGGTTCGGGATCGCGAGGTGCGGCGCGGATCCGCTCGTACCGGTCGCGGTCGGCGGCCAGCGGGGACGGTTTCTGTCCTTGCCCGGGAGTCGGCGGAGGCGGCAGGTAGGCCGGGACCGGCTTGGGGACTGGTGGCCGGGAGCGCAGGCGCTCGGCGGCATCATCGAGGGGAGAGGAAGATGACATTACGTAGGACACGGTGTTGACGAGAGGATCGAGGAGAAGGGCAATGATGAATGTTGCTAAGAAAAGGACAAGGAAAAGGAAGGAAAGACGAAAAGCGAAAGACGAAAAGCGAAAGAGGGGGAGCTGAAGGGCTGAAGTCCCGGGGAGGGGGGGTTCCAGCAGGGGGGAAGAAGGGAAGGCGCAACCTTTGGAAATGGGGGTTCGTGCCTCTTGCTGTATGTAGGTATTGCAGTGATGAAAGTGATGAAAGTGACGTCCACTGGACTTGAGCAATCCATTGATCCATTACATCTACCCAGTCTATTCCTCATCCAGTATCACCACAGGCGGATTGGGATGACAGTCGTTTCCCCCGAACTACCTCAACCTACCTGCCCTCTTACTTGATATCATCGCTGCTAGATAAAGTACCCGCGGGACGAGGTTCCGAGTAGGCTTATCAGGTCATGGAGGCCGGCAATCTTGCAGCTGTTTAGGAGGAACTTCGGCCAGAGTCGGCCCCTCGTCTCCACGTCACGTCGGACGCTGCCCCATCGCGACTCTGACCTGGCCTGCTGCTATCACGCAGGCGTACAAATACGGTGGAGACGGCACTAGGCCCCCGGCGAGCTCCGATCGGAGCCGGATCTCTGCTGTGACAAGCCTCCCGAGGAAGTTGGGGGGAGAAAGAAAAAGGTGGACATAACAGATCGGACAGGCCAGGGGTGGCCGGTGCAGCACTCTCGCGCAGACGGCTGGTTCCGCGTCCTTCCTGATCGGAGCTTTGCGCGGCTGTTTTCTATTCTGGTTGGCTGCTGCTGGTTCTCGTCCTGTCCTCGGTGGCGCGCGCGCGCCCCCCGGCGCGTTCCCAACTCCCAATGCCGTGGGTCAGAGTTTTGGAATCAAGCTTTCTGAAAACCGTCTGGGGCCGGTCGATCGTGGAGACGGCCTCTGATCGCCAGCAAGACTGACGGCCGGAGGGGGGGGCATTAATTGACTGTTCGACTGACTGGCTGGCTGGCAGGAGCAAGGGCTGGAATGCAATGTGGAAACATGAAGCACACATGCTTGATTTTGAAGTGGTCTGCACGCAAGGCCTCGCGATTTACATGATGGCATGTACATAAATACTTTAATCTGCTTAGAATCATACAAATCGTGAGCCTCTGGGATCAATTTGATGCAGGTGCGATGCGACCCAAGTGCATGTACCGTCGCTGTGCAAGGCAGTGTATGTGTCAGGTATCTTGAGGTATATCCATACAATGTATGGTAGACGGGAGGTTGTAGATAGTACCGTCTGGTACTCGTGGTGGTGATTTTTGAAAGTGTCGCTGCTAATGTTTGCTGTGCTGTGGTATCAATGCGTGTCCGAAATGAAAAACCGTTACTCCTCCACCCTTCTTTCTCTCCCAATCTCTCATATCCAAGATGCCTCTATTATCTTACAGACACACACGCCGCAACATCGTCATCATCGTCACGCCCTCCGCCGCTCCCTAGCTGTCCGCCTTCTTTTCGTCGCCCTCCGCCGCTATCGGAAGCGCCGCCGTCGTCTCGCTGTAGTTGACGTACGTCGCCGCGTCGCCCTCCGCGTTGCCCTTCCACGTGAACTCGCGGATCGCCACGCCGCTGCTGCTGCTGTCGTCGTCGACCACGCAGTACACCTTGCGGTCCTGCGACGCCACCATCGAGGCGCGCTCGCCCGTCACGCACGCCGCCAGCGAGTCCACCGCCCCGTCCGCCGCCGTCCAACGGTTGTCCTTGAAGTACGTCAGCTGCACGCCGCCGCCACCGCCGCTCTCGCCGTCGCCCTGGGCCTCCGGGTCCGCCGTCAGCACCTGCATGACCAGCGGCGACTCGGTCTGCGACGTCTCGTTCTTGCCCATCGCGAACCCCGCGATGGCCGTCTGCGCGCCCAGGCCGTTGCGCGGCAGCGTCTGCACGCCGTAGCCCGTGGCGCCCGTGTTACGCTCGTAGACGATCTGCTCGAGCGCACCGCCGTTGTCCGTCAGGTAGAAGATGTTGATGTCGCGCGTGCCGTTGGCGGCCGGGTCGCCGCGGGACAGCACCGAGGCGATCGGGGTGCTGTTCATGGCGGGCGGCGCCGAGTCGAAACCGTTGGCGCCGACGCCCGTCGACGCGCCCAGCGTCTGCCAGGTGCCGCCCGGCTCGAGGCCCGCGCCCTGGATCGAGTCGTCCTGCTTCTGGTAGAAGATGTACGACCAGCCCGAGCACGCGCCGTACTCGCACTCGCGCCCGTACGCCGCCAGCGACGACCCGGACTTGGTGATGTACAGGTCCGACGCCGGCGGCTTGTACCACGACCCCTGGCTGATGGGCGCGCCCGTCGCCGCGTTGTCCAGCTTGAGCGACTTGACGTAGTTGTCGTTGTCCAGCCAGTATAGGTGGAGTATGGCAGACTGAGGTCGTCATTGTCAGTATGGGCAAGCCAAAAATGGGTATTTCTTCTCTCCTCTTCTCTCTCCCTCTCTCTCTCCCTCCCTCTCTCCTTCCCCTCTCTCCGTGGGCCCCTTGCGGCGTGAAAGACTTACCGAGTTACTGGTGACATAGGTGTCTAGCGCAATCGGCGTGTCCTTCTTGACGTCGTCCAGCCCAAAGTACACGTTGCTGTCGTCCACCACGCGCGAGACCACCCACTTGCCCACCGTCGAGTTGAACGTCGACAGCCGGATCGCCCCGCTGTTGAGCTGGTACACCACGAGGGCGTGGTGCGCGCCCGTCGCGTCCTCGGTCCAGTTGGACGCGGCCAGCCGCGTCGTCGGCGACAGCGCGAGCGGGTCCACCGTGGCCGCGGCATCGCTGCGGTTGGCCCTGGCGGCCACCGACACGCCGACACCGACGCCGACCGCGATCGCCGTGCACAGCAGCGCCGCCGCCGCGGCCACCAGCACGAAGATCCGCTTGCGCAGGCCAAGGATGCGCGGCTCCGCCGGCCGCGGCGGCACGTCTCCGGCCGCCCCCGCCGCGCCGCCCGCGTAGTAACTGTCGAGCTTGGCCTGGCCTACCGTGTCTCCCGGCGACAGGGAGCTGTACGGGTCCGCGGACGAGACCGTCTCCGGGTAGCTTGTGTAGGGCGACGTCGTCGCTGTCGCTGCCGCGTGCTGGTGCTGCTGTTGTGAAAGTTTGTAGGCGTTGTCGAGAGGCACGTAGGCCTCGGGCTCGGAGCCGGGCACGTAGGCGTCGGGGGGTGTGCGGTCAACGGCGACCTGGGGGAGGTTGTCGGCGGCCTGAGCCCGCCAGTCGACCTCGAGCGTGCTGTAGTCTTGTGAGGCCGGGTGGGGGTGCTGTTGGCCCTGGCCCTGGCCCTGGAATCCGTTCGGGGAGGCCATGTTCTATCTCGCCCGTTTTGTTGTCTGCGTTGTCTCTTTTGGGTGGTGAGGGGGAAGATGAGGTTGTTGTCCGCTCTCTCTCTCTCTCGGCTCGTCACCTAACCATGTCTCTCATATCAAGCTGGGGCAACTTTCACGGAAAACATGGGGAGAAGATGGTCGGGGATCGGATCCAGGAGAGAGAACAGAACAGAGTTGGTGGAAACCGGGTTCAGCTGGGTATAAGGCAGCTCATCAGCTACTCGTAAGGGAGACGGGAAGGGACCAGCCGTGCTTTTACGGAGCCGCCCACGCCCATCCAGGCTGACGTCTTGCAGTGCAGTGCAGTGCAGTGCATTGTACTCGCAGTCAGTCCGCCCACCCACAGCAACAGCCTTCCACTACATCAACGGCTCTTGTTCCCGGCCGGGGCTGTCCAGTCCAGTCCAGTCCAGTCCTGGTGGGTGGGCGTCTCTGGGGGGAGTGGAGGGGAGCCATAGAAAACCACCGATCAGGGATTGTCCAACCCTGCAGCTTCTGGGACGAATCCCTGCTGATTCCCACTCCGTTAGCCTTTGCGGCTGGATGCTGCTGGGCACTTGGCCCGCGAGCCGAACGTGGTGGTGGCACAGTCGCCCAGTCGCCTACTCCGTAGATGGTCGGAGTCCGAGTACTCGTACGCGTAGAGCCGCTCCACCCAAGTGTGCCGATCGCATACTGGTCATGCTTACGATCCGGGGCTGCAATCTCAATTATTAGCAAACCCAGTCTCCCCGTCTTCTCTTCCCTCTTCTCAGGCCTGTCTTTCGCTCCCGTGGCCTATGTCTGTCGGCCTATGTCTGTCCTACGTGCTTACCTACCTAGGCTTCCAGGGCGGCCACTTCTTGCCAATGGGGAGCGGAGGGCCCAGTCCGTCGTCAGCGCAGAGACTCAGGGATTGCGCTCCTCCTCCTCCTCACGGGCCGCTTCCAAAGGGGGATGGGAAATGCCTCTTTCATGGCAGGCAGGCAGGCAGGCAGCTACAAATGCAACTCCCCTGGTCTTGTCGATGAATGTCAATGCGAGCTGTACTCTCAACCTCTCTCTGTGTGTGTGTGTTCTTTCCATGCTGTCTCTTGTCTCCGGCACGCACGTCATCCGGTGATGGTGATGAGACAACTTTGGACGACGAATGAGGTCTCGGGACTGCGCCCAGCTGCGCAGCACACGCACATAAGCACTGCCACCCACATAAACCGGTAGGTGCGAGTACTTAACCTATATGGGCTGGTAGATACGAGTACATGTATCCAGGTCCCCGGGCAGTCGGCAGATACGAGTACTTATATGATCAATCTACGTCGCGAGTACCTTATCAAATACTTCCTGACGGTCAAGTGATTATAATCGCTGGCGGTGCTGATCAGATACTCGCACCGGAGACCCGATTGCACTCGTAGAGACGGGTGTATACTGCCACATCGATGCCACCGCTCGCTCTCGCCAAATTTCCATTACGGAATAGCATCGCAGAACTATACTCGTCCCGTCCAACGAGGCCACAAAAAAGTTCTGGGTCCCGGCATGCGCCCAGGCTGCCCAGCCCTATAGCGTCTTGTTTTGGGCTGCTCGGCAAGTTCAGCTGGGCGGGGCCGCTTGAGGTACGAGTACCACGGATACCTACTCGTAATCACTCCTTACGAGTGCCTAAGGTATTTGTATTTGATGAATGTGACCGCGGGTCGGGGACCATCGGGGATGGACTCATCAACTGATGTGTGCTGTCTTCGTGAGCGACACGCTGTCTGTCGCTACCACCACACTCGCCACTGCCACTTGTACAAGCTGTGATCCTTTAAGGTAGTAGTAAGAGAGGTACTCGTAGTAATGGGCTACGATACTCGTACGTGACGATTACGGCCGAGATGAAGATGAGCCAACCACCGCCGCCGCCATCGCATCCCACCGCATCCCATCCGTCATCATCAATCAATCAAAGATGGTGGGGGCAGTCAGCAGCAAGCCGAGGATCCCACCGACTCACTCACAAGAACATTGTTGAACAGTGGTGCTCGCCCCCATCATCAGCGTGTCGGCAGCCTATCCCATACTCGTACGAGCAGGGCGGCAGTCAGTGATACTCGTACGACGACCCCCTACTCCTCACAAGCACGCGCAATTCCGCGCTGGTATCCTCGTCCACCCGAACGTCCATTCGCAGTCTACGCGTATGCGCTTCCGCACAGGCCACATTCGGCCCCGGCGGTCGCCCCATGCCAGCCGCCTTGCCAGGCCGGCCACCTCGTCTCCGTGGGACAAATCCCTGCTCTTCATCAGATGTGTAATCTCTCTTTGTTCCACGTCCCGTTCGCCTGTCGGGCCGCTCTTGGTGGGGGTGTGGCAACACATTTCAAAGTCGTTGAATAATCAAGCTACCCGAGGTTCCGCGATGATTCAGCAAAGAAACGGGCGGTTGGCGTGAAAAGTGCGGAACTCATTGGAGGGACCGATCTTTGGTTCCCTTCCCGCGCCATCTTCCGCCTAGGATAATACCCCATGGATCGTCTTATCGGCGCCCTCTCTGGGCGCGCCGCAATCCCCAGATCGACGTCCCCTCTCCTCCTTCCCCAGGCCGCAGCGGCAGCACCAGGGTATCTCCGGGAGAAGCCAGCCACGAGGGGCGAAGCGGAGGAGGCGGGAGGCGGAAGGGGGGGCTTCGGGATCGAGAGAAAAGAACAATGCCATGTGCCGTCAAAAGGGGCGGGTCCTGGCGTCCTCGGCAGGCGGGAGGATCGGGGCGGAGGGATCAGAGACGTCGTCCAATGACGGTCGTATTCCCTCGACCACCTTCCTTCCTTTCTTCTTCTTCTTCTGCCGTTTGTGTGCGCGGGTGTGGGTGGGAGCGTTTCATGACAGGGAGGATCGAGTGGCAGCCTTTAGGCAGGCTGCGTGATGCGAGGTGGGCTTCCATCCAATGGCACCTCATCAGCTCAGCTCGTCCCAGCCAGCCCAGCCCCTGACAGGTTTGATACAGCGCAACCCTCTTCAGCACCCAACCCCCGTCGACCAAAGGCCTGATGAGGTAGGCAAGGCAAGCCAAGGCATGGTGACCGCAAACCGCCTGTCGGTCAAGTCCCGGGCCGCCGGGGCAAGTGGAGGCGCAACACGAACACTCCCGAGATGTGTGGTTGCAGGCTGTCACGCACCCAGCCACGGCTCGACGCGCGCAGGGCTGCCTGCAGAGGTGCGCCCTCTCCTCTGCGCGTGTGCATGCTCGTACCGTGGCTGCACCGCACTCGCAGCGGCTCCTGGGAGCCGGCTCGGTCTCAGCCGGCCGCACAGGGTCCCTGGCCCAAGAATAGGCCTTGGCTGCGCGTTGGATCATCAGAAGCGTCGGGCGGAGACAGGGTGGTTCCTCCTCGGTGCGGGGCTCGGTGGGCGCGATTCAACGTCTACTCGAGAAGCAGGCATCTGGAATGCGTCACCTAAGCAATGTGAAGATGGGGAGAAAGAAGAGAAGAGGCACACTTGAGATGCTTGCCTAGGCGTCGTGGGATAATGGCGTGTTGTTGAAATGGTGAATGGGCAAGACCTCCTTGATCTATTTATTGGACTGAAGATGGGAAGACGGACCACGCCCCCGGCTGAGTCCCGTCTCCGTAATTGGGCATAATCGATTGCGTCTGTTGCTATGATGAGTAGGTTTCCATGTATCGCCGTGTCGTGATTATGATGGACATAGACGACATGAATCACAATCACAAGCACATGATGGTTAGGTAGTGGCATTATCAGGTGGCAGTGCTCAGGAGGGCATGCGGTGACATGAATGATGACAGTATCAAGAGAAAAGTCAGAGTGTCACGACGTGGCCATCTCTCCCTCCCTTCTTATAGCTCTTGATTCATCACGAAAGCCCTGTTCTTACGTTCCGGGCCATGTCGCATCGCAAAAGAGGCCGGACGGCGGCGGAACGGCATACGGGTCGTCCATAGGAAAAAATGGGGCAATCCGGAACCGGAACCGGAACGCGCCGAAACAAATGCGGGGCCCGGGCCCGGCGGCACCTTCCTTACGAGCATCACTACCTACATATCCTATCCACTGCCCGGTAGGTACTACATGTACTCCCGGGTTTTCGGTCATCGGACGGAAAATTACCGTATTCACTACCAGGTCTGGCTTCACTTGATTAGGTACCTGCCTACCTATTTACCTACCTCAACTTGCTTAGTACCCTCTTACCTCTGTTAGGTACCTACATACCTCGCCAACTTCACGTCAACATTACCTGGCTCCTAACTGATCTTCAACACTTCCCCCCCAACCCACCTTCACTCGTTCTTCGCGGCCGACGTTGACTGCCAGTCCACTCTCGCGCCCTCTCAACTGATCAATGCCGTGAGTGCGCGACATGGCCGACGCGCCGGCGCCATTCCCCCCTCCTCCCAACAACCCCTGAATGATCGCCTGATCGCCTGATCGACCGACCGACCGACCGAGCAGCCAGCCAGCCAGCCAGCCAACCAACCAACCAACCAACTACCCATCTGGCTACCTGCCTACCTCACCTGCCAGAGACGCGTCTTTCTACTCGCCTTTTCACCATGGACCGTCTCCCCTTCGAGATTGTTTATAGCATCCTCGACTACTGCATCGCCGGCAACCATGGCAGCAAGAATCCCCTGCTCCTCCTGCGCCTCGTCTGCCGGGCCTTCAACGACATCCTCGCCCCCGTCGTCCTGCGCACCCTCCAGCTCGAGTTCACCCGCCTCGACACCGTCTCCCGTACCCGCCGGCCCCTCGACCAGCCCGCCTTGCGCCGCGTCGGTCATCACTGCCGCGCCCTGCACCTCGACATGATGGTCATCCGCGACGAGGGCGAGGTCCGCTACCTCGCCCAGATCTTCCACAAAGTCCCCTCCATGGCCGCCTTCGTCTCGGGCCTGCGCGACCGCTACTGCATGAACGACACGTCCTTCACCGAGACCGACTACCGCGACGCCCTCGCCCGCCTACTGCTCGCAGCCCCCCGTACGGCCGCCGTCCGCCTCGTCCTGCCCTTCCAGCTCATCTCGCGCCACTGCCGCGCCGCCACTGCCATCCTCGCCAACACGCTCGATGCCCTCGCCCGCCGTCCCGACGGCTCCGCGCCCCTTGACGCCCTCGTACTCGAGAACCTGACCGACACCACCGTCATCCGTCTCTGGCACAACCCCGGCGATGTCCTAAACATCATCAACGTCCTGCGGCCTCTGCGCCACCTCGTCCTGTCCTTACGCCGCACGAGACCCTCCAGCAGCACGTCCTGACCTTCCACACCCGCCTGTGGGAGATGGTCGCCAAGGCCCCCGCCCTCGACTCCCTCTGCCTCATTGGTCTCGACTACGACGACGCCCCCGACGTCCCCGCCGTCCGCACCGCCGCCTCCCCCGACCAAACCCTCTCCGAATGGGCCGCCCGCTGCATGCCCACTATCATCCGCGACCAGCCCCCGCAGTTCCCCCTGCCCCCTCTGCCCGCCCTCACCTCGCTCGAGCTTCGTCGCGTCGACGTCATGGCCGCCGGCCTGGTCTCAACCCTCCAGTCCCTCGCCCCTACCCTGCGTGAGCTCTTCCTCGACCGCGTCTACCTCAAGACCCTTGTCGGGCGCGACACCCCCGGTGCAAACTGCGCTGCCATGTGGATCGGTCTGCCCAACGTCCGCCCGCCCGATGACCACCACTGGGTCGCCGTCGCCCTGCGCCAGATGCGCGCTTCCCTGCGCGTCTGCCGCGCCACCAACCTGCGCTACGATCAGTTCGTCGTCGGGCCGAGTTGGCCCGATCCGGACCTGGAGTACGACCTCCGCGACCCCTGCGGCCTCGGTCGGTCTATCGAGCAGCGGTTCGTCGAAGTTGTCTCCGGCTTTAGCCAGCCTCCCGGGGCTGTCGACGGTGAACCCGTCGTTTACTTGCCCGCCGACGAAAGTCAGGATTGGGTTCTTCCGGACAAGCCGCCGGTGCCAATGTCTGGTAGCAATGACACCACCTCGGAGTCGGGCCCAGAAGACGACAGCACCGAGAGGGTGCTGGCGCCGACGACGCTAGGAGCGAACGGTGGTCCAGCAGGAGAAGACACTTCTTCCTCAGCGATGCTGTCGCTGTCTGCACAGCCTCCCCAATACTCTCCCACCCCACAGCAGTCATCGCCAGGGGCAGGTCAGGAGGACCGCGGCCTGGACTACCATGACGGCGAAGCAGCAGAAACGACGCCGGTGGCGCCAGGCACGCCAACCATGCGCCGCTTTGGCGACTGGGACGCGGCGCATTACCTCTCCTACGAGGCCAACCCGACGTCCATTTGGCAGAAGTACATCGACTGCCGTTTCCCCAACTGCAACCAATTCACCCTCGACGAGCTGCACCGCATCGCCGATACAGCTTGCGAGGGCATGAGCTGCGTCAACCGCTTGCGCGAGGAGGAGGGGTTTCTCTTTTCTCCCGTTACACTTGATGACAATCAAGGCGCCGGCACCGGCGGCGGCGACGAGGCTCACAGCGACGGCGACGCGCGCGAGTGGCTTGCCGATCTGGCTGATGACGGTTGATCAGTCCTCGTCACATCTTGTATCGTTCGCTCTCAGAGGGGCTGTCGTGCACACCCAGCAGCAAGGGCGATGTCCCAGTTGAGCCAGAGACGGTACGTACGAACGTAGACGGCATCCGGTTCACGCCAATCTTATCTTTTCGTTGCGCATGGCTCACCTCACCATGACGATTTTCTTGTCGTTCCCTCCAACTCCCGAATTCATTTCCCACGTCCTTCTCGTCGAGCCCATTTGTATGTGTTATACCCTGTTAGAGATACCCAATTCCGTTTGTCGCACCCCTTCCCTGGATTCGAGTGTTTTATTTCTCGCCCCTGCCGTTTACTTTGCTATGGAATTCCATCTCTTGCCGTCGGGAGGAGCATCGCACGGGAAATCCCTTCCCCTTCAACCCGTCTGCCTTGTCTCGTCTGCAACGCGCACCCACCAGCTTCGCTCAGCCATATACTCTGGACAACAATGGAAGGGTGGAAACTGGAATACTGCATTGGCATAGACGGGGCCACGGTCTGTAGGATAAGACAGAGCAAGCACAGAAGAGCGGGAAAGTGAAACACTGGCCGTGACCGTGACCTTGACCATACCACGTATACGCGCCCCGGCGCAAGCGAATCGTTACACTCCTCGACCAAAATGGGCGGCTCCTAAAACGAGGCCATTGAGCGTTGTCCTTCGGGTCCCGTTAATATGGTCAGCATACGCACCTCTCCAAGGCTTAGAAGCGCCAGGTCTTGCCGAGTTGACTTGCATGTATACACTACGGCCAACAGTCACGCAACCAAGTCGTCGATCGTCGTGGCCAGCCCCTAGCGCGACACGAAAACAAAGGCCGACGGCTCGTGCCGAGTGGTGGACAAAGTGCCGATTTCCAAAGTTTGCCAACAGCAACGTCGTTCCAATCATCGTTGCCATACAAGTTTGCGTTCGATCTGAGTGCAAGGCTACCAATTTCATGCGTCAGGTTGTGAGTAGAAAAGTACATATTCAAGGCTCTGGGAAGAATCATTCTTGGTCATTCAACAACTCGTCTGGTCCTATCATGACTGTCTATCGAGCCGCCTCCATGACCCTTTGAGCAGGCCCGCCCCAACCATGCCTTTGTCAAAGCAGGTGGAGCCAATAAAGTGTGCCCATGCTGGGCTGTGTGATTATGCAGCAGCCAGAGGCAGAGGGGCTCTCTTCACAAACGAAATTTTCTCTTCCAATCGAAACTCCGAAAAAAAGGAAGGGGCGTGCGCCGCCACCCGTGTCCTCTCAGAAACGAACAAGAAAAATATCGGGGCGCCAAAAAGTATGGAGACGTATACAATGATGACGATCAGGAGCGATTCGGGAAGAACGTCCAAAGGGGTATCGTACGATGGCAAAGCAGGCTTAGTACTCGGCCTCGGTCTCATCGGCGTCAACACCGTCGGAGGCAACCTCCTCGTAGTCCTTCTCGAGGGCAGCCAGGTCTTCACGGGCCTCGGAGAACTCGCCTTCCTCCATACCCTCACCGACGTACCAGTGCACGAAGGCACGCTTGCTGTACATGAGGTCAAACTTGTAGTCCAGGCGAGACCAGGCCTCCGCAATGGCGGTCGTGTTGGACAGCATGGAGACGGAGCGGTCGACCGACGCCAGACCACCGTCGGCAGGCGAAGCGGCGGGCACAGCCATGGGCTTCTGGTAGTTGATGCCGAGCTTGAAGCCGGTGGGGCACCACTCGACAAGGTTGAAAGAGGCCTTGGCCTTGAGGGCAGCAATGGCAGCGTTGCAGTCGCGGGGGACAACGTCACCACGGTACAGAAGGGCAACAGCCATGTACTTGCCGTTGCGGGGGTCACAGACGACCATCTGGTTGTTGGGCTCGAAGCCTGCAAATCACGAGTCAGCGCACTGATTTCCAAAACGACAGGCAAGTCACGGCAGGCGGCAGTCGTGTGCAACTTACACTGGAAGGTCAGGTCGTTGACCTTGAAGCTCTCGTGGCCACTCTTGGCAGCAGACACGACAGGGGCGTAGCTGATCAAGGGGTAGTGGATACGGGGGTAGGGAACCAGGTTGGTCTGGAACTCGTTCAGGTCGACGTTGAGGGCACCGTCGAAGCGCAGGGACGAGGTGATAGAGCTGACGACCTGAGCGATCAGGCGGTTGAGGTGCTCGTAGCCGGGACGAGGGATGTCCAGGTTGCGCCTGCAAATGTCGTAAACGGCCTCGTTGTCGACAAGGAACGTGCAGTCCGAGTTCTCAATGGTGCTGTGGGTGGACAGAACGGCGTTGTAGGGCTCGACAACGGCAGTAGAGACGCGAGGCGACGGGTAGACGGCGAACTCGAGCTTGCACTTTTTGCCGTACTCAGTCGCAAGGCGCTCCAGGAGCAGGGCACCGAAACCGGAACCAGTACCACCACCGAAGGAGTGGAAGATCAGGAAGCCCTGGAGCGAGTTGCAGTTGTCGGCAACACGGCGGACGCGGTCAATAACATTGTCGACCATCTCCTTGCCGATGGTGTAGTGACCACGGGCATAGTTGTTGGCGGCATCCTCCTTGCCGCTGATCAGGAGCTCTGGGTGGAAGAGCGAGCGGTAGCCACCGGTGCGGATCTCGTCGATGGGCGAGGGGTCCAGGTCGACGAAGAGCGAGCGAGGCACGTACTTGCCGCCGCTGGTCTCAGTGAAGAATGTCTCGTAGGAGCCGCCGTTCTCCAAGACATCCTTGGCGTTAGGGTCGGGGCGACCATCGTGGCCGAGGCCGTGCTCGAGGAGGTAGCTGTTGAGAGGGGTCAGCAAATTTCCTGTCGTGGTGAAAGCGAGTCCGGTGATAGCAAGCCCGATTGAACACAGAAATAGCCGAGGCAGGATGTGTGTTGCTGTTTCCCCCCCTCCAGTCCTCCTCTTGGTTCACAGGTGCGGGCATCAAAGGTTGATCGGCAATGAATTATCGGCGGGGCGGTGCGACACTTACAGCTCCCAAGCGCTGTTACCAAGCTGGGTACCAGCCTGGCCCAGGTGAAGGTGAAGAATCTGGGACCCACGTTAGATACTTGGCGGCGGTGAGCAAGGGCCAGGGCCAGGGCGAGGGCAAGGCGGCGAGGGCCGAGGCCGCTCGGGAGGGTGTTGCGGGCAGGCAAGTATGCGTAGACGGTGATGACGGTGATGGTTGCTGTCGTCGATTCGAGACGATCTCCTCTGTAAAAGCTGGGGAGGGCCGACATCAAAGGACAGGGAAGTAGGGTTCGAGGTAGGGGGCGAGGGCAGAAAGTAGTGGGCTAGGGCCCGGCAGCTGTGCGAAGCCCGAGCTTCTGTAGACCGAGCCGGGATCGCCCATGTTCGAGGAGAGGTGGTATGGTTGATGGTGGGTGAGGATCGAAGAGGGGAAGGCAGGGTGTGTGGTCGGCATCACGGCGGTTTTGGCTTACCTCGCCCTTCATGATGGGATGTATATGCTGCGATAAGAGACGGGGAGGGTGGTTTGGACGGGCGGCGGCGAGTGGTGGAGGAGGAGGACGACAGGGAGACGGGGTCGTCCGGAGGAGAAATGGGGAAAGACAGCGAGGCGGAGGAGGGACGGAGAGACGACAGATGGACAGACAGGCAGGGCAGGCCCTGGAGCAGCGGCAACAGCAGCAACAAGCAGCACGCCCAGCAGTGCAGTCAGTACAGACAGGGCAGCGGTATGCGGTCGTAGGGAGTCGTGGGAGGCAAAAGGAGGTGTGGATGTGAATTTTGAGTGGGGATGGCCGCCCGCACCGTGGAGGAGAACTATGCCCAGTACGCCGGTACCTGGCCCGCCGCCCACCGCCAACCCGGGCATCATGTCCACGTACCCAAAGTAGACGCCGCCAATGGAGCCCTGAATGCCCTGGTTCCTGTAGTGTCGTGGGTGAAGCCAGCGCTCGCGCTAGGCGGCTGCGGGACTAGCGTTCCAGCTCTCAATTCCCACCCGCCGCCCGCCGCCCGGCAAATCCAGGCTAATAGGGCACTTTCCCGACGGCCTGCTGGATGATTGGCCGGCTCCTTCCCCGCCTTTGCCAGCGAGGTCCCATCTCCGACCGGTGACTTTATCTAAGAAGCCCACACAGGGGCGGGAAGCAGAGCAAGTACGAGTGCAGTGGAATTTCGTGAGAAGCGTCCATCTATTACTCCGTATGGAACCAGACCAAGAGAGGCAAAACCCCCTGCAGGCCCAGAGGAGGCGTCGCTGGCGAACCTTGGATTGCAATGGATTCTGGGTGATGAGCTATGCTGCGGGCGGTGTGGCAGAAGCAATGCGAGCCCGATGTCTGCGTGTCCCGTGCCACAGCACCACGGGCATGCGAGGTCTGGTCATGAGGCGGCTACCAATCGTGGTTGTCATGTCTTTCTTTCTTTTTCTTTCTTCTGCCAGTCATGTAGTATCCGAGCCAACATCCATTCATCTGGTCCTCTCACTGCTGTACGGGTGCCGCAAGAGGGCCTGCAGGTAGGTGGTTATCCCGGGGTTGATGTACAATGTATCGTCATTAGCAGAGCAGAGAGGCTATTTCGAGCCCCCTCCACCTCTTAATTTGGATCTTTCAATGTGATTTGGCCGTGCCGATCCCTGGCCCCGAACGGGTGCGCCTCCCCGGGCTAGTGCTGTCAATGAGGTTCAGCCAGTGACTCTAGCGCACCGCCGTCTCCAAAACTTGCGGTCGGCGGACGTGGGTCGGTACCTGGGCTTACCGCTGGAGGGTGAATCCGCCGGTAGCGGATTCACACCAGCACGACCATCAATAGCTTATGTACGGGAGGTTATCCTCGATTGCAGTTTTCAGCTATAAGAACTGGATCGTTGTTTGCTAAGCAATCCTAAGCTGAGCAAGGCGTTCGGTGGCAAACTGAAAAGCTATTTGCACATCCGGGTTCTCTCGGCCCTCTGGGCTGAAATTCAGTTGAGGGTCGTCTTCTTGATACAGCTGCCACGAAAGAAGATGAAGAAAAAGAAGATGATTGCCTTGATGCAGCCTTCACAAGGGTACGATACACTTGCTTCGCTGCCACCTGGAGCACATCGTCCGCCAAGGTTACCTAAGTTAAGAAGTCTGGAGGTCGTTCACTAGAGGCCGAGTTGTCACGCACATCGCTCTCAGAAAACCGCCATCGCAGATTATGCAGAACAACTGTCGCTATCGTGCATCTTCATTCCTCACTTTTCTCCAACTACCTATTCATTTCGCCTCTACTTGCTGGCGCCCTTCTTTTTCCACTCGGCGGCCCTCTTCGCCCCTCGGTTCTTGGGCTTAATGGGCCCCTTTTTGCCTTTGCCCTTGTTCTTGCCAAACTTGAGGTCCCTGGGCTTGCCGTCCCGCGAGCTCGCCCTCCGCCCCTCAAAGACAATCTGCTCCGGCGTCTGGATCTGCGCGGGGAGTCCCTCTGCCGACGACGCAGCCCGGCGATCCCGGGGTTTCTTGCCGCCGCTCTCGCCTCGGAACTCCTGCCGCTGCTTGGCGGCGCCCGCGCGCCCGAACAGCTTCTCCGCGCGCCCAACCAGCGACTGCTGCTCCGGCGTCGCCTTGAACTTGTACTTTGTGTTCTTGTCCTTGCCGGCGGCGGCGGCGGCACCCCTAGCAGCCTCGATCTTGGTCTTGGTGGTGCGCTCCATTGCCAGGGCAGTCTTGCGGGGGTCCTTGGCGCGCGAGACGCGCATGGGTCGCGGGATCATGGGTGGGAACTTTTTGCCCTCGAGGAGGAGGGCTGCCTCGACGTCGTTGGTCTCGTAAAACTGGACATAAGCGAAGCCTTTGCCGACGCGGGTCTTGGGGTCCCGGGGCACGCGCACGCTCTCGACCTTGCCAGCGTGCTGTCCAAAGGTCCTCCACAGTCCCTCCTCGATATCCGAGGGCACCTTGTGGCGCTTCTTGGTTGTGGTCTCGCCCTCGGCTGTGGTGTTGACAACCGTCTCATCGTCTACGAAGCCGAGGTTCCCGACAAAAACACAGCGCCGGTGAGCGGTCGGAGTGGGGTGGGCGACGCTGTCCACGCGCAGGTGGCGGTCAAGGACGACGGTACTGTTGAGGGCCTTGAGGGCAGTCCGAGCAGCTAACGGGGTGGTGTAGACGACGTACGCATTCGTCGACTTTGTGGTGGTAGACATGAGGTTCTTGGTGATGTAGGCGGCGCGTTTGGGCATTCCGCCGGTAGAAAAGGCAGTCGATCGGAAGCGAAGGGACTCAATCTTGTGAGGGCCCGTAGCGGCGTCGAGTTCGGCCAGCGGCTCTTGGAGGTGGGCATGTAGCGTCTTCTTGGCCTTGGACGAGGAGATGGCCTCGCTCGAGACGTTTCCGAGGAAAAGAGTTCGGTTGGCTTTGTCGAGTTCGACGTCTGGGTGTTGCTCAGACTTTTGGACCAGAGACTCATGAACGATGGGAGTGTCGTCGTCTTCTTCCTCGTCGCCCTCGCCTTGGCTGCCGGTCGCGCCCGAGGCAGACCGGCTGGCTTTCTGTCCTGCCTCTCCCTTCAGACGCTTCTCAGATGGGGTGTCATCTTCATCCGCAGCCAATTTACGCATATATTTATCTTCCAGGTCCTCGTGCTCGTCCTTGCGTTTGCGCTTCCGATCTTTCGGGGGAGGGGCCGGGGCCTCGTCCTCAGACGCCGATTCGTCATCGTCGTCGTTGGCGTCGTCGTCGTCGTCAGGTATGTCGCTGAGCTCGGCATCTTCCAGCTCGCTCAGAACCTCGTCGTCTTCCTCGACATCGTCGTCCTCATCTAGGTCGGCGGCACTCTCGGCTTGGCGAGGTTTCCTATCTTTCACGGGAGGCAGCTCGGAGTATCTGGAGGCGGGAGGGGCTTTGACGGGGCCGGACTGCGTGGGTCAATAAAAGTCGCAAAATCTGACGTGGGCTACGTTCAACTTACACTGCTGCTGAAAAGAGCGTCTAGGGTCGGGTCGACCTTCTTCGCGGAGGCGGCAAGGCCTTTGCTGCTGGGGGGCTGTGAGTTTTCGAAGCGAATGGCGGACGGGTAGATGGAGTAGACTTACGATTTGGACTTGCTGGACTTGCCCATGATGCCTGCTTTGCGGTTTGGAAGGGGGGAAGGTTGCGGTAGTGGCGGGGTGCGTTTTCCAGAACTCTTGAGCTACACCGGGGCGGGCGCAATTCAAGATGTCAATCGACCCGAATTCCGACCGCGATGCTTCAGTGCCGCGACCTGCCGACAGGGCAAGAAAAAAAGTTACTGCATGGGCGCCTACGTATTTCCTTATCGCGCTTATCGCAGCTGCGGGTGGATGACAGCGTCTGGGCGAGGTACATCCTGCTCCACCTACTCCATGTACTAACTTAAGTAGATACCTAGTACCTCTCACTTTATTCTGGCGTCGTCTGGTGCTGAGCTGGGACGGCGACTCATCTGTATTCGTACCTAAGGTACGGCCCAACTTCCATTATGCCGGGTGACGCTTTGTACTACCAAGTAATCCATGCGCCTACGAGGCGGGGTGTGCGCTTGTTGGAATGCTGCACGAGCTCCCCTTACTGACACCTCAGCGGGTGAGCGGGCTAGAAGCATGCGAATTTGGAGACACGGTCAAGTCCATTGAGGTTGGCGGGCGATCAACCTCCGTCGCGACCGGGCCTGAGGTAGATAAGATACGCCGATAAGCCGATAACAACGTAGTCGCAGCGAGGTGCAGGTGCAGGTGCCGACGGGACCCGCCCATGTCATCACCGATCACCTGGGCAATCATGCTGATCAGTGGTCCAGGGCTCCAACAAGACTGCCTGAGAGGCGCTACCCTACCCTTCTCAGGCCTGTCCGTCGCTTGCAGTGAGCGGCACTGCCCACCCGACCGTAGTGACTAGTTCCGGTACCTGGATCGCTGTTTTTCACCACCCAAGAATGCTTGCGGGCGGCGGAATAGTCTGGCACTCGGCAGATGCGCTCGTACCTGTACCTGCGTCTTTGGCCGGCAGCAGCAGCCCTGGCCCGGGCTCCAGACCCTCATCAGCTGCTAGAGGTTAGCCCTGGAGCGCTGAGCCCTGGAGCCCTGGAGCCCCGATGAGGTTCCTCAGGCGCTGGGACGCTCCTCACAGCGCGTCTGTACTCGTACTGGACACTGCTCCACGTGCCCTTGCGACCCATTGTGACCAGTAAACCGAAGGCGGCGCGGAGCTGGACCGGCTACCTGGAGCGCGCACGAATGACGGGCGCCCTGCATGCCTGCCCTGCGCCCACCCAGCACCACCCATCCTGAGCCTGCCACGCCCACGCCGGCCCTCGTACGTACCATAGGAGGTAGCGACCGCCGGCGGTAGATTCCCATCTCGCAGCCCCCCGTCCGTCTTCGTCTTTCCCACCCCAGCTACCTTCTTCCGCCTCCACGACTCTTCCGCCTCCGTGCCACGTTCGTTTCACGGAAGCTGGTTCTTGCCCTCACTGGCGCAGAGTTCTCGTTTCTGCACTGAGCTCACGTCCGTGCCGGTTGCCCCTGTGCCCTTCTCCCACCCGCAAGGCCCGCCCGACCCTGCTCTCTTGCTTGGACCCTGCCCGCGCCCTCGCCCGCGCCCTCACAACTGTCCCGAGGCGTCCCCTCGGCGTCTCTCCAGCCCCTCCTCTGCCGCCGGCTCTCCCGCAGCTCTGTAGCCTTGTCACTTGCCTCTCGACACCTGCTACGACGGCGCTGGAGCCCCTCCACCACCATGGCGACCGGAGAAACGGCGGCACCGCCGCCGCTCAACATCCCTCCCCCGCCCATTGAACCTCTCTCCGACGACGATGGCTCCAGCCCCTTGAGCGACGTCGAGGACAAGGACAATGACTCCGCCGACCTCCATCACCCCCACCAAGACTCACACACTGCTCATGCCGACCCGAGCTCCGACGACGATCTGTCCGACGCCAACGACACTGAAGCCGAGACTGAGCGCCTCTACGACACCCCCAGACACCCCAGTCGCCAGAAAGACGTTGTCTTCAACCAGAACGCCGAGGGCCATGTCTACGATCGCACCCCAGCAAACTGCGTCAACAGCGACGCCTTGCTGCCGCCGACGATGATGACGAGCCCCTGTCCGATGCCGACATCTCCATGGCCTCGAGTCCTCCAGCACAGGTGACCACGCAGCCTACCAAGCTTCCTTCACCCACCCTCGACATTCTGGCTGAAGCCGCCTTCAGCCATGAGGTCGAGAATCGCAAGCGGAAGCGTCCGTCGGCCCCCGCTGATCCCGAGTCTGCCGGCCAGCCACCCTTGAAACGCGGCGATTCTACGGGCAAGAAAGACGTTGATGGCGACACGGCCATGGCTGACGAGAACCATTCCTCAAATTCGCACAGCGGTGATCCCTCGGCGGACGAAGCCCCAGTTACCAACACGGACGACCAGGACGCCAGCGATGAGCCCAAGATGGACAACGAGGTGCCCTCCAAGAAACAAACTCGCAGCGGCTCTAAAAAGCAGAAGGCGTCACCGAATGCGGTCCAGATCGACGAGCCTCCCGAAAATGTCAAAGACGACACGGCGCCAGACGACGATGGCGCCGCGCATGCCGACGACGAACCCCCGCCAGAGGAAGTGGACGAAGAAGCGGAAGCAGCACACAAGAATGAGGAAGAGCGTATGGATTTTCCCTGCGAGAACAACACCTTGCATGGAACTGACACTTTTCATCCAGTCGAAAGAAAGAGAGCGGCCCACGAGTCAATCACAGCGATTGAAAAGCGATTCTTCATCTTCAGAGAGAGGTGAGCTTCCATCACTCAGTCCAAGCCCTTTCACCCCGCTGACCTCGCCCGCACAGACTGTACAAAGAACGTCTCGAGCAACTTGATCAAGAAGAAGCTATGTTACGAGCCGACGTACCAACACATCCAGAATACCTCGCCATGATGGAATGCATAGACTCGCGGCGCGCCGACAAAGTTCGCATTGCCGACTCGGAGCTCAAATTTAACGTGGGCACGCTGGAGAGATGGGCTGTCGCTCAACGAGCTCAGGTACACACTCAATACTTCCAGACCGTTCGCGAATCCAGGGAAAGAGTCCTGGCCGAATTGGGCCAGCAGTGGTACGAGATCCAAGCTGAGCGGCGGCGACAAGCGCACAACGTTCCCGAGTACGGCATCCGCTTCCCGCGAACCCAGCACCAGCGTCTCAAAGATGCGCTGGCCTACAATAAGGAGGTCTCTATACTTTCAGGCGTCGCTAAGTACGAGGGAATGCCGGCCGCTCCAGACATGCGAGGGGCGTCAATGGCCGAGATGGACGACGACTTTGAGTTGATAAACGTAGGTTTTCCGGAGCTTGGACTACTCAAAGACAAAAGCTGACTTTTTGTCCCGGAACAGAGAGGTCGGCCTGCCGCGCCACCACCGCAACCGACACGACCCAACTACGACTTCGCAGGCGTGCCTTACATGCAAGGTTTGACGCAAGCCGGCGAGCAGTTCGTGGAGCAGACTGCTTGGGCAAACCCGCACCACCCTTCGAATGCCCATCTCCTACAAAGGCAGCCGTCATCCCAACAAGAAGCCCCCAAGCCCCCATCTACGGCCAGACGTGTTGCCCACCAAGCCAACAACCAAGCTTCCAATTCTGGCTCCGGGAGCACCTCTGTCAACGGCAATGGTGCCGCCAAAACCCAAAGAAATGCGCCCGCGCGACAGATTTCCACGTCCCCTGAAGTGACACGGGCGGCTAGCCTTCTGGAGCAGTCAAGCGCGAGAGGTCTGAAGGCCGCAGCAGCGAGCGTCAATACTGCCATCAAGCGCGAAAAGGCCACTCCGGTGGGCGGGCGCGCATGAACCATTGCTCGTCGCCAAAGACCTGCGCTGATTGGCGCAGACCGTCTGACTACTTTCAATCGTGATTTTTTTTATAGTACACAACATTGGGGCGTGACTTTGTTGGCTGGACACCAGGCAAGCGTACACAGGCGCATGGGGTGTTGAAATAGAGGCAAAACGGCGCAGGAAGCGACCAATCATGATACCGATATCGCATGGGTTCAAATTTTCCTTTTTCTTTTCGCGTTTCCTGAGCTACATGTACGACGGGAAGGCCTGGAGGCTAATGATGGTTCTTTGCAATGACTAACATTAGCCTCTTCCAAAAGCCGCTTCTCTTTGTCCTGTCTGCCCAGGCTTTCTTGTCCTTCAATTTTCTGCGCGTTGGGCGTGATTTGGGTGTCTGGGAACGCAATGGGCCGAAGCGATATGATCTTCGCTCTCTTTCACTATGATACAATACGATACAATACACACATAGCTGCGCGGGTTCAGTGCAGTTCTTGACAATATGCCTAAGAACTTCCGCGTTTACATACCCTGGTCTTTGGTCGTTGAAACAGAAGTCCTTGCATCAGCTTCGCGGCAACGCTGGAGCAGACTGTGTCTCGGCGGCCATACATTCTACCGCGAGAATCACAGAAGCTGCAATGACTGCGCTGAAACGAACCTTGACCGCCAAGAGCCGGGATATGTCGAATTGAAAGGAGTAGTTCAACATTGCGGTTTCTGCTTTTGTTGCTCATGTATTTCTTGTGATGGTTGCCTCTTTTGATCTTTACACGACTCTTCGTACAGAGGAAACTTATGTACAAAGCAACAGAGTCTCACACGCAGCAAGGCACAGCCTCGTTGCAGTGGCCATGTGATTCTGTGCTCGTGCCTTTTACCCTGTCTCCCTTTCCTGAAGTGCCAGACGACAATATTCCGCGTTATACAAAGACGATGGCCAAATGTGCGTTTCCACTTTGCCAACTATGTGGTTGCTTATAGCGAGTGCGTGCGTCGGTTGTGCCACCATTCATCTTCGTTCTCGGTTGATTTGTATTCATTCCTCTGGACTCCATTGCCAGTGTTGAGGACGAAACTCTCTCGAGAGCCATCGTGGAGCAATGGGGGGAGATCCGTGGCTCGATAGCGGGTAAGGGGCTGTGGCAGTCGTGGGCGAGACGGCTTTCGATCGTCGCTACCCTCTTGCTCCCTAGTAGAGCCGTGGTGCTTTTCTCTCCACACCTCGATAGCGAATGTCTCTGGTTGGTATTTTGCGCCTCTATTTCTTGGGCGCGGGGGCGTCGGGGACCTTGACGTCGGAGAAGTCGTCCTGGCCGATGGCGTTGATCGTGTACATGTCTGGCCATCTGCCGTCAGCCACAGGAGTCACTTGTGAGTTTCGTGCGGCAGGGGAAGGCACTCACAGACGCCGATGGCGAAGCTGGCGACGGCCGTGCCGAGAATCGCGTTCTTGACGATGTAGGGCTTGCGGGCGCGGATCAGGGCAGCGGACTGGCGGTGGGAGCGCTCGTAGTAGGAGGATTTTCCGAACCCGTCGTGACTATGCGCGGTTCAGAAGTCAGCGGGGGTCAGGATGAGGGGTGCTCATAAGCCCGCAGTGGTGCTGCTGGCGGCGGCGATGCGTTCTCGTCGGAGGACACGGGAAACTTACAGCGGCATGGTGACGATCACGGTAGAGAGCAGATGAAAAAGGTTTGTACGTATTTTTTCGGGGATTGGCGATTTAAAAGGTCACCTCGGCGAGTTTTGCGGTAGTCGTGGCGATTGGTGAGCTTGGTGAGAAAACAGATTTCCGGCTTTGACGAAAATCAGGTGAGGATATGACGATGCTTGGACGTTGCGGTCGCAAAGCGCGCCACTCCGGCCTAAACGGTACTCGTACGGTGTTAAATGTTGCGATAGAGACGGATCATAAATAGGTACCTTCAGGTATGTGCCTTAGGCAAGGTAGACTACATGTACCTGCTGCCTCCACTGCCAAAGGTATCTTAGGCATTCCAATGGTGGGAAGGCGCATCTGTCATCCGAGGGGGCACCTAAGCAAGTATCTATCCGATTAACGACACGAGCGCAGATATATAGGTAGCTTTCCCGTATATGATGGCTCATGTTCGGTACCAAGGTACTCTGAATCGACTTATCAGCTTCTCCGGCTCACGCGCCTTTGGGGGCATTGGCAATTATTAGGTGGGATCCAATTGGACGCTGGCATCAGAAACGGTGGGTTACGGAAAGCCGGGCGCGAGGCGCCTGGCTCCAGGGCGCGGAACTGAGGTCATGCTCGGTTAGAGCGTGCACCGTACCTGACCATCTGGGCAGCTGCGGGAAGCGCGACCAAGTCTGGAACGTGCTATCTACAACTGCAATTGCCACCGCAAGTGCATCATCAGCCTCCGCGACTGCAGGCTATCGCACCTACCTCGACAAGCTTGCCTGGGGACAGCTGCAAGGTTGTCGCTCTTTTCATTTGATCTCTGCCGGCCTCACCCGACCGCCTCCAGCTGCAGGGCGCCTGCCTGTCAGATCCGCAGGTACCTACAACATCGATCTGCACCGTCCGAACGCCGCGACGCCGCCGTTTTCTGCCTTCTACCACCTGCCAACCCTCATTCACCACATCGGCACGCGTCGTCGCCTCAGCCTCCCGCCCTCCCGACAGCTCCATCGCGACACAAGCCGACTCCGTGGCCCGCACACCGATCCAAGCCGGTCCGGTACCTCAGGTAGCTGTGTGGCGCCCGTCGCACTGTTGGCTGACATCGGCGTTGGCGTTGCCGTACGCGCCCACATCAGCTGCTCGTAGTGACGCGCCTCTCCTCCAGGTCGCATTGCATCTAAATTCAACGCCCATCCAACACGCCATTCCTGCGCGCCGCAAAGTCCGTCTCATACTTCTCTTTGCCAAACAGTAGCAACCTGACGCCACATCTTCAAGCCTGCTCTGGATCCGCCACCAATCCATCGCGGCCATCCCGTGCGTCGTCATTTCGACCATCCTTGATCCCCTCCGCGACCACCTCACCCCGTTCTTGAATGATCTATCCGACTCTGGTCTTCGCCCGGCTTCGCTCGTGTGAGCAATTCACCACGCAGAGAATCCCATTGCTGCGGAAGCTTACGGATACAAAGCTCGCCTCTGATACCTCCCGCCGCCATGTCTTCCGATCAGCTTTCCGTTCCCGACCAGATCCGCCAACTTGAAGGCGCCCGAAAACTCGTCCTTGACAATGTCAGCTACTATCCTCAGGTCATTCAGGCCACGCTTCCCATAATCGGCACCTCATCCCAGGTCGAGTTCCGAAGGTGGGGCGCCGACTTCTTATCAGAGGCCTTTGCCAGCCCCATGGTGCCTCTCAAGGACAAGGAGACCTCGTCTCTGCTCGTCCTCGAGACACTCAAGCATCTCCTCGACGACCCTAGCCAGGACGTTATTGTCTTGCGCAGCGCCATTCAGGCTGCTGCCAGTATCTATCCCCTCGCCATGAGATGGATGTAGGTTCCGCCCTTTCTCTCCGCCACCCCGTCGCCTAGCCACGTAGACCATCTGCCTTGCTCGTAGACAATGCGCATCTCCACCTCTCGCCCTCTCTGTGTCTACTCAGAACCCCCGCGTTCTGTCTGCCAGAACCAGTCCCGCCGGGCTTGGGGGCCGGTGAGGGTCGCTGTTGCGCCAGAGCGACTGCCTCGTACCCCGCCCGACCAAGTGCCTGTACTGATATTGTCCCTTGCTCAGAATCAACAATCCCTACGACCCGGCTACCTGGGAGCGAATGACTGCCATCAAGTCGCGAATCCTGCAAATCTGGGACACAGCCCCGTCGACTGTGCGCATATGTTGTATCAAGTTCATCCAACGTGTCGTACTCGCCCAGACTCCAAGTATCAACCCCGAGCCCAGAGTGCGTCAACCCCCAAAACCCCCTCGAGTCTGATGCGATGCTGCCCTCCGTTCCGGCCTGCTAACTCCGCCTGGCATAGCGAGGTGACCCTCTGGACATCTCCTTGATCATGGTACCTCCAGACCACCCTATTCTGCAGGCGCAGAGCCTCGAGCCCGAGGCTTTTGGTCTGCTGGACAGAATGCTTGGGTGCCTGCAAGAGCACAGCAGGTACGACATCCGGCCCTTGTGCCGCCTTCCCGCGCTGACCGTAATGCAGTGATGCCCTGGTGGTTGACTCGGTCTTGAACACTCTTGCCATCTTGATACGCATGAGACCCTCGACGGCAAGCCAGATCATGAATGCCGTTCTCAGCTTCAATCCACTGAAGCTTGCCAACTCTCCGTTGACCCCAAAGTCAAAAGTTCTTATTAGATCTATGGAGAAAACGACACGCTCTTTGCTACTGCACATCTCGCGACGGTAAGCTGCGCTGTCTTTCTGTCTCTGCCTGGGGAAGCAGCCCTGTATTCTGACCTTGCTCGCCCGCAGTGATCCCCAAAACCCGCAAAACCACCGGATAGCGTCATATCTTGACCGCGTGGTGCGTTCGCGAAACGAGATCTTTGACGAGATGAGTCGCAAGCGGGCTCCCCCGGAACAGGCCAATGTCATGGACCCAAAGCGCCAGAAGACGGCTCTCAGAACAACACATCCTCAAGTAAACATTACGCCACTTCCCCCAGGCCCCTGCACTCTAGCAGATGTCTTCTCCCTCACCGACAACCCGGGCATCAAAGCCTTCAACGCCGCCGCCATGGTTCCTGCGGATCTTGCTGCCAAAGTCAGTGTTCATGCTGTCTCACGCATAGACCCCGAGATCCTGGAACTCGCTATTGCTGTAAGTTCAACTCCCTTTGGTAGGCGCCCTCGCGATTTGTTTCTAATGGATGTATGCGCAGGGCGTGAGGAGCCGCCTTGGTATGTTGCATGAGAGTGCGAAACAGCCCCTAAATCCAGAAACTGCCCCTCTTGATGTTGATGACGACGATGATTACGAACCCGACTTCTACGCCGCTGAGGACACGGAACAAATTCTGAATAAGCTCGACTCGTCACCCACGGACGAGCATCGCGAACCAAATGCTGCTCTTGACTCTCTCGCGCTCCCCACATTCAAGCTTCCGCCCCCGCCAACTTTGAACCCCGAACAGGCAGCCAAAGCTGGGCAGGGCTCTGTAACGCGCGTGTTCGGCACAATGAGAAGTGTGGAAGACCCTGCGGTGAAAAAGACCAAGGGCGGGATGCACAGGCTCGCTGCTGGCACGTTTGATCGCGAATCCTGGATCACAGTCATTACCAGGCTAGCGACTCGGGCGAGTGCGGGTCTCGACGACATCACAGTCAAGGACGAGAACATGGCTGTATCGCATAGCGGTCCTGGTCTCAGCACCACCATTCGTGAGATGCTTTACACGTATGTTCTGGAGGATTTTCGCAGGCGTATCGACGTGGCCGTGTCTTGGTTGAACGAGGAGTGGTACAATGACCGCGTACAGCAGAAGGCGGCCGCATCAGCAGAGACGCCTCGCGATGTGTCTGTGCATTACGAGAAATGGGTTCTGCGGCTGCTTGACGGGTTCTTCCCATACCTTCACGCTCAGGACAAAGTGTTGACGCGCTACCTGAGCGAACTGCCGGAGCTGACGGCCCCGATGCTCTCGCGAGTGAAGACGCTCTGCCGGGACCCCAGTCTGGTCAATCTGGCCTTGACCAGTCTCTACTATCTGGTCATGATGCGCCCTCCCGTCCGCGACCTTGCTCTGGACACTGTCCAGGACATATGGCTCGAGTACGAGGACTCTCGGCCCATGGCTGCTAAGTATCTGCAGCGGTGGCGACCGGCTTTCCTCGAGGCCCAGAAACAGCAGGAGGGCGCGGGTACCAGCCCGAGCGCCAACGGCACCCCGATCGCGACGTGACAAGGTCCATGTCACGCTGCGAAAGCCCGCAGCCAGCTGTGTGCCACCGGAGTGAGAGAACGGCTGCCTCTGCATCGGACGAGGGGAGGTTGTATACTTTTGTTTCCAACAGTGTTTGGGAGAGGCTGGAAAAGGAAATACGGTCTACACATGTATTCTACCACACGAAGTTGTTTCCCTCGATACCCAGAAAGCACACACGGATCCAACGATAGGCAATCGAGAAAGCTCCGTCCAGATGGACGGGATTACTCCGTTGTTATACGCAGATCCCAGTGCGCCGTGAAGTCAATCGCAGCTCCACGTACGGTCCATCGACATGAGTCCGCATACAAGGGATCAGTTCTCATCACGTTACAACTCACGTGTGCCGTGTAGGTCCATATGTTCCGATCGCCATATCACAGACAGGAAAGGATTCACATACTTCTCGAGGCAGACTGAGGCTCACGGTTGAGGCTGGACCCTCGTCTACCACCCTTTTACTAGGATGCTGTCGACACGGTAGGCGGAGGCACACCGGTGCTCAATTGGGTCTTGAAACGTTGTCGTATCTTTAATCTCGTCTCTTTGTCCTCTATTCTCTTCGCTGGCTTCATACTGGATATAACTCTGGGAGATGGAGAAGGAAGGGTAGAGGGGCGGCGGGCTTGTGAGGCCGCGGGCGGGGGAGAAACAAGAATCAATGCCGAAAGGGGATAATGGATCAGGGGAAAGTAAATAAACACCATCTAGCTGCCGCGAAAGATGGGGAGGATGAGAAACCCTGTGCCCCTCTACCCATTGTGTGTATTCTCGCCTGTTGCGCCCCGAACGCCATTTGCCGTTGCCACGTGATATCCAGAAGGAAAAGGGGGAAATGGGGGAAACCAAACCAATGTTGGCAGATGAGAGTACATGGGCAAGGGATGTGTGGGAGGAAGGGACAAGCTGTGCGGTGCGCGGTGTGGTGTGCCGTTTTTTCGGCCACCTTTGGCCACCGATCGATCCTCCGCCACATGATGCCCAGGAGGAGAGCCGGTTTGAAGCTCTAACGGCTTGAGGTCGTAGCTGACCCCGACACGGGGAAGTAAATGTTCGCCTCAACGAATGTGTGCCCCCTCGGGGAAGGTCTTGGTGCTCTATAGCGGACGGTCTATCCGCAACTGATGGAAGTGGCAGTAGTGTGAAGGCAGCGGTGATGGTGTGGTGATTGATGGTTGCAGTAGTAGACGGACATGAGTGGTTGTGCTCTACATCGTCGCACTGCTGAAAGGTCGTTGCCGTGCCAGCTGTGGCAGCTCAAATGAGTATGCGGCCGAGAGTGAGGTGTTGGTGGATCAGAAACACTGCAATTTCAGCACAGACGACAGGCGCCGTATGATTTCGTCGCAGTCGGATATCGTGCTGGCCAGGGTAGAATCGGAAGGCTTCTCTCGCTATTGAGCGCCCTTAACGTTCTCTTTCACCTTGAGCGCCCAACGTAATTGGCCCAGAACGTTCTTGGTCTCCTCTATGGTGCGCAACTGCTCTGTCTCGCGCTGAGTGGCCGACTCCTTGATGCGTTTCAGCATGTCGTCCTGGTGCTGCTTGTAAGCCTCGAACTGCTGAGCGATCTCGTCCTTCTGACGGCGCAGGTCGCGGATGTTCCCGTCCTGCTGGTCGCACAGATCGCGAAGCACGTTGATCTTGTCGTCGTCTTTCCTGCGCTCCTCGTTGAGGGCCTCGATCTTGGTGTTCCACTCGGAGACGCTGCGCTTAACCTCCTGGCCCTGGTCCTTCCAGTGTGAAGAGATGGCGTTGTAGCGGCCCTCCATGAGGCCGGCGTGGGCGGTGGCCTCCTCGACCTGGATCTTGGACTCGCGCTGCGACTTCTCCATCTCGTCCTTCCAGACGCGCTCGCGCTCCTGGGCGTCGGCGGTTCGCTTCTTCTCGAGCTCGACGGCGGCCTGCAGAGACTCGACCTGGCGTTCTTTGCGACTCAGGAGCGTCTTTGTGACGTTTGCCTCGAGCAGGCGCGACTCGTAGTCCTGGACCATGCGGTCCATCTTGTCCTCGACGAGCTTGGCGGACTGCTTGGACTCGTCGGCGCGTAACCTCTCGATCTGCAGATCGCGCTTGAGGGCCTCATTGTCGGAGACGAGCTTGTTGATGACGCGGCCGGTCTTGCCGAGGCCGGCCTTGCCGACGGTGCCGTCCCATTGCGGGGAGCTCTCGCGGCTGGCGCGGCCGGGGTCGTCGGCGGGGGAGGCGTCAGGGACCTGGAGGGAGACGGGGTCCTGGACCCGGAGGGTGGCGTCGTTGAGAGACATGGGGGAGGCGGGAAGATTGGGGTTGGGCGAGTCGGGATAGTGTTTTAAGCGGACGGAGGAGGCGGCAGCGGCGGCGTGGAGATGAGGAGGCTGTGAGACGTAAGAGTTTGCGCTCACATTACTGGCGATGGAGCTGGAGAAGCCGCTGTTGCGGGCAGAAGGCGAGTCGGTGGTGGAGGAGGAGAGAGAGGGCGCCTCGAAGCTGGGGACGGTACGGATGGTGTTGGCGACGCTAGTGGAGTGGACGCTGTGGCCATGGAGGGTGGTGGCGGCGGGTGAGTAGAGGTCGTGAGGCTTCGCGTGTGTGGTAATGGTGCTGCTGCTCATGTCGCCCGGCGGAGGCAACGGGGGAGTCGGAGGAGCGAGGCTGGCGGGAGCGCGAGCCACGGGGTCAGGCAGTGGAGGGTCTAGCAAACGGGCCAGGATATTGAATTAGCAAGGAGGCCGGCTGAGCAGCAGCACAGCAGCAGCAGGCAATGCTGGCAGGGCGATGCAATAGCAATGGCAATGGCAATGGCAATGGGGGCAGTGGTGGTGGTGGTGGTGGATGGGCGGCGACCAGCCAGGACTGGTGCTGGGAGGGTGGATGGGAAATGAGGGTCCAAGCAAAGCCAGTGGATGAGTGAGGGTGACGGCATGGGGTGGAGTTTTGGGGGTTCCATTAAGCAGCACCAGCAGCACCATCACCAGCAGCCCTGCAGGGGGTAGCTAAGTGTACCTAAGCTCCAGGGGGGGCGAGTTCTGCACTGGAGGTCTTGTCCAGGGTGCTGGGTGTGCTGTGAGCCCCTATGCTGGACCAATTGGATGTTGCATGGGCAGTGATGGCAGGTACATGTGAGGTTATCCAAGGTCTGTGGGTACTTAGGTAGGTGAGGTAAGTGCTGGAGGTAGGTAGGTACCTTGAAACCACCTGCTGTGTGCATGTGGTGGTACCTTGGGGATTCAGATTGTGCAGGGCCAGCACAACGCACATCCATCTGATGAGTGCCGGCGGCCTGGACAGCAAGCATACCTCCCGTCCTCACAGGTGAGACCAAAGCAAACACCTCTCTGCCACTGGGAAGAGGCTGGCTTGCCAGCCCGGAGAGAAAATCATGAATCAGGCCAGGAAAGACTTGGGCGAATAGAGGACCCGGAAAACAAAACCGAAAAAGAAGACGAAGAGGCGACAGCTGCGACTGTGACGGCAACTTACCAGGCTTGCTTTGTCGGCGCGACAGCACCGGCTTGTTCGACGATGCTGAAGACGACTTGCGGCCGTGGCTGGACCGCGGCCGGAACGAGGACAGCAGGCTCGGCATGATCTCATGAATCGCACCCCGGGGGGCCGGAGGAGGAAGAGGAGGGGCCACAGGGCGGGCGCGCGGGCGCAAGCACGCGCGAGTCGGGACGACGGCGGCAGTCAACTACCTGTTAATCGGTCTCGCGCGATCCGTGGGTCGACGACGATGCTGCGGCCGAGAGCTCTGCTAATAAGCGGCGCTGCGTGGGCGGATGGACCAGCCAGGCGGCGACGGATCAATGGCGACGGGCGGCGTCGATCAAATCAGATCGGACCAGAACAGAGCAGATCGGGTCGGGTCGGATCAAACCAGAAAAAAAAAACCCCAACCAGGACTGAGCAAGGCGGCAGTGGCAGCGACAGCGACAGGGCGAGCGTTATGTAGTTGTGGGCTGTCCTCGTGCTTGTGTGCGCTTACTGTCGAGGGTGGCTGAGCGAGGGCGGGATAGTAATGATGATGATAAAATAAGGGTGCAGATAAGTGGCTGGGTTGGCAGGCCAGGCCAGGCCGAGGATGGCGACGGGCAGTCAATAATGGCCAATGTCGGCGCGCGGCAGAAGTGATCGGCAGCAATAGAGCGATCACGCGGACGATGCAGGCTGATATTGCTTCGCGCGTTGCTGTTGTGAGTGGTTCTTCTCGTCGTCGTTGTTGTCGTCGTCGCGGGACCAGCCAGAAAGACGTGAGTATGCGTGCGGGTGAGAGAAACGTGGCGGCGGCGGCGGCGGCGATGACGACGGGAAACAGGAATTATCCAGCAGGATAATACCAAAAGTGTAGCAGGTGAAGAACAATGGTAATCAACAACAGACGTGCCGGAGATTGATACCAGGTATGCGTACGCGGGAGACTCAGTAGACCTACATGTAGGTACCTCACTACCCTGGGACGGGCTGGCGGAAGTGCGAGTACTCGTGCGACATGTACTGGGTCGAACGAGGCAGGGGGGCTGGGCTGGACACCTCTGGTACAAGAGGTACTGATGGCTGGCACAGGGAGCACAGCACGGTCATTCAGGCCGGGGCTGTGCGTGTGCGTGTGAATGCTGGGCTGGCGAGAATGATGAGAAAAGCACGGCCGGGAATCGTCGAGGTGGAGGAATCCAAAGTGCGCGGGTGTGGAATTTCGGTCCGGGCGAATGGGAGGACAGCAACCAAGGTACGAGTAGCGGTAGAAATAACAACAATAAATGTGACAACAACACCAAGACTACGGCTAATCGTCCGGAGCAGCAGACATCCGGGACTTTTGTTGGTTCTCTCTCGGACGGGATCGTGGTCAGGATTAAAGAGAAAGATGGAAAGGAAGGGAGCAGGCGGGACAGGGAGAGATACTCGTGATACGCACTGTTAGGGAAGTCCTGTCGCCACCCACCCATTTTTCATTGCTCGACTCACACGACCAAGTAGTCGTAGTAGTAGTAGTAGTAGTAGTAGCTGCTCACCACCACTCGACCGACACTCATCTGCCCACCTACCGTACGTGTGTACCTACCTACGAGTACCTACCTGCATGCAAGGTATGGATCTGAATACTTTGACTCAACCCAAGAGGCGACGATCTGCCCCGGTGATTCACGCTCTACATACTTGTACAGGGGCCCTGGCTGCGCGTTCGTTACCGTGCACCATACACGGAGACAAGACCACGGGACCTGCATACGGGCGGAGAGACCTGCATTCGCTACTCGCGACAATCCTGCGTCCCTGAGCACGGGCACGGGCTCGGGGGCTAGTTAGAAAAGACTGAGTACTCGTACGCGCACTCGTCGGTCGGACATGGTAGAGAGCAGCACGACCACGGAACCGCCGGGCAGGTCGAGGAGGTTGGGTGAAAGCTCACGAGTTGCTGTACGGAGTATGTAGATAGTGCAGTTGTGGCAGGGTATCAACAACAGGTAAAGCGCAAATCAGCAGTGATGCGGTGAGAGGACGGGCGGGGACGGCAACGCTCTCTATGAGTACTCCGTATCTCTCCTGTGTGTAATGGCAATATCAAGAGTCTTCTGTATTCACTATTATATCTGCGGCAATCCAATGCTTCACCCTGCACGCTCTTGGAACGATCTCTCACAATACTCGTACGAGTACACACATCAGCACGTTAAGAAAGAGATGAGAGGTCACTCGCCGGCCCCTTTCCCTCTTGCGTGCGTCTCTCCGCCATGGGACGCATCGTGGCAGAGCCGTAATTGCCTGCAGATGTCCCCCCCGCGGATGTCACAGAGCTTGCATCAGGCCGCTCCGCAGAGCCTGCAGGCCGTGAGGGAGGCGTATGCACGATAGTGCTCCGCGTGCTCCGTAAAGCCGGTGCTGGCTGCGGTGGAGTGGGGCTCACCTTTTTTTTCCTTTTGTTTTTTGTTGTTTTGCTTCTTCTAGCTCCGGATCGTCTGTTGCTTGTCGCCTCCACACCTCCTACTAAGTCCCCCCCCCCCCCGGCCTAGACCCGCGTCCACCGCGATCGGGTGCCCCAGCCGCTCGCTCGCTCGGTGCAGTACATGAGACTGGAAGCCCGATACGGGCGAAAGCCAGGCGGACAGACTTTCATGAGAGGTAGATCTCAGCTCTCAGAGCGTACCTCGACTGACCGCAGCGTCCGTCCACAGGCGTCCACCGCCTTGCAAAGAGGCGGCAGATCAGGCTAGCCGGACGGGGCAGCGGCCCCTCCGCCCCGCATGCCATGCTTTCTGTGTGCAAGCCGTGACCCCTGGAGTTGCGGAGCCACGCGCACGGGCAGTGCTCGTACCTGCACCCACACCACCACGAGCACCACCAACGGGCACACTCTCTGCGAGTACATGCACGACAGACTGTAGCTAGGTGGGCACGTAGGTACCCGATATGAGATACGCGTACTCCCCTCACATGTACCCCTGGTGCCCCTGTCCTCCAGTCCGGGCTTCTGGTACTCGTATGGCTGGTAGAATTTCCCATAGCTGGCAGCCCTGCAAATCATCAGACCTTGAGGCCTAGAAACATAAGACCTGTTACGCGCTCGGTGATAATGTCACATGCCGATCTTTTACTGTAATAGGCCGTTAAGACGCCGTTCCAGCGTTAAAAAGCAGCGCTTCACTTAATTTATTAGTAATTTTATTTATGTAAACTGTTTTAAAGATATATAATGCCTTAATATGTTACTTATTAATAAGGATTATAAAGTAAGTATAATATTAAGTTTTCTGCTTACTTTTCTACCTTTTAAGGCAGCATTAAAAGGGTTAAAGGGGGGTGCTTTTTAAGTAACGTTATATTTACTTATAATATATTCGTAACCCCTTTAAATAAATTAATATTAATAACTTATTATTACGGTTAACTTATTAATCGTTTAACGACTTTAATAACGTTAAATTCAGCGGTGTTAATATTATTATATTATTTATTAAATAAAAAAGGATACCTTTATAACCGTGACTCGGTGTGACGATAAATTAAAATATCTTAATAATAAGGCTTTTTAATATATATTTTAAATAAATTATTAAACCTTTTATAAATTATTAAATTAATTAATAAGTAATATAAAGGTGAATAAAGGATTAAAACGCCTTTCCGGTATTATATAATTAATAATATTCCTTTTTATAATAATATATAATACCTTATAACGTATTACCGTTAATAAGTTCCGCTTACTTTAAATAATAATTAATAAGATTATTAATAATATACTTCCGTGAATAAAGGCACTTTATTAAGCCTTTATAAAGTAATTAAGTAATAAATAATTATATAAAGGCCTTAAATTTAACCTTAAACTTATAAAGTTTAACGGTTATATTAATATAATTAATAATATATATATTTACGCTTATATATTTATATAATTTTAATAAAGATAACGTTATTATAAAGGCTTTATATTTTAAAACGTGTTAATTACGGTAAGGCTTAATAAGACGTTTTTATATATATTTATTAATAAGGAAGGGTTTATAAATAACTTATAATTATTAACACTCGCCTTTATTAATAGCTTTAAAGTCTTAAAAAAAAGGTTTTATCTTATAAACGCCGGCTTCGGTACACGTATAAGGATCCTTATATTATATTATAAAGTGTAATATCACTTTTAAGAATAAGTAAGTAAGATAAAAAAGCTTAATAACGTTAAAGAATTATATAATCTTTAATATTTAAAGATTTAAATAATAATAAAGTAAGTGTTTAATATATTAAAACGTAAGTTTAAGATTATCTAGGATTAAGCGTTAAAATACTTAATCGCGAAGTAAATATTAATTTTATATATTATTTATAAGCTTTATAACTTTATTTAAATAAAAAGGCGTAAGGATTATTATAAAAAGAAAGTTAAGGATAAGGGAGTTAATAAGGAGCTTTCACGATATCGGATTCGTTTAAAGCGTATAAAGGGTATAAGTATATTAAAGTTATAAAAGGAGATCGCCGTTAACATATAAGTAAATTATAAGGAATTATAATAAAAAAGAAGGGTTATAAGTATAATCGCGAACGTTAATAAAGGGTAAACGGTATTATAAGCGCTTTACTTATTAATAAAAGGTAAAAAGGTAAATAAGGCGCCGCGAGCGCGTTAATAACGATAAGGGTATGTATATATGTGTGTATATATATATATAATTTAATATATATAAGTAAAAGTAATAAAAATAACGTTTTTTAATAAAAGTGGTGAAAAACGGTGCTTTTAAGTAAAAGTAATGGAAAACGACGTTTTTTAATAAAAGTAATAAAAAATAATATCTTTTAATAAAAGTGCTTAATATATATGTACGTAAGCGGGTAAGCGAGGGGCGTACCGGTTATTAACACGAAAAATATAAGGATTTTATTAATTATATTTATTAAATAAACTTATAATTATATTAAAATAAAAATAAAGTAAGTTAATAACACAGGCGCACCTTTTTTTTTAAAAAAACTTTATTAAAATATCCCTTTACGGTATATAATATAAAAAACGAATTATTATTACCCTTTATTATAATTTACTTTATTAATGCTTATTATTATTACTTTATTTTTATTACTTCCTTTAAAAACGATAACTTTATCTTTTATATATTACACGTGTTAAAGACGACGTTATTCTTTATGTTTTAAAGTATTATTATTACTTTATTAAAATTAAAAGTATATACTTTATCGTAAAGGTTATTAATAAAGTAAGTGATTACTTTTTTAATATCCTTAACGCCCTTTACACTTTTTATATTCTTTTTTAACTCGTGTATAATATTAATAAATGCTTTATTAATATTATTATTATTTATAATAATAAGGCTCGTTATCTTAACTTATTTATTAAGTAAGAACACACCGTTATTATCGCCTTAACCGTGTTAAGGCCGGTACGTAATAATAAGTAAGGAATTAATATTATTAAGCTTTTATATATACTTTTTATTAATTATTTTTTAATAAATACCTTTTTATACACCTTTTTATTATAAAACGGGGTCGTTTTAAGCGATGTCGCTATTAAAGAGTGGTTATACTTCTTAAAGAACGCCTTTTACTTTTTATTTATTATAATTAATATATTATTTTTATTTATATTATTACCGTTAATTTAATAATTAATAAGATCCTTATACGCTTATTAACGATCCCTCTTTTTAATATATTAATCCTTTATTAACGTTAATTTTTAAAGCTTACTTAAATATAACATTATTAATTTAATAATTATCTTTTCTTATACCGGCTTTCTTATAAGCTTTAAGTTAAGGTTAATCTTTTTAATAATAATATATACTTATAAAAGCTTTATAAAGGTATTAAGATCCTTTAACGCTTATTAAACACGTGCTTTAATTAAACGAAAAGGCTTAATTTATATACGTTTAAGTTTTTAACTTAATTAAAACTCGTTAACGGTAAAGTCGGTTTAAAAAGCGGTATTAAAAAGCGGGCGGATATTTTACACGGTAAGTTTAATAAGAAGGGCGTTAAACTTATTATTTATTATATTAATAAACTCTTTATTAACGTCCTTAAGTTTAAAAGCGGTGCGGAAAGCGATTTCCTGGTTATTAAAAGCGTTTTTTATATCGCGATTAATCGGTATATTAAATTCGTATAATATATAATATTAAAAAAAGTATTATAAACGCGTACTTTTATAAGAAACGTATAAATCGATAAACTATTACTTTATAAAGGGTAAAAGGCGGTTAATTAAAGCGGTTTAACGGTTATAAGGGTGTATTTCGATATTTCTCTCGGCCTGTAAATTATAGTAGGACGAAGAATGTATCTGAGACGTTATCACCTTGCGCGTAACAGATCCTATGTTTCTAGGCCTGATGTACGGGAGGGCGCCTTACGACAATGGAAATATCCGTTGAGGTCCCAACTCTGTCAATGACGCTCGACCATGTACCAGACCTAGATACCCTACATAAGTCGGGTACAATCTAATCCCTCGTCGATGGGATTTCGAGCACCGCCAAATTCGCCACAGTCTGGTCGCTTCACCTCATGTCATAAGCAGGCAATTGATAAGACTGATGACTGCCAACACCCGACCCCTCATCGTTTACCTATCCAGGCACCGTGTTGTGTCTCTGCCGTCTCATTACTCGTACATGGCCCAGGAGCTGTGAACCAACCCGCCGGCGGGTCCGTCACCCATCCATCCTCCCTCCCTTGTCGACTGTCCCGGCAACGACGCACGACAACCTCACTGATCCCTGCACCTACCTCGACGTGTACGGGTAGCTCAACACACGCCCTCTGCCCTCTGCGCGTGTCTCATCAGCCTTCTCTTCTCGCGATTCTATCCTCCGTCTGCCCGGCCTGTCGCTCACCCCTCGATCCGTCCTGCCAGCTGCCCCCCAGTGCCCCCATTATATCAACTACGAGTACGGATAACAGCACTCGCACGGCTACGAGTACAGCGCCACACAAGCGCACCAACGCTCGCCGACGTCCTCGTGTCGCACAACCGCCAGCGATCCCTGCGCACGCACGCGCGCCGTCCAGACTCCCGGGGGACTTCTCACAGGCAGTCAGTCGCCTGAGACCACCGCTCATGTTTCGTTTCGGTCCGGCCCCGCTCAGGTCCATCTCAGCTGATTCAGACCCCATCGGTTCATGTCCGGCGCTTCCCTCGTCTGGCGTCGGAATGGGTTCCCATCTGCCCTTCATGACGATGCTGTTTCCAATCCCTTCGTGCCCGTCGCGATAATCTCCCCGACCGCGACGCCGTAACAAACCCTCGGCGCCCAGCGCCGGCAGCAAGCGGGAATGGGCTGCGCAGCTCGAGGCCCTGAACCGCACTGTGGTCCCAACACACCTCTCGGCGGGTGGCGCGAGTTGCGCGCGCGCAGATGACATGACCCGACGCACATCATCCCACAGCTGTCTCGAGACCGACACCGGTGCCCAGTTGTGTCTCGCCCGTCATCTCGGCGCGAATCGGCTCGTCCCTGTTCGGTCTGTCCATCCTCCATACGAGATGCACATGCCTCGGTCGACAGCCCCGAAGCCATTCATTCGTCCAAGCTCTCTCCCTGGTTACTCGTACAAGACAAACACACGTGAGTGCGTACGGGGCAGCCTCGCACGGCATCAAAAATACCAGGCTCTCCATGTTGGCCACCCACCGATCAATGGCGGCACTCGCCAGTGGCAACTTGGTACGAGTATGCCGGTGTTGCATCAGAGCTCGAGGCCAGCTTAGGCACATGCGCAATGCCCGAGTGCTGCTTTTTGCTACTCATCGACTTTTGCTAGACGATGCGTGGTTGCTGTCTTGCAGCAGGTAATAAAGCTCAGCGGCGGTAACTACGCGCCGACGACGAGGGCCTGGCTCTCGGATGTAGGCCGGCATGAAAGGCTGTTGGTCGCTTGCGCCTGAGTCGAAATCGGTGTCAGAAAGCTTGCCATGCGGTCGAGGCGCTGAGAAGAGGGCCGAAGACTCACCTGCCCAGACCTCGATTTCTTCCTCTGCTTCTTCTTCCTCCTCCTCTTCATCACCGTCGTCTTCTTCCTCTTCTCCTTCATCCGCCTCCGTTGTCCGCTCAGCAGCTTCTGGGACAACCTCCGTGGCCTTGCCCTTGCCCTTCCTGTCGCGCCAGGCTACTTCGTCGCCCACCGTGGCGTGCCCCTGGCCATGGGCCGGGCTGGCGCGGCCGAGCCCCGCTGCCGAGCCCGGCACTGATGGGCCCTGCGGGCCGGGGGTAGCAGTAATCGGGACGGGCGCCGCAAGCTTCGGGCCGCAAGGTGCTCGCAGAGGCACCTCGAAGCCGACGGGGGGGTACCACATCCACCTCCCCGTCGCCCGCTCGACAAAGTACCACCGGTAGGCGCTCTGGCTCCACTTGGCCACCCAGCCGTGCGGCATGGGTGGAGGGGCCTCGTAAGGGACGGCGGGCGCCTCGTCGTCCGAAAAGTCAGTGGCGGAACTGCGCTGCGACGGGAGTACCGAATGAGTAGGGCGGGGCAGCAGTGCCTGCGGGCATTTTCCAAACACACGGGTAGGTGTGCAGTTGACTATAGGCAAGGCAGGTACATGGGTGGGAATCACTCACATGCGAGTAAGCCGTGGGACCGTGGGTGTCAGAACTCGTCTTGTCGCTGGCCGGTTCCTTTCCCTTCCCCTTATTCTTGGACTTCCCCTCCCCTGTGAAGACTGTTAGGGCAGTACGAGTATGTAGGGGAAGGGTTGCTTGTCAGATGTGGACGGGGGTCGCTTACCTTCTCCATGGAAACCCGACTGGTCGGCGCCGTCTTCGTCGAGCATTTTTTCCTCGATCTTGCCTTTAAGCTTCTTGAAGAACATGTCAACTCAGATTAAGCACGGGGCATGCCCTTGCCGAACAAACACCACGACAACGCTGGTGGGTGGGAAAAAGTGAGCAAGTTAGGTACTGGATAGGGTGCGCCTCTTACATTGCTTGGGCCAAGCAGACGTGCTCGATATTGGGGGTTGCCCTCGTTCTTGAAGTGTGTAAAAGGGCAAGCCCATCGGAAGTGGTCCCGCGTCCCCAAGTCGTCCCGCGTCGGAAGCGGCATCTATTTGTGCCTGACTGTCGGATGTTCCGGTGGGCAGAGCCGCAATCGGGGAGGGGGACTGTAATGGGATGCTGTTCGTCTGCCAATACTTGTCTCTGGGCACGCACGCATGGGACCGCGAATCAGAGCTGCTCAAATCGCGTGTGACAGTACCACCGTCTGCTCTCGGATGAGACGTCATTGAGGGCTGCTCGACTGGGCGGCACGGCAGACATCACAGCTCCCGGGCCTCTAACCTGTCCATGCTCGTATTCTGGATGGCAGGTAAACGAGAACAATTGGATACGATGGGCGAAGCGGCGGCCGGCGCTTCCCGGTCACTTCAAACGCCTGACATCAATATCCGGCATCAACCCCAGCAAGCACTCGGCTCGCACCATGATATGCTGGGCTCATCTGATTCGAGTATTTGGGGAGTATTGTACCAGACTATTCGATACGATGGCAGACCGGGAGCCTACATGCGATATGAAGAGCAAGCCTGCGGTAAACCTACACCTAATATACCACATTACATTCTCCCATCCCAAGCTGGATGAGTGAGTACCTTTACCCAGAGCACCGTCACATTGTCATAACCAATAGGGAGGCGGTCAGAAGTAGGAAGTACCTAGCCCCAGATCACTTCTCTTTGTCCAGATTTCATGCATGGAAGCTGATTGAATTGGATGCACATCGGGCACACTGCTCCATGTCGCTGGCCGCATGGAAACTGGAGCAGCAACAACATAACAAACAACAAATACGGGTCAACTTACAAACGGTACCATGTCCTGCCTGGTTTCTTTTCCTTATCTACCTGTCGCTCTCGTTTCTGCCTTCCACGATCTCATTTCTGTACTCCCCCAATGCGCCTGTTCCCGAAACCCAGTTCTTACCGGCTCGACCACTGTTGGCTGGTAAGCATCCAGGGTGCCGACCGACAGAGGCATCAACATCAGGCTGCTACCTCAAAACGCCGAGGCTCAGCCTACTGTTCTCGAGAACAATACGTCACCTTCGATTTTGAGCCAACGGTGGTGGAAGCCTGAGTTGTCAACAGGCCACCAAACGCACGGCTCTTCCCTTCCTGCCTGCGTTCCTTCCCTCAACCCGCACTTCTACTCGGGCGGTCGCTCCTGCCTCCCTCTGGCCACGTCGGAAAGGAGAACTGTCGCCCATCCATGTTGATTAAAGTAATGTCTGACCCCCTCACGCAGACCCAGCATCACTTCCCCATCACCACCTAGCCTCATACGACATCCATCACCCTCTGTCATCACCGTAACCATCCCCATTACCATCGACCGCCTCTGCTCAGCGCTCCCAAGCCCCACCTCTCGCGCGATTTGCTCTGCCGCCCGGACTTATCATCGGGCTCCAGACCATCCTCGCACTCACGGCTCGGCGACAGTACTGGCAGCCATGTACGATGCTACCGCCCGCCGTCGTATAAAGGATGGCATGAATGCCTACTTTCCTTCACGACACGCGTCCGGGCACGATGTCCCGGTCGACAACCTGGCTGCCTCTTCGGACATATCTCGCGGGAGAGCCGCATCATCATACGCTACCGTCCTTCCTGGTTACACGTGTAGTTTCATCTTCGCTACCAACTGGTACCTTACCCCTCAAGGTCTGCAAGATTACATGCAGAACTACCTTCGGAGGCATGAGAAGTATGGCGAGGAGGTAAGAACTTTCCCACTCACGATTCTTCCGCCTTCGAGGTAGCACAATCGACGAACTGTGCAGCTGACGTGCGCTCCATGACCCGACAGGAGCTCGACGTTATCTACGACCCAACCTTGGGGAGTCTGGTGGCAACATGCCGGTCTGGGGAAGAAAATCATGCCCTGGCTATGTTGAGCGAGTCCCTCAACCACTTCATCCACGATGTCTTCACGTTGGAAAGAAACGGTGAGGGTGCGAGCGAGGTAAGAGCGCAGTGTGCCCCAGTGTGGCCGACCACCCGCGAGTTTCTCCTGCTGACCACTCTCGGCGAGCAGTATCAGCTGGTTTACCCGATGAACAGCGAAACAGACATCCCGCATTTCACAGATCAAGAATTTGAGGACTTTCTCTTCCCACATGCTCTAGCCAAGAAATCTTTCAGAGAGGCGTGGCGCCTACCCCAGAATCCGCAGAGCAATTCTGATGACGGAGTCAACCCCTTCGGCGAGAGCAAGCCTGAATATGAGCAGCTCTCCATCTCCAAGCTTCTTCCGAAAGCATTCATCGCTTCGCTACAGGAAGAGACAGACTGCCTCATAGTCAAGGCAATCGATGACAAGACCCTCTTCATTGGGGCAGATTCGAAAGACAAAATCCTGGCCGCAGAAAGGAAGCTTCATGTTCTTCTCGATTACTGTGTGAGTTGGATACCATGTATTGATTTCTCAACTTGCAGCGCTGATAAACGTCTAGCGGATGACCCAGTACCATGCCCATAGCTCGGAGCATTTCTTCTACGCCGAGTCTGCGAAGGAGCCGAATATTGAGATACGGTATCTCCATCACGTCGATAAGCAAGTGGCGCTGAGTGTGCTCCTCGATCGCCATGCGGAACGCGATAGCCATATGAAACTCGACAGTCTATACAATAAAGTTTGTAACGATGGCGCTGTCCTGAAAATGGCTGCTCGAAATCCAAGAGCTTGTAGCAAAGTCGAGCCTGCGCTTTCGTTCAAAGAAGCTAAGGCGGTGTTCTGTGGCTTCCTCCAACAAGAGCAACAGTCGAGACCTGCTGCTTTAGGTCGACATTCCACCAAGCCTGCAGCGGCCAAAAAACAGGAGTCTCAGATGAAGACCGGCATGGATGAAGATACGTATGTTGGTATGCATTTCGACCATCGGAACAGGATGGCATCTGGAGATCAAGTAACGAAGTCCTCTCGTGGTCGCAGCACAAGTGAGTCATCATGCGTGGTACTGAAAGCTCTTGGATTGACCACATCATAGGCGAGGGCTTGAAGACCCCTTCTACCGAGCCATCCAGGGCCCGAAACACTGTCGATGCTCCCCGTGGGCGACGAAGGGTCCGAGAAACTTTGATACTCAACCAACCTAGTGAGACGCACACGATAGAGCACTCCAAGGAAAGGAGTGTGCTTCCTGACGATCGGAAAGATGACCCCTTTTTGGGCCTTTGGAAGTCATTCCTTGATACGAGGAAAACACGTGAGCCCAAAGCTGGTGATAAAGCCGGCGAACCAAGAAGCGACATCCATAAGCCCCAGCAACGACAGTCGCTTCTGCTTCCTCTGGGTAGCGAATCAGCATCTGACTCGACGCCGGACGTCACTGAAAGTTCTGAGCCTGTTCCTATTCGGACCGTCCAATCAATGCCAAAGCCAGCTCCGTTGCACAGCGTCATGCGACAGAAGGCAAGCAGAGGGTCCCCGGACAGAGTGACTGCCAAAGACGACCACAAGACCCCCTCATCTACTGGTTCTCGTTCGGGAGTATCACCGGGCGACTCGCACATGAAACGCAGCATCAAAGCCAAACTGTGGTCTGCGCTGCAGCCGTTACGAATGTTCCAGGGAGACATCTCACTGCATGTTAACATTGGACGCCTCGTCCTTCTCGCTCTCCACCACCGAAATGTCCAGCTTCCAGAGGCTACCGAGAAGTCAAAATTCCAGGACCCGCGGAAATTCAAAGAAACCCTGGACCTGAAATGCCACAAGTCGGACCAAGTATGCTTCACCCGAATCCTCACGACATACGGTGGGGAGGCAAGCTTTCTGGTCCAACTCACAGATGATGACGGGAAGCAGATGTGGCAGCACCGGCCTGAAAGTAAAATATTAGTCTATGACTTTGTGTGCAGGGTCCATGGGAAGAGAGGTGAATGGGGTTTCATTCTACGAGTGATACACGCCGGAGACTCTGTGAGATACACTCTCCATTATGACGACCGAAGTCCTCTTCGGCTTTTTGTTCACTGCCTAGAAAGGTCGTGGGACTTTCAGGTGGAGATGTCCGCCACATCTAAGCTTGGAAAAGATTGCGAACAATTTGCTGAGCAGTTTGTGGGTTCGTTAAAGTTCTTGTGAGTCCTTCGTGATGTACCCTTCCCCTCCGTTCACACATAGCTTACGTTCTGCCAGGCAAGACGATTATGGAGGGCCCTCCGTGAAGGGCCTGGTCCCAGCTCAGTATGGGGTCGTGATAGACCATGTCACAGTGAAGAAGACGGCCACTTACCTGCGATCGCGCACCGAGAACACACCCATGTCTGAGGACTTGATACCGGAGCACGTGGCCCTGAAAGTAACTCAAATTCAGGACATGGACTCCCAGACGAAGGATCATCGCGAAGACACGCAGCTGGTGGTTTTCAGAGCCTCTGCATTCACAGGCCGAAAGCAGGAAGGCCAAGCTGCCAGCTGGTACGAAGCGTCTCTGCACTCTCCCGCAATTGAACAGTCGGTCCGAGAAAATTCGACAATGGGCTTTGCCACAGAAGCCTCCAACTGGCTCACAGAAGTGCAATTCGAATACGCCCTGAACAATTTACTACAAGCTGCTGCAGACATTGTGCGGCGTATCGATGGAATTGGACGCTGGGACCAGAACGGGCAAGACCCATTGACGCAAGGCTGCCCCCCTGCCACCGTCAAGGAGGCACAGAACCGGGTGCTTCAGGAACGGAACAAGAAGAACAGTACTCAATTCTGGTGAGGGGCGGATTCATGGAACAGATGTGGGTGTGAAGCTGGCAGGGGCACCAGAAATGACTCGTGAAACAAGGAGCACCGCGATGCCACCGTGCCACCGTGTTGGATAGCCGATTGCTGGCTGCTCAGCCGTCAGCGCCAGTATGAACTTAACATGGAGGCTAGAAAGCAAACAAGATGTGTCGCAGGAACGCCGTGGAAACGTACAGTCATAGAACAGAGCCAGCGCCGATCAGTCGACTGTGTTGATGAGCCTGGCAGGCGCCACGCAGGACGCATTTGACGCGACCGATGTAGACTTCACCCTTGATGCTACGCTGTGGCCGAGGCAGCTAGAAAAGATTGCAGATAGCGCACGTGAGCTGCATGGTATCCCAGGAATGAATACAATTGATGCTACCTCAAAAGTTCCTGACACGGTATGAGAATGGCCAGAGCAGGATGACGACCGCAATCCACGCTCTTCTCCCGGTCAGCTTCACTAGGTGACGGGCTGGTTCGTGATCGCAGGTGCTGCTAACCAACTCTAGGTACTTGTTGAACTGCTCAACTCGGGCTGGCGATCTGATCGAAGCCCCTGATGGATGATGCGTGGTCTACTTTTGTTCCCTCTGTGCATGTAGCTGGTTTCCAGACATTGGCGTCCTCCCTGGGCGTACGTCTTCTTTACTGTGTCGCTTTGGAATAGCCTTTGCCGCAACAAGAGCGCGAGGGCGACATGTGAAGTCCGCTGCTCTTGAATTTGCCGCATAGCCGCGAGGCTGGCGGACAGGCTGATTCTAGGCAACCGTAGCATCTTCTGAGGCATTTCGTCCATTGGCTATTTCGACCGATCGCCCAGCAGCCGCTCCACGGCCCGGACAACAGACGAGGCGCTCTCACTGGTCTGAGCTTTGCCCTCCTTGGTCGGCTCGGACGAGGCCACCGACTTGCCCCGTCGGCGGGGCGAGTCCCCAGGCGAGTCCAGACTCTGTCTTGGGCTGGCTTCGCTCTCGCTGGCACGCATCATGGTCCTACTTCCCCGGACCGCCTTGGCCGTTTCGCTCACGGCGGAGGTCGGCCCTCGCTCTCTCTCGCTTGAGAAGGAACCCAATGACAAAGAACCCATCAGGCCACTGCCGCCACGCCTAGGCACAGCTTTGGCGCCCTTCTAGAGCGCGCTGAGATCCAAGGGCACGCTGCTGCCACGACCTGCCCGGTATTTGCGCGGGCCGCCTTGGAACTGTCGCGGCTTGGGGAGCTGGCCCTCGTCTGTGAACTTCCACCGGCTGTCTTGCACCACATGGCGCTCGCCGCTGGGGCTCGCAAAGCCACTGCCGTTGGGTGTGTGGTGTGACGGGCTGCTCTTTCCGTTCGTGGGCGCGAGAGTGTAGGAGCTAGGATCCAGCATGGAGCGCAAATTTGATCCGGCACGTGAGCGGCCCGTGGACTGATTCGGCAAGGACGGTGCTGCTGCGGGAGCCGGAGGCGGCGGAGGCGGCGGGGGAGCGCCTGCGGGCGATGACTGAGAACTGGAGGCCCGGATGGCCGCCTGCAGCGCGGCGTTGGGCCTGATCTCGTCGTGAGAAGAGGAGGATGGAGGCGGGGGAGGAGGAGGGGGGGCTGGGTTCGCGCGGGGGCTGGCGGCGGCCTCGGAGCAGCGGCCAGCGGCGGGGGCGGAGGCGCCGGAGCAGACATGGGTGGTGGTGGAGGGGCACTCGGAGGGGCTGGCGCTGCCGCTGGGGGCGGCGGGGGAGGCGCGGGTGGTGCCGCCTGAGAGGGAACAAGAGGTGGCTTCCGGCCTCCCGGAGGCGGAGGAGGTTTCTTGCCGATAGGCGGTGGGGGCCCCTTCAAAGATGCCGAGGAATGGGGCCGAGGGAGATCGGTCCTGGGTTTTCGCAGGTTTGCTACTGATGGAATCGAAGGCACAGCTCGTCCAGGGACCGCGGGGGGCGCGGCAGGGGGCGCGGAAGGGGGTATAGAAGGAGGCGCGGAGGGGGGTGGAGCAGGAGCGGCTGGCGCCGGAGGTCGCGGCGCAGATGGCGGTTTGGGGGCAGAGGGCGTCTCGGACTCGGATCGGTAAGAAGCGTTCTGGTTAGCTGTATGAGGAATCAAGAGTCAGCCATGAGTTCTTGTGAACATTGCGTGGTGGGAGAGGAGAAGAGGAGAGGCTTACCGCCCGTATCAATACCGCCGCCCCGTTTCTTGAGCTTGGGCATGCCGCCGGCGAACAAGCCGCCGAGCTGAGGTGCTTCGGCTGGGACATCGCGGGAGGCTTGATCGCTGTTGCTCCTCGCCCTGTTTCCGGGCACGGGCGGGGCGAGCCCGGGGGCTCCGGGAGCCTTGGGCAGCGTTGGGACGGGAGGGGCGCCCCGATGGGGGGGCCACCACCTCCGCCGCCCCCAGACTTGCCGACCACGGGCCCAGAGCGATCGTTGGTGACGGTTTTCTTGAGGGCGGTGCCCTTGGCGATGTCACCGAGGAGGGCGCCCTGAAGAGAGGTCAGCTTGGCACGAGGCGCGAAGGAGGAAGTGGGAGGGAGAACATACGCGTCCGGCACCCGGAGCAGGCCTGGAGGGTAGGCCACCGGGGGGCGGAGGAGGCGGAGGCGGGGGGCCGCCCATGCCCATGCCCGGGGGCGGCGGCGGAGGTGGAGGAGGCGGGGGCGGCATTGTGTAGCGTGCTTGTATGTGTATTGATCTGTGTGCGGGAGGGTTCGACGGGGTCAGCAGTGGATGATTGCCGAATGAACCAAAGCTGCCCAGAGGGGCTCAGGCGCAAGTCCGCTGAAGATGGGGATGACGACGGCGGTGTTGGGACTGCAGCAATGAGGGGGCTCCGAGATGATCGGCGTCATCAAAGAGCGCAAACAGCCGTGGCGGGATGAGGAGCCAGCATCAGATAGCAGAACCAAGAGGGCTGACGGTGAGGTCGGTCGGGCGGCGGCCGGAAGTGAGGATGCGCGCAATGCGACTCGGGCGGCGCTGCGGCGGTGGAGACGGAGACGGAGGCGGGAGGGCGAAGATGTGGATGGATGGGATCGTGCGTGTCGTTGGTCGGGCCTGAATTGGACAACGTCTGTCGTTAGGCTGCAGCCCGTCGCTGTTGAGCCTCCCTGCCGGTGCGGGTACTTCTTTACCCCCCTTTCCAGGCTACTGCGCGCGGTAGGTACGAGTGCCTGTCACGAGTACCTGAAGGGGTCTTATGCACCTAGGGGTACATTGTACCTACATACGAGTACTCGTAGACACCTTCGTAATGCCCCCCACCACCTACAATTGATTGTGTAAGCCAAAAGGTGTAGGTACACGTAAGAGTTCGCCCAACGTACTCGTAGGGCCGTGGCAGGAGTACAGTCTTCTCACGCTACGAGTACATCTGAAGTCAAGAACAGCGCGGTATAAGGGATCTCTGCAGCAGATGCGAGGACTTCAAGTCAATCCCAGTACTTACAACTCTGCAGTGCTCTCAGCGTGGCTGTGCAGCGGAAGGTGCGAGTACGAACGACCGAGTCAGGAATTCCAGTGTCGTCATCGGCGAATCTTATCTCCGATCAGCCCAGAGTCTACGGACGACAGAGGGCTCCTCAGACTCATCAGCAGTCCATCCGAGTATTCCGCCCACGACCCCAGTTCCCGAGAACAAACACTCGCGAGACGCTCGTGACGCCGCTGACGCCTTGGGGTAAGCATGTGCTCCGCTGCGGCCAACGTCAGAGAATGAGAGGGGATGGGCGCGAGACGACGCCGGTGCCCTGTAGGGAATAGCCGCACGTCAACGTCTCCCCACGGGGAATCCCCCCCCTTCGCATCTCCCTTCCTCTCGGGAACCCAAAGCCTAGCTTCATCTTGGCCTGCTCCATACACCCCGGATGCCATGCCCTCAGCCTTCTTTGCGGTAATTCAACAATGATCACTGGGCGCCCCGCGAGATCTTCGCTGGAGAATTGCCGAGCGCCGAGCATCGACCGCACGCACGCCCTCGCCGCCATCTATCCATCACACGCAACTCCGCATCTTGGCGGGGGACAACTTGTCGAGCTGCCGGTTCCGTCCGTCGTCGACGCTGCCGCCGTCGTCGTCTGTTATATCACTTCCGGCCCTCCTCTCGCGATCATCTGGTCGACAACCCAGAGCATGCCGTCAAGACCGCCGGGGAACCCTTTCCAGGTTGACAACTCGCCTATCTCTGGGCGTTCCCATGATGTTCCCCTAACCTGCAGGTTGATTAGATGAGACGAGGCACGGCTACAACACCCATGCCTGCCGTTTGATTCGACTTCCTCCTTTCATAACAACGCGTATTATTAGATCCGGCCAGGTTGCCCACTGCCGGGGACGCCCAGGCGGGCCCTGTCATGGCTGAACTATGATGGACGGGGGGAGGGGGGTGGAGGAAGGGGGGGGGGGGCGACCATTGCCTCTGCGTGCCAGGATCTCTGCAGATACAGAGTACTCTTTGCCAAGCTGCCCATGTGCGAGGACGAGGTTGTGAAAGCGGAGGCCTGCCCCATCACGGCTCCCCTCCCCCTAGGCTCCCAAGACGCTCTTATCTCTTGGCTGTGCTCATTGTTTTTCTTGGTACTGATAAGGACCTTCCCTGTCTGATGCCCAAAGGGGACTTGGCCGGCCGGGTGATGGGTGTGCATCATCTGGGAGCCGTCATGACGCCCATGTCGCGACGCCCTGCCCTGGGCGCGGCGGCAGCTCGCGAGGAACCGATCCCATCGATCGGCCGGGTGCTACTACGGTACTCTCCCACCCACCACCAGGGGCAGATCGCCCTGGATTCACGTGGATAGCCTCGCGTGCGCCCGATAGGCCCGAGCCACTGGCGCCTCACCCAGTTCCACGCTCTTGAGGCCGGCCGCGGAATGCGTTGGCGGCGTCCGGGACTCCGTAGTGCCCAGTGACATTGGCTGTGGGAACGTTGAGCGGCTCCAGAGAGGTCTAGACCGCGCAAGGCCGGTGGCGTTGCCGTTTCATGAGGCGCAGGAAGAATCTTCTGTCTTTTTTGTCTTGCTTTTGTCTGCATCGCATCGTGACTGATGGCGACTTGGGCAGCGAGACGAGCCATATCCGAAGCAAAAACGGGGGTCGGTCGGCGGGAGAACGGGAGGCCGAAGTGCTCAGCACGCAGAGCCAAGGCGGCGACGAAGACGAGACACGGGGCGCCGAGAACAGGCCAATGCCACTAACGCCATCGCCGAGATCTTGGGGGCAGGCTGGGCGAGCCTTCTGGGCATGGTGTTGTGCAGCCCGGCAGCCTTGGCGTCATCCAGGCAGACGAGCGCGACGGAGGGCCAGCGCCCAGACGAAAAGCTGAGACAGGCAGCTCGCCGGCCGGTCAGTATTCGTAGGGTCGGAGACCTGTGCGAGGACACGGGCGTGCTGGGCGTGCGGGCGGGCGCGCGCGCGTGTGCGCCATGGAACCCGGATCCTTGCCTTGATGCCTGTCGCGCGACGACGACGACGACGGGGCACGGCCTCGTAGTACGAGTGGTAGTCGCAGTCGTCGTGGTAGGTACGTACGAGTACGCGTAGGTATCCGTGGTTGTGCTTTGCGACCATTGATTTGAGGGATCGCTGTGCTCACTTCCAAGTCCATTCTGAAAGAGGACTCTGCTGGGTGCTGGGTGCTGGGCGCTGGGCGCGTCGTCTGGGCTCGGCTTGGCTGTGCTGCTGCCACGCGCGCTAGGTAAGGACGGGACGTGGTTGGTACTTGGCAGGCCGCATTGCCCGTATCAGCATTGTCGGCGTGGGAGGGCTGCTGGGCAGAGTGCGTGCTCGCCCGCGGACGAGTGTCGATGGCTTCACTCCATGTCCAGCTCGTGCTGCAACAGAGGCGCCGACTTGTAGAGGACAGGCAGCCGCAAATCGATTGACTGTTGACTGTACGTAACATACCTCTACCTACAGCACTTTCCGTCGGCGATCGTACGAGAGGGCCGGCGCTCGATCGGGCAAGTACCTGGAGCAGTTAGCTCAGGCCCAGGGAAGGCGCGGCCCAGGCTGCCGATTAAGTAATGGAAACATGCCATAGGTCGCTCCGTATTAAAAAAATAACACATCACCGCCGCCGCCCAGAGCCTCAATTCCAACCTCACGTCGCACCTTTGCCCGGCCTGTCGACCCTCAGCCGCCGTCGTCCGCCGCCCGCCGCCGCCGCACACCTGCTGCGCGACACACACACACACACACACCGCGCGCCCGCCCGTACGCATCGGAAGCCTGCCTCGACTCGACTGGACTCGACACGACACGGCTCACCGCCATCGCGACACCGCGCCTCGCCTCCCACCCGCTGACCGTACTGTCGCCCCGCCATGTCGTCCCGCGCCCTGGGCTTGCGCAACGCCGCGGCCGACGCCGTGCTGCGGCCAGCCCTCGGCGCCCACCAATCGCGCCAGCCGCAACACGTCGGCCAGCTCTGCGACGCCCGCACCGCTCGCACCGGCCCCCGACACCTCTCGACCGCGACCGCGACGGCGACCGCGACTACAAGCCCGCGCCCACTGGCCCGCAGACGAGGCGCCAGCCCCTCCGCCCAGGCACCAAACCGCCGAGCCTTTGCCTCTGCTGCTGCAAAAGCCGCGCAGCCCTCCGATGCCGCGGGAGACGTAGACTCTGAGGGACGGGCGCACGAGACGCCGCGCCAGGGCGGCCCGGGGCCCTCGCGCGCGGCATCAGCACCGCCCAAGGACCTGTCGTCCATCACCAATCTCATGTCCCTGCTCGAGAATGGCAAGGCCAAGGTCCTGTCCCACCCGGACGTGCCCTCGGAAGCCGAGGTCAGCGCGGCCCTGTCCGCCTGCGACATGGTTGCCGAGTACATGATGGACGACTCGGTGCAGCCCCAGATTGCCCATATGGTTACCGAGCTCGATTCCACCGCCTCGAGCCTACTTCGGATGGACGCGTCCAGGGGGGGTGGCGCCTCCGCCGCTGCCGCCGCCGCCGCCTCGGGACCCGCGACCAATTCCGGTCGTCATCATCATCATCATCATCACGATCACCAAACCAGCGCGCGGCAGGCTGCCAGGCCTTCGGCTTTGGCCTCCGCTCCCGGCCCGGCAACGTCCGGCGACAGGATATCCAGTCAGGTGGACAGCATCACCAGCAAGATATCGGAAGCCGCGTTTGAGATCATGCGGCACCCCGCGACCTTCATCACCCCGGCGCTGCTGAAGCAGTACATTGATGTGCAGGCTCGGCTGCGGAAACCCGAGACCCTGGCCCACGTCTTGCAGCTGTACGCCTCCAAGCCCACACCCACCAAGTCCAGCGCGGGCGCGGGCGGTAGTGGCCCCGTGGCCTACGCCAAGGCGAATCCCAACAAGGCTGCCAACGCCGTCGATCCCGAGGTCGCGGATCGGGCGCTCGACGTCGCCATCGAGGCCAGGAACCTGGACGCGGCGGTGGCCATTGTGGAGGGCAGCTACGCGGCGCCGGCCTTTGCGCGGGCGAAGCTGCTGCGCCGGGCGCTGCTGCCGGCGGGGACGTTCGCGGCGACGCCGGTGGCGGCGTACGGGCTGGCGTCCAACTTCTCGGGGCTGCAGAGCGTGATGGACTCGGCGGCGGCGACGAGCGTGGCCTTCTTCGGCATCGTGGCGTACGTGGGCTTCACGGCGACGATTGGGTTCGTGGCGCTGACGACGGCCAACGACCACATGCGGCGGGTGACGTGGGCGCCGGGGGTGCCCCTCCGGGAGCGATGGATGCGCGAGGAGGAGAGGGCGGCGCTGGACAAGATCGCGTGTGCCTGGGGCTTCCAGGAGCCCTGGCGCCAAGGGGAAGAGGACGGCCCAAAGTGGAACATGCTGCGGGAATACATTGGCGGCAAGGACATGATGCTGGACAGGTCCGAGCTCATGCCGGGCATGGATTAAACCCCCAAGCCAAGCAAGCAAGCAAGCAAGCCAGTGCGAGTATCTGTACTCGCTCCAAGGTGGATGGATGATTGTTGCTAGTACTCGTAGCCTCGCCTTCTTTCTGCGCGACGCTGGCCCGCTCCGGTGTCCTGGGGCCGCCGCTCGTCCTCCAGTCGAGTCGAGTTGATTCGGGCGCCTTGTCCTGCACCGTATGTACGAGTATAATAAGCATGTACGCACGGTATATGTACAGGTAGGTATGTATAACAACTACTACTCGTATCTCTGTGTGTATCTTGCGTTGCGTTGCGTTGCGTTGCCTTGCCTACTCGTACATGTATACTCGTACGCATATCCCAAGCTGGCGAGCTGCATGAGTGGCTGATCCAATAGCAAGGACGACATGTCAACGGCTGGTCTTGTCACCGTCCGCCCCCCTGGTCAGAAAATGTATCTATCACATCTCCTATTTTCAGATCTGACCCAACGTCTCTGTCCGGGATTTGAGGGCTTTCCACGAAGCCACGGGACGCAAGCTGGCGGACGCCTCTTCCGTTGACAGTGCCGCCACTCCTCTCTGCTCCCCCCCCCCCCTCTGCTCCCTGCTAGGCCGCCCCATTCACACGTTCGCCTCCTCCTCCTCCTCCTCCTCCTCCCCTGCTCTCCCGGATAAGCTGGTGTCCTTTGCCGGGCACACGCTTTTGGGTAGCGGATAAAGTGCCGATAGGGTGCCAAGCGGGCCGCGTTGCTTGGCCTCTTTCGCAGTGTGTGGCAGGGCGAATTGCGAAACCCACAAGCGGCTAAGGAAGCCATCATATTTCCAACGCGGCGGATCCCTGCTGACGGGGACAAGCCAAAAGTCTTGGGTGCCGGAGTACTCGTGGGCTATTCAATTTCACGTGGAATGTGCTGCGCCTCCTTCCGGCCCCGAACCCGG